>JAVJAQ010004564.1:0-152504 GCA_032362365.1 Zygogramma bicolorata | reverse complement strand
GAAAAGCCTTAACCATTTTGTCAATGTTACAAAATCCCCTAACGACAAATTTTTTAGCTCGCGCCCCTAACGTCGCCGGTGAGCCATATTAACATAATTCATCGACCTGTACCAATCGACGCGATCCCGAAAGCACTCGTCGCCTTCAGTTGCTAATTTTCGAAGACGCCAGCAGATCTAGTCGTTTCCGAGCGAATAATCCCGATGTTCTAAACGCTCTGATTTTATCAAACACAAATTATTTTTTATGTCGAAAACCGATAGAGATAGGTTTAGCGCATCATTGACAAAAAATATTGAAATGAAAAGGCGATTCCAGAAATGAAGCAATGTATGGGTGTTCTATTTAAAAAATGAAGTTGCTAGAACTTTTCGATATAGGCGGCAATTTCGCAATACTGGACATGTTTAAGATCTATAAAACAGGCCAGGGAATATAAAATATGAAATTTTCAGAAGAATCCTTCATTAAGGATGAATGATTACCTTACAAGAGGTAAATATATGTTACACCAATCATTTCCTTGCCAAAGTGTGGGGCAGAGCCCTCCATATTACATTGGCGTTGAATGTTATGATATTAAATCTGTTCTTGATACGAAAAAGTAGAATATCACTTGAAAATCACCTGACCAGTTTTTTGATAGACTACTGCTTCTACTGCTTCTACACAACAGGTGAATTCCTCGATAATAATGTGCTGTAACATCATCCACGGATATTTCATTTCTAGTTTAGAATGTAATGAAACAACAAATGACAACTTCAGACTAAAGCCTTGGAGGAAATATACTCCAATCTCAGAAAGGAGGACAGAAATCAGAAAACTCTCACATATCTGAACAACCCAGTGTATTTCAAATTATCTGAAGCAAAAAAGATTTTAGAGCTGGATACGGGACAAATAATAAGCTGAATGATCATATCAAAATTTGCAAAAACAAAGGTATGGTGACAAACTGTAGTGCATTGTGCCATATGTCAAAATGGAGCATTTGAAATGCATGTAAAAGAACATTGGAAAGGAAAAAGGTATGTAAAAGGAAAAAACAAATTCATCTCATGCAATACACACCCCCACTAGAGGGTTTTGAGTTTGGTAATTTGAAACTTTTAGCAAATTCTTTCAGAGAAACTAATGCCATTTTTGACAAAATCAAAGTTTTCTATCCTTCAATAAATGCAGTGTTAAAAAAAAGGCAAATAGACTGACTCTGAGCCAGTTCTGCCGAAATAATTAGATATAAATCTCCTAGAATGTATGAAAGTAAATTAAAAAAAATTATAATCACTCTCTGTTGATATGTGTATATCATTCAAAGAACTTTGATTCATTCACAAAAAGAACAAAAAGTTCATCTAAAACAGCTATTCCTATTTGTGAATGAATGAAACGTCTTTGAATTATACACACGTTCCTATCAAAAGACAGTGTTTGTAATTTTTTTTGACTTCACCACTTTCAGAGAAGTTGTAATTTCTATATTCTGAATCGGAAAAGAAAAAAAGCCAAAAAATAAATAATTAATCAAACTTCACTCTCTCCACAAAAATACCCAAGTTCCTAATCATTTGAGAATAATTTTTCATTTCTACTTGAAGGGAGAAAGAAGTGTTTTTTGCTTTGAAATAGTCTGTTTGCTTCTCCAAGTGAAATGAAGATAATATTTTTCAATTAGAAGACATTTTTTTCTGCTGGAGTTAACAATGCTTCAAGACAGAAGAACTGATTGTGGCTCGCATACTACTAGATTGATATTTTTTCAGAAATGAAAAACATTATTTTTTTTAATAAATTTGTTTTCATTTGAACATGTCAAGTTACTCTTTCACTTCTGTGGCCTGTGGATTTTCTGTGCCTAGACTTACAACATATGCATTCAGTTGTTTTTGAGACTGAAAATTTAATATTTGGAGGCTTCAACAATTTGACCAGACCTAAAGTAGACCCGATTAGAAACTTTCAAATGTAAACCTAAATATTTCTCTAGACCATTCGATAAAATATTGAAATCTCTCTTCAACAATGCAATACAAGTGGTCATTTCCAATGAAAATATCAAGACATTTGAGAAATTTGAAGTTAAAAAATGGGTTTCATAAAAATAAAATTGTAGTCAGGAACTGAACAAATTTCGTCTGGTTCTCAGTGAAAAATGGACACTTGTTATATCGTTGCAAAATAATTTCGCATGCAATAGTCTAGAAATATTTACAGCATTTCGTTGCAAAGTGCAATTTTTTAATTGTTGAAAATATCGACCGCGATTTAATATTCTCTAACTGAATGCCACCGTGTTTAACGATTTCGTCGTCACCCGGTATGTGACAGACAAGGAGGAGCAAAACCGAACATAAAATTCACCCAACATTACCTGCTTCGTGACTTTGCCCTCCAGCGTTTGACGGACGAGGATCAAACTGTACTCCTGCCTGTCTATGGGACAAGTATTCATGTTCTTCGACCATTCCTGTATGCACTCCAAGCAGAACGTGTGATCGCAAGACTCCGGCGTGCCGATTTCCTGCGTTTTGAACGACACCAAACAGATCGGACATTTTTCCGATTGGCCGTCGCTAAAGTCGGAATCGATATTGGTGTCAGGAGTGGGTTTCACGTTTTTAGTAGCTTCCGGCTCGGCGGACGCTTCCGGTCCGCTGTCGGAAAAATCCGATTCCCACTGGCTGCTCGTGCTGCCTTCGAATCCTCTGTCCGACATCTCGGAGTCATCGTCTGAATCACTAGCTAGCCTTCGTGGACCTCTCAGCCTCCTGGCGAGGAGTTGATCGGAAGTGTCCGAATCCGATTCGCTTGATACCCTCTAGAAAAGAGAATTAATAATCTCAGCTGTGATAAAACAAGTCACTAAGATGAATCAAACAGGAGGTAAGGTACTGCTTTGTTCGAAATTTCTACAGTGTGACCCATTCAAAGTGAAAGTACCTTTCCAAAATATGTTTTTCATCTGATTGAAATGATTTTTTTCAATGGATAGACACTCGAAAATCTTTCTAGAGCATCAAATTTAATGAATGAGTTGTCGAATTCAAGTCCAACTTTGTTTATTTATCAGCGCCAGAAATTCATGACAATTAGACATGACAAGAAGTCTGACCACACCATTAGATTCATGTTGTGAAATGGTTTATTTCAGAATAACTTCAGAATTAGTGAGTCATAGAAAAAGTATGGAGGAATTAAATGAAAAAAAAACCTTAAAATTTTGATTAGTCCACTGGATTCAGCAGGTTTTGGTTATGATGTCTATAATTTCGCCAAGACCTGTAGACGACTGAAAAAGTAAAGATTTCTTGAAAAATAAACCATTTAATGGAAAAGGAGAATTATTTTGACTACACCACTGGATTCGGTATAATAGTCACCAAAATATATCTATAGCATATTACATAACGAGGGGGATAAATGCCAATCACGTACAAGGAAAAAATTGTGAGCACGAGGCGTTAGCAGAGTGCGGTAATTCGCGAGTACACGTAATTGGCTTTATCCTCGAGACGCTTACTATACAGCTTGTCCATTTCATCTTGGCACGGAAATGATGACGTGTTGCGCAGTGCGAGATAAGCAGTCATTTGAAATCTACTGTAAGTTTAGTGCGCAACCGGAAGTAGAACCAATTACCGTTCTAAGTTGCATTGCTTAAGTTGTACTTTTTTTACTGCCATCATCCTGACAGATGTAACGTTATGACTAACCGAGTTGAATTCTGAAAGAAACCTTTTTAAAACAACTTGAATCCAGTGATGTTCAGATTTCTCGAAAAAACAAAAACGCTACAAATTGTTGTGAAATTATTCAAGTAGCTTCTGAAATTTAGTCTTGTAGCAGGGTGTTTCCACTCCTAATGTGGTCATAGAGTTCTGATTGCAAAATTACTTTGGTTTGATGACATATCAGTAAAATAAATAATAGTCCATTGTTTGCATTCTGCTTGCAGATAAAGTTTTCATAGCCGATATGGCAGTCGATTGGTGCCCTATATGTTTCTAAATTATAGTTTACTATACAATCAACTGTGTTAGGTTGGCAATAAATAACTATTCTATTCGCTACACCTATCAACATATAGATATATCAAGTTGGCGGGATACTTTCGAAAATCTTATAAACTAATTACTCCATAATTTGGAGCTAATTTGGCTGATTGCAGAGAAAAATATATTTTCACTCCTTTTCGAAACATACATGATAACTTAACGTCACGTTAGCAATCCTTTTTTTTATTGGATGTTTCAGAAATTCGACTCGACCATATTAGTATTCGCTAATTAACTGAGGGAGAAAATAATTTTTCTTATTTCCTTCGAAAAGGTATTTGACATCAACTAAGCAATATTTTCACTTCACAAGGGAAATATTTGGAATTTAGATTATCATTATAATTTGCACAAGCACAGAAGCAAATTACACTTTCACATCGAAGAGTTGGATTTTCTGGATTTGCCATCGAAGTGATAATTTTGGTGCATAAATGGTATATTGAGAATAGGTTTATCTTTCCTAGTAAAAGTTATAATTTGCTTTTTGTTTTCAACATCATTACAATATATCTGCACCTTGTAATGATCATTGGTTTGGAGGAGCTCTGCATCTAGCTTCATCTTCCTATCGATAGTTTAAAACTTTAATAAGAGAGCATAATGAAGTATTAATTCTTCGAAAGAGGAAAATGACAGATTTGGCCAAAGGCCAGTTGTTAAACCATTCATTATTAATAACATGGAGCAAAATAGCGTTACTAGCCAAGATTAATTCTTCTACTCCTGAGCAACCGGAGTTTTTCTCATTAGAATTTATAACACTTTGCCAGTGGAAAGTGAAAACATTTGTCAGTCAAGATTCTATATGACTGATGAGGTATTTCAAGTGGTTATTCGCTAAAAATAAGGTGTTGCTATTCTACACTCGAGTCACAACTGTTATGCTTGGTTCATAGGCCAAACTTTTATATTCAATTTATCTTTTACTTTCACTTTGAGAGAGCTCTCACAATGCTTTTAACAATTCGTGTATAAACGCCTTCATTGATTAGCATTGAGATCTTAAACTAAAATAAAAAATAAAATGTGGTCTATGTACCAGCCATTAGTATATTGTAAATTGATGTGTTGGTTCTTTTAGCAGGCATTCTAAGTTACTCAAATGGAAAGAAGAGTAGACCAATAATGGTGGAGGGTGAGACGACCACATCATGTTGTGTTTGGTAAACGATTTGGACACCAGAAAGATATTGAAACGTTTTTATAATCACTGAAGTAAATAACACCTTTTCCCTAGTTCTAGTTCACACTACTGAAAAATAGATGTCTCCCACTCCATGAACACGTCGAATAGTATGCTAGATTTGAGGAAGTGATTTTTGTTTTTTCCACCTCAAAACTTCCTTCTACAAAAATAATCATGTTTCATACTTCACTAAAGGTTTTCTGGTGTAACAAAAATTGTAAGTTGAAGTAGGTATATAATAATAATAAAAATAATAACGTTTATTGCTCCCAAGAAATAACAATTATTTATGGTAGGGAACAGTTTCATTTCATCATTCGCATAGATTTAAAAAAAAATAATGGTGTCTTTCCTAGGTACTATGGAATCCTATTTTAGTATGAATTCCAAGATGTTACAAACATTCTGATAATTGTGATAAATTGTTCAAGACATAAGTTGGATATGAAATCTGACAACATGCCACACTGATAAAATCAAGTCTATTCACAGAGATTAGTACACAAAAATATCCATATGATAAAATCTGCCTCGACAATCATTGCATGGGCACTTCAATCATAATAATAATCATTCAAGATTGATGAGTATCTCAATTGATAATAGACTTGAAAATTACACAATGCCATGAACTGTCACACTCCTATAAAGAGACTATGAAAGGTTACAGCAGGGTTACAGGAATACTGAGATTACAATGGGAACCAACTATGTGTAATTTTTTCAGGTTGACATTTTTACCTATCAATTTCCATAATTACAGAAAACAATATCCCCAAGCAGAATGGTTCGAGTCAAAAAACAGTTGGTATTGATCTTTATCAGTTGTCTTTTGAATAAAAAAAAATTGATTTGTAATTAAAACATTTTAAACATTCAGACAAGTCATGAGGCAAGAAATTTGTTGATAATATCAACATTATAGCAATATCAAGATGAAACAGTCATGCTCACAATAGAAAAATGCAATATCATTATGTATCCACGCTGGAAAGTCTCTGTATATAAATAAAAACAAGTCATAGTTACAGTGATAGAGGTGCTGTACTTTGAAAATATGTCAAATAATTGTTGTGTATCAAAATTTTCTGCTCTGATTTAGCAGTGTTTTATTCAGCTCTATGATCAATGGGTATGTAAGTACTACCTTTCCAGTACATCTGTTACAATCAAGGTCAAAAATAGCCAACTATAGAAATGTATTAAATGTACACCAAAGTTAAGAATGGAATTTTGAACAAGAGATTTTCCTTTTCTAATGTACTATTTGAGTCACAAGTCAATTATTAGAGAAAAATAGTTCTCAAAGTTAGATTTGAACTCAGAACTGCTGAACTTTAGATGATTGAACATCAGAAGAGTCCCAATACACACAAAAAAATAGGTTTTCTCTGAAAAACATTGGACAATTACTAACAAATCCTATATGTGGATTTCCTTGAAAGGAAAATAAAGCGCAATGAAAATAATACCATTATGAGAAAATATGAGAAAGCATGAGTATTGAAACAAAATATGCTTATTACCAATATAAATGATTACATATTAAATACATCATGATCAATGTAGCAGTTGTTCTCTACAAACACATAGGTATCTGGATAGCTCTCTGACCTTGTGTAAAAAAAACAAGATTTACTCAACACACCATCTATTTTGGAGCAGAGAATATTTCAATGAATATTGATTGATCTTTCAGGTAGAAAGCATTCTGGTGTCTGAAATGACAGCTCCAAATATAAGTTCATGAGAATGAACTTCTGGATGAATTGATTCATTTGGCAAGTTGAACAGGTGTTTTTTTTCTTTGATGAAGTGTTCACCTAGACCAAGATATACCCAGCCACAACACTTGATAAATTTTCATATCACAATTTTCCGACTTGCACTAGATAACCCAGAAACATACCACAATTTTCCTTCTATGTCTGTGGAGAATAGGACTTCCACTGTCATCTGA
Source organism: Zygogramma bicolorata (assembly GCA_032362365.1). Lineage (NCBI taxonomy): Eukaryota > Metazoa > Arthropoda > Insecta > Coleoptera > Chrysomelidae > Zygogramma > Zygogramma bicolorata. The sequence goes on along the minus strand of JAVJAQ010004564.1, from coordinate 145,296 downwards.
ATCTGCTAAAGGTCTTGATGATCGAATGATTCGCCGACGTGAGTTCGAAGTGTTTGCTATTATAGGACTACCACTAGAAGTACTACTGGGGCTATCTCGTAATGGTCGACTTTTTCTTTTACGTTTATGTTGAGGTCCGGCTTCACTTTCGTCACTACTACTCATTTTTCAAAGCTATACTTACAAGCTTTTGTATCAAAATAAAACAAATCTTGGGACTGAATGTTGACTATCTATAATGAAACGACAATTCTGTTCTAAAATATTAAAACTTATCATAAAGCCAGGTGTATTGAATATGAATAGTGGTCATTCGAGGAATTTCATAAACTTCACTAAATTTCTGGCAACTACGAAAAAGCCATCTTTGATATCTCTATCTCTGTCTATTCGATTATAGACATCAACCCAACTACGTATACGTCTACAGTCGTCTACGTACGACGTACAGATATTGACAGTTAGAAGTCCGGCTACGATTCGTAGTATGAGTTTGCGCATTTTCACAGAACCGACAATCTCCAATCTGACAAGAAATCACAGATATAGGAGATGATGAAACGTAATCACAGAATGATACCAGGGTGACCCAGGGGCCTCATACCCAGAGAAAGTCGAATGTCTCTTTCTTTTTCAAATGGCCTTCGCTTGTGAGAAAAAGAAATATATCCGAATTTTCTCTCGATGGGAGAGTTCAACCGATTTGAAAGTCAGGCTCCAGAGCAGTGTGCCAAATTTATATTGATAGAAAATGAGATCGCAGCGCCTGCGTGGAAAAAAGAGGAACTCTCGATGGTTAGATTGCTACGCTACGGTATATTTGCATGTTTATATATGAGGGAGTTCGAAGTTCTATAGCTTTCGTTTGTGAAGTCATCAATTTCTTATTAATTTTTGTCGAAAGAATCGAGGTCGTTCTCAGATGAGCTTGGACCCATGAGTTTCTTCGATCAAGTCGGGATCACTGGACGAAAGAGTATAGGTAATTTATTGGAAAATGCCTACCTAAAATAACTGAAAATTACATCTCTCAGTTGGAAAAACTCACTACGATTACCTAAATTTAATATTTATTCAATGTACGTATTCAAGCAATAATGAAGTAGCAGTTTTCAGCTGGTAGATGTGATTCTCCCTAATTGGAGTTATGCATTATATACTAAATTATATATTATCACCCATACCGTAGAGATTGTATGAAAGATTAACTCGTTTATATCCAGAACTAGAAAACAACCATAAGTAAAATTTACGCTCACAATAAATAAAATGCAGCAAACCTTCTAATTGTTTCACTGGAATATTTATAAACTTCTTCACATCCACAATCGTTTTTGAAGCTCGAAAACACACAAAAACGCATGCAAACTAGAGTAGGGCGATCTAACCATTGAGTGTACCAATAAAAGTCGATCGGGAGCGAATCGCCTATTTACTATCTCAGTATGAAAAAGTATAGAAGAGCATTCTCATGCATCTCAATCTGGATTTTTTTCTGAGAAATTATAAATTTATACTTTCGTGTAGTTTTTCTCACACTCATAAATTAAAGTTTTTATCAGTTGCTTATATGAATGTGTCAATGGCCCGATTCTAAATTCTCGATTTCGATTGTCGAGTAGCTTAGACTCTGGCTGTACCATGCGCTGTGCCGACAATATACCCATATTCTAAGCCATTCGATAATCGAATTAGTGAAACAGCATTCCACCACTGGTGTCAATATGTAAATGACATTAGAAATTTTCTCTACGAGTAACTTCTAAGGGATTTCAACAAATTCCAGAGGGAAGTAAAATCCGCAAAAAAGTACGAAATTTAAATTCATATGGATACGTCTTAAATTCAGATATTTTTATGGGTGTAATTTGGTTATGAGCAGTCGAGTTCAAAAGATTCATATGGATGGATACGTCTTAAATTCAGATATTTTTATGGGTGTAATTTGGTTATGAGCAGTCGAGTTTCAGGAAGCTCTCCGAGTGATAGATTCCCTACAAATAAGGCAATTTTTTTTTCTATGTTTTCGGACCGAGAAGGATAGGTATTTTGCTTCTTTGAAAATGACCATACATAATCACAAAAAATACGAATTTCGGATAATCCGCCTTCGGGGGATTACACGCATCCAATTTCAGTATTTTCCATTTAAATCATGCCAAACTTCTCAAATTTTCATTTTTATTCTGAAGCAAAAGTCAATACTTTAACAGAACTTCGTAGGAAACGTCCGAAATTGGGATGCATCAGCATCGCCTTTTAATGCTTCCGAACAAAGTAGATGTTCGGTGTTCCATGGTTTCTTTCATTATTCGGCAACATTGCAAAGTGAGGCTCGTCCTTTTCAACGTAGTTATAATCATCGGAAAGAGTGTATTTTCCAAATATTAAGAAAAAATGGGTCGAATGCATGCACCTGGGTGAGTTTCAATCATAACATTATAAGTTCACCTTAATTCGAAAAGATTTTGCTAAATATTCTCCGTGAAAATATATATTTCAGCATTTTGAGGCCATCACACCATGAGGTTATATTTCCTCGTGGTTGTGTCCATAAAACTATCAAAGTACATTCATTAACAATTTTCGAGTAATGTTGTTTTGGTTTCAGCAAGGGTATTGCCCAATCGGCTTTACCCTATAGGCGAAGTGTCCCCACTTGGCTGAAGGTTACCCCTGAAGAAGTGAAAGAACACATTTTCAAACTTGGCAAGAAGGGATTGACTCCATCTCAGATTGGTATGTGTTGAAGTGAACGGATGCTTCAGTTTGTTGAAAGTTGCTTGACAAGTATTAGTAAACAAATGATATTTTTTCTCCTCAGATTCACGAAATCCTGTCTGTAGAAGTTTTTGTGTATTAACTGTCATGTTATGCTGCTTTCGTTTTGAGAGTTTACTGCTAAACTTCACCATTATTGGTGGAATTCATCACTTGTCATATTTCAACCATCGACAAATCAGAAGCCCCAGAGCAAAATACTTACAAAACGAAAGCTGCAACTGTTACACTAGTTATTCAACAATCAACTAATGATCTGGAACTTTTGTGGAGAGAACGAAGTTTGAGGAATTGATTTTTGGCTTTCTCTGAATAAAAAAATATCCATCATAACTTCTGCTAGAAGAAAAATCTAAAAATTTTCAGGTACTCTCTGTTAATAGGTACGTGTATATCATTCAAAGATGTTTGATTCCCAATCCCCAAAAAAGGAAAAATAGTCCATCTAAAATATCAACTCCTCTGCCTGAATGGCGCGACGGGCACTGGGTTACATAGAAAACACTTTTTCTTGCTCGTTTTGTATACCAAGCATATGAAAGTTGAATCAATAGATAGCATACATAGGAAATGTCTACACAAAGCAAAATAGGGAACTATTTCTTGAAAAAATTCGACTCACAGGGATAATATCACATTCCAGCTCAGACAATATCTTGTATTGCTCGGATAAAATGATCTCTTCAATAGGGAAATGGATAGATTACGGAACCCTTTCACTAGATTCTTCAGGTTTCCAAAATATTCAACTCACAACAAGCCTATAATCAGTTTTGTTTGACATTTGGTTTCATTCTTTGAGAGCATGAAATTTGAGGAATTTTACCCAAGTTCCTAATTATCATAATGATGGCTGGTTTCGTAATCAAAGAATTAAAGTCACCAAAATGTTGATTGAAATTGCTGACATACTTGTCATGAGTTGAATATATCGGAATCATCCAGAGACTCTGGTGAAAGTGCTCTGTAATTTATCCATTTTTCCACTTAAGAGCTCAAGTGGTTTTTTTTCTGATCGAAACAAAATCTTGTATGGGTAGGAATTGAATATTATCCTGTTGAATGAGATTATTTCTACAAAAAGCTCTCCATTTTGCTTTGTTTAGATACTTCCTATGTATGCTATCTATTTGATTCAATTTTCATATGCTTGGTATACAAATTGAGCAATGAAAAGTCATTCATATGTAACATAGTGCCCGTCGTGCCATATAGGCAGGAGAGTAGCTATTTCAGACAGACTTTTTATTCATTTTTTGGATGAATCAAACATCTTTGAAAGATATACACGCATCTATCAACAGAGAGTGTTCTAATTTTTTTTTATTTTAATTTTCATAAAAGTTGTAATTTCTCTTTTTTGATTTGGATAAGAATTCCTCAAACTTGTTATAATATGGACAAGAAATCAAGAAAAGAATTCCTCAAACTTGTTATAATACCTTAATAATGGGAATGAATTCACCTGAAGAGGTTATATTTAATTGTGATTCTCAACAATTTTTTTCCCATAATATTTTCTATGAGAATGACCTTTGCTGTAAATAAATGAATACCTACGAAAGAAGTTGGATAAAGAGGATAAAAAAATTGTGATTTTCAACATTTTTTTTGTTTTTTTTTTCTAAAATTTTTTTTTATGAAAATGACCTTTGCTGTAAATGAATGAATACTGACGAAAGAAATTGGATGAAGAGGTTGAATTCTTGTGATTCTAAATTTTTTTTCCATAATATTTCCTATGAAAATGACATTTGCTGTAAATAAATAAATAGTGATGAAAGAAATTGGAAATTATCTCGGACTCCCGATTTCAATCTTTTGCCAATTGTTGTGTGAAATACAAAGTTTGCTTGGTTTCCTGAATTTTTTTCTTTTATTGTAGGTGTGACTCTCAGGGACTCATATGGAGTAGCCCAAGTGAGATTTGTTTCAGGAAACAAAATCTTGCGTCTCATGAAAGCCATGGGATTGGCCCCTGATCTGCCTGAAGATTTGTACTACCTTATCAAGAAAGCTGTAGCCATTCGAAAGCACTTGGAGAGGAACAGAAAAGACAAGGACAGCAAGTTCCGCTTGATTTTGGTTGAATCACGTATTCACCGATTGGCCAGATATTACAAGACCAAGAGTGTACTTGCACCGAACTGGAAGTACGAATCTAGCACAGCTTCAGCTTTGGTTGCTTAAGATAAAACTATTTTGTTATAAATAAAAAATCTCGAAAATATCAGTCTTTTTTTTAATTATCCTTTCTTGTATGTCAATTAAGTACAGTTCTCCCATCCTACAGCATTATGGGCCTGAGACATTCAATAAACTTGTTCTGCATAGGAATTTATTTTTAGTGTTTATTATAAAAGTGAATGGGGTTGATTGCAGTATTTTCACACCTGTTTTTGTTATAAAAGTGAATGTAGTCGATTCCAGTATTTTTACACCTGTTTTTGTTACTGTGTATATTTTCGGGGAAATTTTATTGCAAGTCCAAGTTTGGGGCTAATTGAGTGGCACAGATAGCGACTTCAATTCAAACCTGATATTTTCATTGCAACGCATTGTTTCATTCAAATTTTTTTGGTTGACTTATAAGGACATCCAAACTGATTTATCGTAGTCTTTTATTTGTGATGCAATTTCCAAAATTTCGATATTGCAAATTACTTACATAGTTAATTGCTCATATTTATAGGATTCAAATATAACATCATATTGCATATGTCACCATCTTGACATTTATTGAAAACAAACATTCAGCACATTGCTGAGGAAAGCTTCAAATTTTTTTTTACAACTGATGCATAATGTAAGTTTAATAATTGTGGTTTCTGCAGTATAATGCCATATATTATTCGCCTGATAATGGTCAGGTAGTAATAGTCTTTATTCCCTCTTGCAATCCTATCTCAAAATTTTTCGAAATTAATTTTTTTTTAATTTATTTAACGTCGGCCTATTTCCGCTACCAAGGCCAATCACCGACGCCGGTGAGCACACTTCCCCCAACCGGAAATTTTGCCGAACCCTCTGGTATTCCAACCAGAGGTAGGGATCTTTAACGAGCCCAACATCCATGGACTCGGGACCGACGGCTTTACGCATATCATATCCTCAATGTATCTTGTGCTCATTGATATATTGTCTGCGAGCTATGATATGCTATTCCGCTGCAGCTTTCGACACGGTATTTCCCTGTATGGTCACTCATCCAAGTACTAACCGCGCTCGGCGTTGCTTAACTTCAGATATCGAATGACTGTCAGTCAACCTGAAGAGCTGGGCCATGCCCCGAATTTAATATTACCATGCAAATTATATATATTTAATGCGAAGTTGGTATTCTGGGAGTTTATCTGTTGGTTTTATCAGTATTGACTTTCGACGTTTCGCCAACATTTCAGTTGGCATTTTCAAGAATGTTACTGCTTCTACTTGGTGCTAGCAACTGTTTGAAAAACTTCTGCCAGTTTTTAAATAGTTTCTCGGTCGTAAATTGAAGCCGATATGATCCGTTCTACCAGCCGTCGGGTCGATTATGGTTGTCGGACCTTTGGCTAGACTGTTCAGGTAATAATGGTCGGTCTGGTTTGTGGCGATCTGCATCCACCGAAGGGCCATTTCACACCTTCACTGTAATATATACAATATACATATATCCAGTGTCAAACGCGTTGGTAGTGTTTGTAATATTGTAATTTGTATTGAGATGAATGAAACTAAAGAATTATTTATTTATGATAAATAAATTAGTCGTAAATAGAGTATCTCGCAATAATGACTATTATTATTGACTCGTGGTATTATTTGAAATATCGAGGTGATTGGCTAAACATCTGAATAAAAAAAGTGAATCAATCCGCGGCAAAGTTTCGAAAAAAAATTAGAGCCAGTGCAAAAAGCGAGTCTCCCTTCCTTCCGAATCTATGGACCTTCAAAGTTCGAAACATGGGCATGCTTGCACCTGAAAAACTATCAGACATACACGATAACTCGATGGGACCTAACCTCACCTCAAAATCGTATCGAGAATTATTTCCCGAGTTTCATAGGTAGAAAGTTCTGAAGAAGTCGATTGATGTGTACCGAGCACCCAACAAATATAATCGTGTAAGTACTTCGGATCGTTTTTAGGTGCAAAATAGAGGGAGACATATGCCCTTCTTCCCTACTTCGAAACGAAGGGAAATCGCCGCCTTTTGACTTCGGATTCGTGTTCAGAGACCCTACATGGCCTACATGCATAAGTTATGGCACTTTTTTCGGAACTCGACTGCGGCGGATTAAAAGCAAAAAAAAGTTTCTCATTTGTTTATGTTTTAAAAACTCTGGCGGTCGAAGAATATGATTCAATCTGTTCCAAAAAACAGCATAGAGCATAAATCGTTGCAATTCACAACGGGTAAATCTGTTAGTATTACAAAAAAAAATATATATTACTTATATGAAGTATTTTAGTTGACAAATAAAGAGGTTTTTGTTTCATTTTTGTACGATTAATATTAAAGGAGATATGACATGGCAAAAATGGTTGCTTAACGAAAAATGAAGAAACCGGATCGTTTTGGCGTAAATATCTTGAAAAATATAACTGTTACAAAAAAATGATTCTCATCATTTTGCAAGATGACAAAATCGGGAAAATTTTGAGACCAACCAGAACCGTTCAAAATAAAAAAAAAGTTCTACACTTGTATAGATTCCAATATTAATTCTTACTTTTTCAGAATGTGATAGGTTAGGAACCCAAAAAATTTACTTTTCTCGATTCTTCCAGTTACAAAAAATTATTGAAATACATGATAACCATCTTTTCATGGTACCACCACATATTTGAGTTTCCGACAAAAAAATTACCACAAAAATAACTTGTAGAGATTTATCATTACAATATACCACCATTCAATCGAAAATTGAAATAAAAAAAACACATACAAAAACATATCTTAATAAACTATGAAAATGATCACAATACTTGAAACCTAATCGTTATAATGTTGCTGCACACTTTTCCACTTCTCCACCAACTGTGAAACGCCTTTTTTCTTCATGGATAATCCGGGTGCCAACTTCACCTGAGGAAAGCAAATTGTCATTCAACATCAATACTGGCACTATTTGTTAGGTACAACAAAAAATTAACCAACCTTTGCTTTCTTCTTTTTCTTGGTAATGTCGCTCGTACTTTCTGTCGTAGGATTTTCTTGGAGGGTAGCCTCACTTGTAGGGGAACTGGGAGGGTGAGGAGAGGAGGCTTGTGGATCGATTGCAGCAACTTCGGAATAGAAAGAGTTCAAAGCCGAATTCAAAGGATCTAGAGCCTGCACCTCTTCTTCCTGAAGAATGGAAAGATTTGTTGTTTTGAATGTAGAGTGAGAAAGGGCTATTTCAAAATTTGAGCTCTGTTTGCCATTTTCTTGATCAAGAAATCTCCCAGTTTCCTGTACGATTCCCGCTAAAAATGGGTTCACGCAACCGCAACAAGTGTTTCGCTATACAATAGTTTCCTATTGCAAAGTGAAACACGTGTCGCAGTTTTGTAAACCCATTGCTTTTCATATAACAGGAAACTGTGACATTTTTCGTTAAACATGATTTTTATCGAGTATTGGCCAGTTCAATTGAGTTTTTATAATCAATTAATATTTTTCATTATCTGTTTGAATATATGCATTATTGTCATTCTATTTATTTTTTAAGTTTCTCGAAGACGGCTATTTTTATAGAAGATAGTGTTGGTGATCAAAATAAACATACATTCTTTTCATATTCATCATTGCTAAAAACTCCCTTGATTCATAATAATTTTGCGGTGTCCGACTCATAAATAAAATTGAAAAATACAGATGCATAGAAGGGTTACAAATATGAAACAATGAACTCGTGAGTTTGAAGTCGAAATTCAGTGAGAGCCTGAGATTGAAGTGGGAATTCTGAAAAATATTGACAACCGAAAGTAATATTATTGGTAACCAATGGGGAAGATGACCCAAAGCTTTTAGTAGGTGGCAGCACGACTACATGTGCCTAACGAGTGATTTTGCAGGTTATGTTTCATTTTTATTTTAATGATTATTTTCAAAAGATACTTAAGAATCATAAAGATGTTTTCTCCAACCGATAGATATGGATGTTTGTCTGTACCAGAACTGAAAAGTTTGTTGAGGGAACGTGGTGGATCCCTTAAAGGAGAAAAAAAGATCTGAGTGAAAGGTAAACAATTCAAACTGATTACAGAGGTGTTTCGTTAAAAATCATCATAATAACCATCAACTAGCCCTGCTACGTTCTTTTGTAAGTGACTGGAGCATAATCTAGAATGTTCAGAAGCCTGAAAGCTCTTTCTTTTCAGGGCTACTTCCCACTGCTTTTTCAGTTTTGTTTCTTTTGGAAATAAACGCGTACCTACATTTTTACATCCGAATGCACTACATAAGACCATTTTATGTCGATTTCAAATCTTTATATTCTTAGTTATTGCAAAGAAGGAACTTTTAATGTTTTGAATTATTGTTGTCATTTGACTTGAGAGGCTGTCAAAGGCACATGCAGTGGTGGCGCTCCTAGTGGTAGAGTTTTGCAGCCGTCATCCCCATTCTCACCTGCGTCTCAGGTTTTTCGGCCGTAACTACTTCTGACACATCTACCCCTGGAGGAAGAGGTTCTCCAGCATCTGCTACTTTCGCAGGAAGCTCTGGTTGAGGTGGAGGGGGAATTCCTTGAAAGAAAATATTTTTTTCAAAATAACCCAATAAATATTTACCTACCACTCAAAGTATCACACTGCCTCTTTACTCGAGGTGTTTTCTACCCGTTATATATTCAAAACGTATTTGTCAGTCTCCTTCTCTCACTCACGGCCAGCCAAAGAGCGAGAGAGATGGAGAAGAGGAATAAGTTTTGAAAACAAGAGCGTCTGTTAACGCCTTTAACATCTCTAGAGGATAATTCGATCCCTATATATTTCTGTAGTTTGGGCTGTCTAAAATGACGTCACGCGATCCCAGGTATCTTTGGGCCAAAAACAGACTCGACACGACCTGACGTTTAGGCATCGCGTCACGTCACACTGGACAAAAAATTGTCCCGATTGAACTATCCTTAGGTCCAGTTGTTCAGTCCCGGATTATTTCAATTTAGGAACAACCTGTTTTTATTTCGTTATTCAATGGGATATTATGTATCATCGTAGACTGAACTGGATTATATTTCATGATCAAATTAGCGTAGAATTTTGTACAAATTTGGCTTTGATATTTCACTTTTGATACAAATAAAAACGGACTAAGCCGTAGTTGAGGATTATTCTAGACTGAACCACAGACCCTTAGAGAATTAGTTTAGAATCCTCGGACACCAATGACCTAAACCGCTAGACATCTTCTTTTAGATAATTATATGGACCAAACACGCGGTCACAGTATATTCGATACTAGGTACATTATTGCCACACATATTGTACAAGCTGATTCCTCAAATCAGCTTCTGTGGAAATGAACAGTTTATTTACAGACAAATTCTAGAATCGTATGAAGTCTAAGAGTGATATATGCAAGAATAATTTTCACTTTTACTATGAAAATACCATTTTAGTAACTAATATTTTCACTTCAACTTAAAAAACAATAGTAATAGTGTAATTTGGCATTGCGCGAGCGCACGCTCTGTCAAATTTACAAAACAAATGACAATAGAACTTCGAGTTCTATAAATGAGAGGCTAATTTCAAAACATATTCCTTTCATTCCATCCATGTAAAATAATACTTCATTATCAATGTGCATGCTTATGGAAAGTGCTACCACTATTTTCTCAGTGGAAATCACAAAGTTGAAGTGAAATGTTTGAAATGATTTTAGGTGTAATTTTATCAAATGTTCTGACGTTCAATCATTGAGTATTGGGTACCCTTATTGAATAAATTTTGGACTACACTCTCATTGAAACAATATAACGGGGTAGGTTCTGGAAATATTGCTGGCTATTCTATTGATCTACCAAACAAATAATTTCGAAAAATCAAGGTCACAATCAGTGTGATTTTTCGAGTTTATTTCTGTCAACTAATCCCTTCAAGAAGATTCAAGATGTTTCATATGAAGATGGAGCATGTTCTATATTCTCGATATTCCAACAAAGATATTGCTTCAGAAACTTTCTCTGAATTTATGCGATTATAAAATGAAAGTAATGTTATCAGTGTAGACTGGTATCACAAACCAACTTTCTCAGATATATATCAAGGTTCTATTTTTAGGAAACGTCGCACTCGTGACTTTTCATTCAAATAACCAATTCATATTTTTTAATTATATTGTCGGCAAGATCAAAAATTATTATTTATATTTCATCAGTAGGCACGTAATTCGTACCTTAATATAATTTCCAAAAATCACGATTAACAAAAACAAAATACTGAGCAAAGCACAGAGCACAGTCATTCAGGTACTAGTCGGACCTGAATGAACGGTGTCTTGGTCTAACCTGTACTGCGAAAATTCACAAACTGACAGCGTCATACCAATTTAATTGTCACTATGGCTAATAGCGACCTACTAGATAGATTAGTTCCGTATTTTCGCATTTATGACGGTGTATCTCTGTAGTTGTTCTTAAAATATTTTGTTGCTGCGAATTGGTTTATTTTGGGCAAAGAACCCAAGAGACATTTTTTGTTTAGAATGAAACAGACTATCGGAAATAAATTTTTAAATGGTAAACGAATAATAAGAAAAAGTTACATTGGAAATAAATTTTAGAGGTTGCGTCTTCCACCCCTTACAACCATGGGGTAAACCAAATAAATTACTGGCTAAGTGTCTTCTTGGTAGTACAAAACGTCAGGTTAATTTCAATATTGTAACTTTTTCAGTGCTTGTGAAAAAAATTGTTATACAAATTTTATGTACCCCCTTTCAGGGGTTGCATCTTAACAAGGGATGCTCCAATGAAGTTTTTGAATTACCTCCTTAAATGTTTTATACTTATTCAGTTACACCCTGTATAATCGCGTACATTCCTGAGTTCGTAATATCATTTCTCAACAACAACATGGTTTTATGTCTGTATGTATGATCCACCATAACTAATTCAATTGTATTGACACAAAATGTCAGTGATATCTTGGATAATCGTGGTCAAGTTGATGGTAGACGGATTTTGCTAAAGCATTTGATCATCACATGATCCATGATGATTGAATCCTACTCAATTCAACGTGAACAGTTTGTATCATATAACGGCTATGATTCTTTTTAATACAATCCTTCATCTGCAGTACCTCAGGGATCGAATCTCGGACCACTTCTTCCTTGTTATTTATCAATGACCTAAGTAATTATGTCGATTGTAATAGTTTTTGCAGATGATTTAAAAATGCACTGCCTGTTGAAATCGTCTTTGGGTGATGACTGACAACACTTCGAGGTATGGCTGGTTATGAAGACGTGAATTCTCTACGGTGGGAAAGCGGGTGGTGCTAACAATAAGGCGCACGGGTGCTACTAGAAGTGCGCTGATCGGTTTCAGTGGGAAATGGATGTATTGGCGCGAGATTCTCGTTCTTCGAACCGAAGTTGGTCCATCCTTTGGGTAAGTGGTTTCCACACTATCCGGGTTTTAACGCTAGGGTGACTGAGTGGATCGTTGTTGAGAACGTATCCCTCTTCGTCAACTGACAATACCTGAATGAGCAATCTAACCACCGTCAATCTACGAAGCGGAGAATTGTCAAGTCCCGATTGATAGGGCAGACAATCTCTGCAATAATAAAGAAAGTCTTGACAAGGAACTGAACAACATAAGTGAGGATATTGAGAAGAACGGGTACTCGAAGAAGTTAGTGCATCAGACATTGGCTCCGACGAACCAAAGGAATGCCAAGGAGACAATGAAACAACAATTTCTTTTATTATTATTTATTTATTCCCGAGCTTAAGCTCATTAAAATATACAAATTTAAATGATAACATCACAGTCTGATATCACGGAAAAAATGTAAATATAAGACGAATAAAGTATAAAGGAGTTACCTGCCACATTTTTTCTATAAGAGGAAATATGGAAGGAATTTTGTGAACGTGTTGATCTTGGTGGAACATAAAGATTTATATTCCTAAGTAGCTCGGGGCAGGAGTAAACAGAATGCATGATTTTATACAACATTTTGAGATCCCTTTCTTTACGACGAGAACACAGACTTTTGATGTTAACCTCCTTCTCAAGAGTTTTGTAGGTGTATTCATTCCGCTGTTCCTTGAAGGCAATGAATCGTAGAAAGGCATGTTAAATATTTTGACTTTTATAAATTGAATTATTATAAACCGGAGACCAAACGCATGCTGCATATTCCAGATGAGGTCTGACTAATGAGCAATATAATATTTTGATGGACTTTATATCAGTGAAATCTCTGGAGGTTCTTTCAACAAATCCTAACATCTTGAAGGCTTTTGATGTAATATTGGAAATGTGGGCATTAAAGGTGAGCTCTGAATCAAAAAGTACGCCTAGATCCCTGATAGTCTGGGCCTTTTGGATGGCAGAGTCGTTGATTCTGTATGTATAAGAGATCGGATTTCTTGAGCGGCTAAAGCAAATGGTATAGCATTTGGCAGCATTCAGATCCATGCAATTGTTGGCGCACCAATCTATTAATTTATCTAAATCTGTCTGGAGATTTTGGCAATCAGTGTTGTCACTAATGACAGAATATAGCTTTAAGTCGTCAGCAAATAAAAGGAACTTTGAATGGGTAAATGATTGATGTATATCATTTATGAATATATTGAATAATAGAGGTCCTAGATGAGATCCTTGGGGAACCCCCGAGGGAACATCCACTTCCTTGGACATATATCCATAGACCTTAACAATTTGTTTGCGGTTGGATAAATAACTTTTCAACCAATCAAGGAGCGAACCATTGAGACCTACCTGCTTGAGCTCTAGGAGAAGGATGTTGTGGTTGACTCTGCCAAAAGTCTTAGAGAAATCTGTATATATGGAGTCCACTTGCATTCCACGGTCCAAGGCCTTTGTTAGGAAATCATTATAAGAAAGTAAGTTCAGTTCAGTTGATTTGCTTGATCGAAATCCAAACTGTTCATCGATGAGAGAACTATTGAAGGAAGCTGTCAAAAAGTCGCACAAAATAGATTCGAAAAGTTTAGGTATAGCGCTCAATATACTAACTGGCCTGTAGTTCTTCACCAAATTTTTGTCTCCAGATTTAAATAAGGGTATAAGATAGCTTGCTTTCCAGAAATCCGGAAAAGATCCTGTTGATAAAGAGTGATTGAAAATGAGGAATAGAGGTCGTGCCAAATTAAAGCTACAGTATCTCAAGAGGCTTGGAGGTATACCGTCTGGTCATTATACGTCAGCTCTGAAGGAATTCCTCTGATCTTTCTGTTGTTGTTAGCAAAGCGCCAGAACTCCTTGGTGTTAATAGAAATAGCTTCCTCTGTAGATTTGATGTAATTCTTGTAGTCTCTTCTTGAAAGGGATTGGGCAAGTGTTCTAAGTCTCGAAAATACAAGATACTCGTGAGGGCTATTAGATGACTTGTAGCTCCGGTGTGCTTTTTTCTTTTCGATTATGCAGGATTTCAACTCGGCCGAATACCACAGTGGAAATTTCTTAGACAAATACTTCTTTAGAGGTACAAAAAGATCGATGGCAATGTAAAGTATGTCGTAAAGAATATTTACCATGTTTTCTAGAGGTTGGTTATTAAGTAGTTGATCCCAGCAGACTTGATCCAATAGTTGTCAAATGGAGGTGTAGTTTGCCGATTTGAAGTCTCTATAATATCCGACAGAGGATAACTCATTAATACTTTGATCTTTTATGTTGGAAATGATTTCAATGGCGATGGATTCATTTGCAGAGGCCGGGTTGTTAGGGATTGCAGATGAACTGAAGTCATCCTGAGCCCAAGAAGCATTTGGAAGATTTCATCCTCTATGTAAAAAGGAATTCTAGAGAAGATCGAGAGGATAAAAACTCGACCACCGAATAAAAACGGCGACACCAACAACTGCGTTTACCAGATACCATGCGAGTGCGGCAAATCCTACCACAAGACCATTGGAAGTGAGAATTCAGTCGTGCCAGCGTATAAATCCGGAGGACCAACTTCGGTTCGGTGAACGAGAATCTCGCGCTAATTTACCCATTTCCTACTGGCACCGATAAGCGCGTTCTTTTAGTATTACTGGTACCCCTCATTGTTAACACCACCTCTTTCCTCCACCATAAGGAATTCCGTTCTTTTCATAACCGACCATACCTCGAAATATCGCCAGTCATCACCGGAAGACGATTGCGGATACCAGCGATCGAAACGTCGTGAGTACACTCAACTTGAAACATGGTTTCACCATTTGTTCATATAACTTCATATTTCTTCATTTACATTTTTTCACTTTGTTATTTTATATTTGAGGAAATATTTTTTGGCTTTCTTCTTCGAATAAAAAAAAATTACAAACTCTCTCTCTCTCTCTCTCTCTCTCTGTTGATAGGTACGTGGATATCAAAGGCGTTTGATTCATTCACAAAAAGGAAAAAAAGTCAATCTAAAACAGCTAATCCCCTGCCTATATTTTACATAGAAATCACTTTTTCTCGCTCAACTTGTCTACCAAGTATATTAAAATTGAATCAAATAGATAGCATACATAAAGGATTTTTTTTCTCTAAGAAAATACCTATATAAGTTCACAATTATCATATTCAATATCCCAATTTTTTTCTGCCAACATTATTCTATTGATCAATGGAACATTTAATCATATTTTTTGAGAAAAAATTTATTTCAAATTTTTTGTTTGGATTTAATTGCTTCATTTGATTTGTATTTCTTATTTTAATTTTACGCAAAAAGCTTTCATCTGGATGTTATGCTGTTAGAGTTACATTAAATGAACTTGGTCCTTCTGCTGCCAAATTTGTCTACCACTCTTCAGTGGAATCCCATCTGAGATACGGAATGTATACGGGTATGTGTAATAATTATCTAATGAACTCAGTATTTGTATTGCAAAAACGTGCATTGAAATATATGTGCAAAGCGAAAATACGTGACCTTTGTAGACCTATTTTTATAAAACACAAAATATTAACAGTTTTTGCAATTTTTACTATGGAAACAGTGTGCTTACTTAATAAACACATCAACAAATTTAACACAGAGTCTACCTACAACACTACTCGCCAGACTGGCAACATTAAGCTACCAATTCCTTCGTCAGCTCTAGTTAAGGACTCGATATTTTATGGAGGCGGCAAAATATACAATAACCTACCTGGATGCATCAGGAACACTGAATGCTATAAAAAGTTCAGACGAGAATTCAAAGTGCTCTTGCTGGATAGACCCTACTATAGTTTACAAGAATTTTATGATGATGTATTTTAACCTATAATTTGTTTGAATATGTTGTATTGCGTCCCGACCTTATATGGTATTTTAATAAGGCTTTTATAGTCACACCTGTCTGTCGATATTCGAAGATGATATGTTCGGTGTGCGCATTATTTTTCATGACTAATGTGAGTGACGTTATGTATCTTTGATTTTTTTATATTTTCACTTTATTTTAACATAGGCTACGCTTTGTCGATAAAGATTTTTGTTCTTCAGACAATAAAGTATATTCTCTCTCTCTCTATATATGTTTTTCATTTTTACTCAGCAACATGTTTTATAGCCTTTTTCGACGATGCAAGTTTGTCGCTGCTTTCGAGTTGCATGAATCTTTTTTGGTGCGATAAGTTGCAGCGACTTAGTTATTTCTATGGTGAATTTGTTGCCGCAAACCACAAATATTTGGTGGCATCATTGTGAAGAATATTAATTTTGAACATTTCAATTATTTTTCGAGACTTGAGGAATCAAGTTGAGTAATAAGGTGATTTAATCACAATATCAATTATTAGATATGAATGAAATTATTTATCAGTTGTGATAATGTAGACGTTCATCTTGGTAACATTCAGTGTTTTTTTTTTTCAATATTGGCAATGCAAACTGACAGCTACATGACATATCTCGCAGCGACAAGTCGCCGCGAGAAGTTCCAGCGACAAAATTGCATCGTCGAAACGGGGTGTAAGAGTTAATAATTGATATAGACTGGTTCCCAACCTGGGGGGCGATAAATTTGTGGGTGGCGACAGGGGGGGGATCAGTATGAAAAGGTAGAAATAATAAACTAACTCTTCTGTCGATTATTTTTTGAGAGAACAGATTTTTTTTCACATACAGTACAGCCTTGAAAAAAACCCGAACAACTACTAAATTAATACACTCTTCATTTAATTTGAAATAACTCTCTAAAATTTGTTTCTTGGTTTACAAGATACCCAAAATTTTGAACTGAGCTCAAACTCATGAGATTTGTTGTATATAGTAATGAATCATTTAACAGAATAATTCAGTCTGTCATTTTTACAATACGTTTCTTATATTTAAATAATGGTATACCGAACTAAGTGAAGGGGGGCGTCAGGGGTGAGTTGTTATCCACTAAGGGGCGATACCTCATAAAAGGTTGGGAACCACTGATATAGACAATGGGAGTCCAAACCAATACCACTCAGCAAGGAACACTCAATCACATTCAAGCAAAGAGTACTTTAGTGTTTTATTTCATTTGTTTCCTGATTTGTTCGCATACTGGATATTATTACTTTCTTTTTCATGTTTTTTCTAACTACCTGTATAATCACGTACGTTTCTTGAGATTATCGAAATTTCTGCATCATTGAAATAACTCACCAGAAATGCTAGCCAGAACGCTCCTCTCCTCGGCGCTTATGATGGGAGGGGGAGGCGGCGTGGGACTCCTTATAGTGGGGGGCAGGGGAGGCGACATGCGTATCACCTGCTCCGCAGGCGGTGGGGTGGTGGAAATATCCATGGCTTCGTCTAAAGTGTTGGAATCCGGCTGCGGGTATTCCCATTGGCTGGCCCCCGTCGTCAGGTTCTGGTAATAATACCGTTTGTGCGATCTAAAACACCACGGGAGAAACGCGAAATAGAGAGCGTCCAAAATGAGAGTTAAAGGTTGGGGGGCTGATCTGAGGTAGGTTTCCGAAAGGGGAGATACATAACTGATTTATTTCCATATTATCTTCAAAATCATTCAGATCCAAATAGAGGAAGATATATCTACATGGAAAATTGAGTAGAAGAAATACGGAAATAATGATCTGAGAAGAATGAACTACTGTAGTAGAGCACTAATTCAATAATCTGAAAGATAAAATAGGAGAATTAGAGTTGTTGCGGCCGCTCAAAAAGGTCACATTTCGTCTTTTCTTCGTCTATGAAATGTTCAGAACTACACCGAGCATAATTTTGAGTGTATTTTCTGTATTTAGAAATTTTGCATTTTAAGAATTTTATTTACTGTCAATCGAGGCTTAAAAAACAAGACTGTTACCATAGCTTTCAACTATTCGATTATTTTTCAGAATGAAAATGTGAAACTTGCTTGGGGTACAGTTGCAATAAGCTACAGCATACTTAAAAACCAAAAAGTATGTGGCGCAACACATCTCTTGCACGAGAAGCAGTTTTTTCGGAATACCCTAAGACGCAGTTCAAAAGAATAAATTATTTTCTGTAACTAACCTGGAGTTTTAAGAGAAATGAGAGCATTACAAAATATGGTCTTCATCTTCTATTGAATGAAAAACAGCTCATAACTAGTGGAAAATTATTTCGTCGAAATAAAGTTGCAATTTATGCTTCAGAGTAATCAAATTTTAAAAAACGCATTATATGTCAGATAGACGTCAAAGTCAATGCGCCGAAATTTCAAAATTACTATGGGGGCTCGGTCTCCAAAGATATATATATATATAAATATCTATATATATATATATATGTAGAAATTGTCGTTTTCACGGATCTTCGATATGCAAGATGAATTTTCTGGGTTTTTTATCCGTTAGGTATCCTCTGATTTGTTCGACGTTTCGAATTCCATTTTGAATTCATTCTCAAGAACTGTGAGACGAATATTATATAATAACTGGAGAGAATCATTATAAATACCAGTTTCCATGAAGAACAGACAATTGAAGTCTTGGCTTACTCTTGCTTGGTTACTTCGTAAGGGGAGTGATTGACCAGGACGGTATGGACAGATATTCGTCTCACAGTTCTTGAGAATGAATTCAAAATGGAATTCGAAACGTCGAACAAATCAGAGGATACCTAACGGATAAAAAACCCAGAAAATTCATCTTGCATATCGAAGATCCGTGAAAACGACAATTTCTACATAATACCTGGATGGGCAGGATACAACCTTAGAGAGCGGCTGACGATATAATCATCAATAATATCGGACCTAGTCGGATAATAACTGGAGAGAATCATTATAAATACCAGTTTCCATGAAGAACAGACAATTGAAGTCTTTGCTTACTCTTGCTTGGTTACTTCGTAAGGGGAGTGATTGACCAGGACGGTATGGACAGATATTCGTCTCACAGTTCTTGAGAATGAATTCAAAATGGAATTCGAAACGTCGAACAAATCAGAGGATACCTAACGGATAAAAAACCCAGAAAATTCATCTTGCATATATATATATATATATATATATATATATATATATATATATATATATATATATTTAATGAGAACAATATTTAAATATGAAAAAAACACAAAGTGATTATTAATCCAAAACGACCTAAGTACAACATGTTTAAAATAATAAAAATGAGATCCAAACTCTTCGGTGAAGTATAGAAAAAAACAAACAGAAAAAAAGTAATAATCACAGACAATTTCAAACCTTGAATACCAAATGGCGAGTCTGAGTACTACTGATGAAACAAATAGCAAATTTCTACATGAACTATATAATATATATGTAACAAATAGGATCAAAATTATAATTTTACTCATAGAAGGTCTTTGGTTATTTTTTAAAATAAAAAGTTCAAAATAGCACAATCGTTTAGTCTTAGCTGTGTAATCGTGGACCGTAAACTGTTTTTTGGATTTGATATATCAGATATCACATCTTTTCATTTATTATTACAATATATACGGTATACGTATGTACCTTTGTAAATAGTGAATGTACAGTGAACTACAAATAATTATTACAAGGTAACAATAACTTATTCTGAACGAAACATTTTTGTTATGATAGCATGGTAACAGTTTTGCAAAACAGAACTCCGCCCCCATAGTGAAGCTCTGTATGGGGGCCCGAGCCCCCATTGCCCTTATAGTTCCGACGCCCCTGACAGCGCCTTAGGTGGTTGTTTCAATCCAATACATTTATTTACCAAAGATGATAGATACATATAGGAAAAGTCAATTATTACCTAAAGAGCAAAATATTCCTCCATTGTAGAAATAGGAATACTATTGAAAATTATAATAATTTTTGGAAGGGGTGCAATCGTTTGGTTTAGGATCAATCTGAATGAAAATATTTATTGCATTCATATTCAGCATGCCCAGCAAATCCTTTTTGAACAAATAATCACTAAGAAATTTGATAATATCACGAAATGCCAATCTTTTCTCCAATCTATGGAGAAGATAATTCAAAAACGAAAATGAAAAAGGAAGCAGACTAGCTTCCGAAATGTTACCAAGGGAAAGTATACGTATTTTCAATGAATATGTTAATTACAACTCCAAATCCATAAAAATATGATATGTAGCTCACAAAATAGTCACTCAATTTTGTATATTTTCAATATTCGTATTGGGGCAAATATACCAATTTGCCCTATAAAAATATATTTTAAGAACTTAAAGCTGTTTCGTCTTTATCTCTATGGCAGAGAAAACCCAAAAAAAATTTATTCACTTCAGGAGTTATGATAATATACAAATGGAGAAAAATATATAAAATGTTACCTTTATAGCACCAATCGCACAGCCTGAACTTACAAACTGTTGATTCAGTGCTTTGCTTTGTCCAATAGACAACAATTTATTCAAATTGATAATGAAAAAAGTTCCCTTCAAAATATAACTTGTGGTGTACCTCAAGGGTCCATTCTTGGTCCAATACTTTTTCTTATCTATATCAACTCCCTACCAAATTTAACATTGAATGGAATGATCAAATTATTTGCTGATGATACCACTCTCATATACTTCTCAGATAGTTATGATAAAATTAAAGATAATATGAAAAGTGATCTGGATAAAATTCTCATTTGGCTTCATCAACATAAATTAACTCTAAATTTTGATAAATTTTCGTTTATGTATATTTCCAAACGATCAATCAACATTCCTACTAATCCCATAGTATTCAATAATAAATTGATAAAATACACAGAAACAACTAAATTTTTAGGTTTATATATCAATGAGAGATTGTCATGGCGAAAACATATTGAAAGAATTAGAATGAAAATATCTCCTCTCATTGGAATTTTCTACAAAATCAGAAACTACATATCTCTCACATATTTGAAAAATATATACTTTAGCCTAATCTATTCACAATTGCATTATCTCATCTCCATTTGGGGGACAGCAAGTAAATCTATTATCAAACCTTTGAAAACTTTACAAAACAAAACAATTAAATGTATTTATAAATTACCTTATCTAGAATCAACAATAAATTTATACAAACCGCACAATTTATTGGACTTAGATTCTCTCCATAAACTCAAAATTAGCTGTTTCATCCATTCTATTAAAAATAATAGTAAAAAGTCAGATATCATTTTCACTCAAATTGCTGATATCCATAATTACTCCACAAGACAAACAAAATTACTAGCAACAAATAAAACACAATCAGATTTTGGAAAAAAGTCAATTTACCATGATGGAATCATAATATATAACTCAATTCCAGAAACAATTAAAGAATTTCGCTCAACAATGAAATTTAAGCAAAAATACAAACAATTTTTAATCAGCTAATGTACAATATATTTTGCATGTAGTCAAGAGTTATGTTTTTTTTTTACCTTCATTGGTATTCATCAGTTTTGAAAGCCATTTCATTTTGACTGCTTACAAATATTTAATTTCATTGAATGTATGATTTTTTTTTTCCTTTATACTTGTGAAAATTTCATCTATTGACTATGTACTTGTGTGTTTTAGTCCCTATTCATAAACATGTAATGTTTCTTGGGATAATAAAATTGAATTGAAATTGAAAGATATGAATATCCCGTATACCTTATACTTGATTTTTCATGTAGCTATATCTTAGTCTTTCACAGATTTGATCGAATCTAATGATCTGCTAGATGTTTTTGGAAAATGGTAGGAGTTTTGGATTAGTGAATCGTGTTGATGCAGTGGGTTGCCTTGATATATCTTACCAAAATTTTCATGCAATCACAATATTTGCCACACTGAATCTTTGAAATACAATTAGCGATTTGCACAATTGGGCTACGTTGTCTGGAGAAACATTGACAAATCCCAAAATAAATATTATAATAAAGTGGAGAGCCATTTTGGACGATTGAAACAAATTTTTTCAGTAATTGATGACAGAGCATCAATGCTATTGAATCCATCACATATAATGTAGAATGGTTATTAAAAAAAAATCAGGATTTATATATCATGGCACACCACAGACAGAACAAGAATCAACAATTCAATAATCCACCTTACTATACTATTTCATTTGTTACATCTTCAACCATCATCAATTTAAGTTGAGGCTGGACTCTTTGGAAAGGAGATTAAAAAAAAGAGAGGAATATTGATGTGGTTTTCAAGTCCATATTATGCGAATTTCGGATGGTTTTTAAAGAAGTAAATATTTCTGCACCTTTGATACAATATAACAATTATGGTGTTAAGTTCCAGGGATCATTAAAAAAGAATTATCTAGGAAAATAATAATTTTAAAACACCCTAGTGTTATTTAAGAATAAAATAATTTCAGCTATAGTACTCCTTTTTTACATATAAATAATCCCCAACAAAATATTTTACCTGTGGAAAATAGAGTTATATTATGTTATGTTACATTCAGTGTTGAATGATGCACTTTATAGACAAAAGTTTTTCACCTAATTCATAAAACTAGATGAAATCGTTGACATTTTTTGAGATAAAGAATTCTTCATTCAACACTCTTCAGTACCAATAAAAACAAAATGTAACTCAAATTTCCTCGGTCATACTGTACCTGCTAGAATAACTTTTACCAACATCAATAATTTAGCAAATCATAAAAATTAAACAAAAATAATATTTATGTCGATCCAATTTCTCAGCGTTTCTCCAACAGTAGCGATGGCCTTCTCTTGCTGGTTTCTCCTATACAAAAAACTGTATCAGAATCAATACGACAGGGTTTCACATCAAATATAACATAATAACTAGGTAATAAAAAAAATAATCGGCTACAAACCTTCCAAATGATTATCACTACAACTAAATAGGAAACTGAGGTGAGTTTATTCAATTACCTAAATATCCAACAACTTTCTTTTTGCAGAAAGCAACCACTAATACACGTTTGATCACCATGAAAAGTGTGAGTTACGTGCATTTTTGGGAATCTTAAATATTAATATACTGTTTTCGTTCACCGTATTCAATTTCTGATAATTCTTTTATAATAAAAATGGAATCGAAATTTTTAACCGTGGTGAGAAGTACACGTTAGAAGGTAAGACCCCATTATTCCATTGCTTGCACAAGTTTCGATTTCTGAAAGTTGTTCAGCTATAAAACATAAGAACTTATCATCTCAAAATATAATAATGAGCAAAAGTGATGCTTTTACCACACAAAAAGTTTTTAACTTTTTCATTTCTTCTTCGAAAGTGGGATATGCAAATCCTCTGAATATTACTAACTTGGAAACGATTACTTTCAATGCCTAGGTAGAAAAAGTAATATTTGGGTGTAAGTGTTGAAAGTAGAAGGAAACCGTGGTACTGATGATTCGTATTTGGTAGACCATGGGCATATCTGCTAGACGACAGTAAATGACAGTTATTATTCCAACCTGCTGACCTACTGGACAAACAAAGGATCTATAATTGCTTACTGTGCATAATGTCATATTACAAAATAGTTTTTCTCGATATTGCCTCTATTTTGCGCGAATGTGAAATGTGGAAGTAAAAGTGCCAGAGATAAGGTTTCATTCCATCAATTCCCTTCTATTTTCGTCAATAAAAAAATATTAATTCTCTTGCTGGAAAGAGGCATCTAGAAAAGCAGATTTAACTACTGATAAGTTGAAATGGGCAACGGTATGTTCAAAACATTATATATCTCCACAGAATTCCCATTACAATCTCATTAAATTACCATTGTTATTTATGGAAGAACGATTTGTTTGTCCAGCAGGCTGATTGACAGTTGTCATGTGACGTCACATGCCCGCGGTCTATAGGATGGAATGTTTAATGTCATTCAAAAAACGTCATACTTTTTTGATGCTTGATGAAAAAAATATATTTGTTGTATCTAAGATGTCTAGAAGGATGGTGCTGGGACTGATGCGATATTGTTTAGAATTTTATGGCGACACTTTTCTGTCATTAGTGTCATTTTTACGTATCGTGGTGTGTTTCTCAATTTCATCGCTAGTTGACGCTAATTGGAAGTGCACAGTCAACCGATCGATCGACAAACTATATTCTTTGATTCGAGAAGTCAACAAAATGAGCAAAATCTAATGTCATACTAATAAATAACAAAATCAAATGAAAGGAACACAATTATAGGGAATTTGGCCAGTATTCTAAACAAATAATATAGGTTGTTGATCAGTCAGCGTCCAAAAGTAAAAGTATAGCCAGCCGCCAGGTCGGCCGTTTATACATTTCCTAGGAAATTTGTAACTCTTTTCGTTGCAAACGCCATCTGAACTGATTTGATGTCGAAATGCCATGATACTTATTATCATAGTAGGCATGTGTCGCCAAGTATACCCCAAACATGCCCAGGTATAACTCGGTACACCATCCTTCTAGACATCTTAGTTGTATCTGACACATCCTTCGAACTATTTTCAATATTTCTGAGAAATGATATTGGTTTTTATTAGCAGATTGGTATGGTCACTAACACTTTAAAAATATCCTCCTAAGTTGAAGACCTTCAACTAGTTGGTTACCTATGCCATAGTTAATCAACTATGCAAAGCTGAACTTGCCTGTCCTGAATACTAAAACTTCCCAAGATAGAATGAGAATTCTGACATTCACTCTCTGTCATTTCAGTAAGGCCATTTATGAATTTGAAAAAATGTATATAGTTGAATACATGGTTCATATTTATTCATGAATAAATAAAAGATATTATTAATCAATAGTAGCCAATCTTTCAAAGAACAGTTGTCTAATTCAATCCTTGGCAAAATTCATAATAAAAAGTGTAGTTTTGATAAATACAGCAAAAATAAAGAATCTACATGAAAGTAAAGGTAGCTAGAAGGTTGGAAGATGAGAAACATATTTGTTCTGAAACTATTGTACACAGGATTGCTCAGTTCCTATTCTAATAATAATAACAATTTATTCACAATAAATATCAATAACAATGCAAAAAAACATAACAATATATGAATAAATCATTGAAACTCACGAAGTTGTGCACTTGTTGTGAGGAAACATTATATTAGATGACAAAATGGTTAAGGCTTTCGCGGCCGAGGTTATTATTATAACTACATCTCTTCGGGCTTGAAGGCCGTCGTTCTTTGGAATTTCTTCCTGACGTTTCGCTAGCGCGAGTGGCCAGCTTCGGAGATGAATAAGCCTCTGAAGAAGCTGGCCACTCGCGCTAGCGAAACGTCAGGAAGAAATTCCAAAGAACGACGGCCTTCAAGCCCGAAGAGAAGTAGTTATACTAATTATATTAGATTTTTATATAATTCAAGTGAATATGAGAATATAAACAAAACTCATAAATATCAAAGATAAATAGTAGTGTAAAAATGAATAGATACAATATAATCATGACACAGGCTATATTGGATATTTTCTTTCAATAATATTTTGGAAATATAGTCTAGGAGTTTCAGTAATCCATGTGTTCACTTTTTTCTCATAAGTGTATTTCGATTTGGTAATTTCGATTGGATTTGGTAATTTATCATAAATGAATGGAGCTAAATATAGAAAAAAATTTGTGACTTTACATATGTCATTTTTATTTCATGTATCATGAGTATGCTTACTATAATTAATGCAATTTTTATGAGAAAATATATAAGTGAGTATCTTGAAACTGAATAATTGCCTAATATCCATTATTTTACAGTCAGAATATAATTTATCAGAAGAATATCTTAGGTTTTTATTAAATATGATTTTCAAAAACCACTTTTGTAATATTTCCAACGCCTTAAGATATATTTGGTCAACTCCCCCCCATGATAAAATACCATAATTTAACTGAGATTGGACTAGAGAAAAATAAATCATTTGCATGTGTTTTCTATCTGAAATATTCTGTAAAAATTTGAATTTAGGTAATAACGGTCGTAACTTTTTTATGACATATTCAATTTGGAAGTTCCATTTCAAATGTCTGTCTACTATGACTCCTAAATATTTTATCCGATCTACTTCTTTAATACATGAATTTTTTATTTCAATTGGGCCAAGATTGGGTGAATGATTTCGATAAGTGAAAGGAAGGTAATTAGATTTTTCAAAATTAAATGTTAACAAATTGTGGTCAAACCAATATCCAACATTATTGAGGTCATTCTGAATTAGTTCTTTGAGAGATTTCCATGTTTTTGACTTGTAAATTATAACTATATCATCCGCAAAACTATGTATGAGTCCACTTGTTTTCAAATGAAAGATATCGTTGATGAATATGCTGAATAATATGGGTCCTTGTGGAACTCCACAATTGAATATTTTTTCTGATCTTATAAATTCTCCTACTTTAACACATTGTTTTCTATTTTCAAGATAACTCTGTAGTAATTTGAAACTCATTCCCCGAAAACCAAGTTTGTCTAATTTTTCTAATAACAATTCATGATTTACCGAATCGAATGCTTCAGCTAGGTCAAGGAATAGACAGACAATTGGAGATTTTTCTTCTAATGCTTCATAAATTTGAACATTTTCCATTTGCGCATGTCACCCTAATGATATTTGATTGAGACCATACTCTTACACAATTGAGAATTTTCATCTGATCATATGACGTCACTTCTGGTGATGAATATTGGAGTCAAAAGAAATCGACGAACTCAGAAATCCTGGTGTACCAGGCTATAATCTTTGGTTGGTTGAACACAATACTTCTCCAAACTAGTCATTTGATAATGGTTACATTAGCAGAACCATTGGCGGTGATTGGTGAACCACTATGGCATTTTGAATATACGGTGAGAATGTCTGAGTTTGAAAACTGTCCCAGTGACAAGCTTCGGATTTTGCTGTAGATACGGAAGATTTTTATCTTATTGGGTGTTTTTATATCAAATTATATAATATAATTAGTTTTGAATAACTTGAGGTCTGGTTAAAATCTAAACAATACATAATCATGAATGCAGTCGTTTTAATTTTCTCTGATATTCGGTGAACTCTAACGAAACTCTACAAAGAAACTATTGAATGAGATGTTTTATAGTTAAATAGTTCAATAGTAACAAATAAACTCATATGACTTGAATAGAGTACCATACTAAGGGAATTCTGAAATAAGTTTAATACTCCGTTTTCATCGAATTACTTTTGATACCAATGAGTAATTATATGGTTTCTATATATTTTGATCAAAATAATATAGAATGTTGATACATAAAAAATTTGGCACCATCTAATATCATAATTGAAATAATTTTCTTTGTACTTTACCAGTCATAATTATCAGACTTTCTTGCGTATGGTTGGTTCGTTTCAATTTGGGTTTGGTTCTTTTGATTAAAACAATTCTCAATAAAGTCAAAAGCCACTCATTTTTAAACAAAATCTTTGTGACATCAGCTGTTACTTGAATTCTTCCTTACTCGTAGTTGAAATGTCTTTTTATACGATTTCCATCAGAAGCACCTGATAGATCATTTCATCTTTAAGACCAGATGCTATATTCTTGAGTTAAAACAAATGATTTTGAAGTTTGTCTCAATCCAACACATCTATTTTGTACTGCTCTATGCCATTCTATATGTGTGAAGATAAAGCAACATGACTCACGAATTGGGCTCCAGGAAGTAAACACTTCTCTATAATTCACAAATATTTTAATGTGTTTATCCGTCATAGTGATATAGATTATTTGTGTCAGGCAATGCTGCAAATCAATGAATCTATCAATCAATCCATTCGAGTATATGTTGAGAAAATTGCTTTGTCGCAAATTTTCATTTCATTATTGCTAGGTGCATTCGCCCTGTATCGTTAACCAATCGCCCTGTACAGTTAACTAAATTTTGAAAAATAAACTCATTCTTAGTATGGCACTCATCCAAGCGAAAAATATTCAAATTCGAACAATAACTCACCTTGATCGGCCGAAGATCGTCTCTTGAAAAATACACAGTTAACTTTACAGAACAATAAAGGGACAACGGGACAAACGGGATATGTAAGGGACGAGTAAACTCATTCAAGCTATAGCGTTCATACCTATCCCACTGTAAGAGCCACCCCTCTGGAGTTGCCTCTTTTTCCAGTTTTATCAGTCCGGAGCACGTGTCGGTCAACCATTTTTGCAGGTACGACAGTTTCAGTCCTCCATCGTTCATGGCAGAAAACAACGTCTGAAATGATTGATAATCAATAGAATCTGGGTTACAATGCCATCCTAATTGGTCAAATAACACAAGCCATGAAAAATCGTATCAAGGAATATACAGTACATTTCCATGGTGGTAGACGAGTATCGTGTACATAATCTGAAGAGAGGTGTTGCAAAAATCACTTAGTATTCCTGGAAAAATTTGAAAATAATTACTGTTTACACATTATATAGCCTAGGTTGTCATGATTCTTGGGGAAAAGTGATGCCACTTGAACCTGTAAACTGCTGATAGCTATCTTACTAACCTTCAAGTAGGTGAAAGAGATGCTGGGTGGACCAATCAATAACATTGTACAAATGCAGTATGATAAAAATCACTTTATAACTTAAGTGCGTATACAGTTACACCAGAACTTAGTGACATACAGCATTGAACTGAAAGATGCAACATATAATCCATCAAATCTAACTGAGGCTGGACTGAGGAATTTTTTCCAAAGATTAGGCGGAAAAAATTAAGAAAACAAAAAACGCTAATCAGATTTTTTTTTATAAGCAGAAGAACTCTGATTAATATCACAGATCTCGGAAATGCAATTGAAGTTCTGACACATGAAGAATATGGGATTTTTATGTGAGATATTAGTTCATGAGCCAAATAACATTATGTCTTGAACAAAATTGTTGTTTGTTTTTTTTCCTTCCATTAAAGAGCTGACGAAAGTCAACAGTCAGAAGTCGAAACTTGTTCTTGGCACTAACCAGTTCATTTTCTGAAGAAAATGAGGATAATCGATATGATAATGGAGTAATTTTAGAAAAATTAAGGTCAGGGTTCACTTGGTTTTGACAAACTAAACCGACGACGGCGCTACGGTATAGTTTAATGAATATTTATCGGGAGTAATTACACAAGTGCTTCAAAATTACCGATAATTTTCCATGAAAGCATGTTGTCCCAAAACTGCATGAGTTTATTTTCATATTTTGTCGAAAGAGTCCGACTCCGAAGGAGTAGGGCTCTTTTAGCAAAATATGAAAACAACCGAATGCAGTTTTTTTACTGACGACATGCTTGAATGGAAAATTATCAGGTTTATTTTGATGCGCGAGTGTAATTCGGTAGAATATTTCCGGAGTTAAAACAACGACTTTTAAAATTCAGAATTGATGCTTGTCAAGATGACAAATGTACATTTTAACAATCGTTACCATAGATACACGGACCGAGTGGGTATTTTTCGAAACCTACCGGGTATTTACCAGCCCGAAAATGTCCCGCCGGGAATTTATTGCTGTAATTGATCGAAAATGTCCCGCCTCATATGTGATTTTTAACATACGATGGAAATATTCTTATATATGAACCCTCATTATAGTTCTGCTATATATGTGCTATTTTTGTTTTCGAAGATATATCTCTATCAAAACTAATTTCTAAATGTTGAACTATATATTGCCGGATCGTTATTTACCCCTACTTTTCCGATGGTCTCTTGGAATGTTTGGACAAGGACACAATATACTATTATCTGGCAATGCCTGTGAGTTTTCAACAGAAGCCCAGCGTTCGATATACAGAACGGTGCATAAATTAAAATCAACACTCACATATATTGAAGAAAGTGAGACGACGAGCACTCGAATGATATTGAAATTGACAAGGATGGAACTTATTATACCTGTATTTTGATAGGTTTCATCCAATGGACAACCAATAACTTTTTAGGTGTATATAAATTTCGGTTCTGTAGGTACGTAAACAATGAGGCAAGGTGTAAATACACACACTTATATTTGTGTGAATTTATGAGTTTTCCTAATTGAATCAAGAATTTGGATTTTTAAAGGTATCGACAATTGCTGATCAGAAGTGAATCGCCAAAATGACAAGTTGCTAATTTGAAAACTTATATGGATATTATTCGATATTGATGCCACCATAAATGAAATTGAAACCACTCCTATACAGGGGTAGTTTATTCTTGCTATTTTTCTAGATAGTGTTCAGGCCAAGTTTCCTATTGGAATAATTTATTCAAACTTCATATTAGATATAATCAGATTGATTAAGGATGTGCATGATACAAGGCTTCTAGATGCATCTGGAAGTCTAGAAATAGCAAAATGTAAAAATAGTATAAAAGGTGACCAAGGGCCTATCCCTATTGTTGGCCTTAAATACTGTTGTTTGAGTGTTATTTGGGGAGGTAGATAAGTATTAAAATCTATTTTTTGAGTTTTCTCTCCCTTGAAAATGAAAACCTTTCAGATATGGTATTCATACAGAGGATTCTAGATGAGAAATCCATATTCTAGTTTTTAGAGCACAAAATGTTCGACGCTTGATAGGGCCAGATATCACGGTTGGACAAAGTTCACATAAAAAGCATCATCTTTAGAATTTCTTAGTAAAAAAACTTGAGACGTAAATTTTCTCTCAGATAGGGGTATCATGGAAAAAAGTATCTTGTGATATCTTGTTGAATGAATCTTTGAAAGTTATTTCGAATAACAAATATTTAAATTCTGAAGGATGATATGACTGAAATATTTTGAAATTCTGGAATTTGCAGTGTCAAAAAGTATAAGAAATCAGTCATCCAGTAAAAAAGATCTACTATTACTCATATATGAACATATATAAATTTCTATTTAGATGTATAATTGAATGTATATTTTTATATTCAATTGTCTAATAATTTTGAATAGTCTGGTGAGTGTGGAATACAACATTTCAATAAGGAAATACCTACAAATATTTTCCAGCTTGATAACTTACTTCTGCTTGAATAATCATAGTTTGTACAGGTGAAATGGCCGGCCCTTCTCCATTAAGGAAGACCAATTTCTCTTTTAAAGTGGAATACATCTGTTCCACTTCCCCTTTATTCACAACTTCTTCAATATTTTCCACTTTAGCCGGGTCTACTTCTTTAGGGTTTGCAGGGTTCAGAACATCCGTTTTAACAAACTTTATACCACCCTTTTTGAAACCCTGATATACATTGTCACTATTTACGCTTTGAGTCACCTCTTTTTCGAAACCAAGCCCTTTTCTTTCCTCCTCAATTGTGTCTGTTTCTTTCTTTTTGGCTGTATTCACCAAAGCTACACCTATCCTACGCTTTCTTTGGAAGGCTTTGTTGTGGAACTCCTCGCCATTAGGTACTTGTTTCTCAAGTTCCGATTTGGGTTGCTGGATGAAATCTTTAACGTCGATAGGTTCAGCTATGGGAAACAAGGTACTGTGTGACTTTGTTGGAGGTTCCGATTTTGGTAGGAATATTGTCTTTATTTCATCGTTTTCTTCCTCACTATCACTGTAGCCAGCGACCAATGAAAATCCTGAGATATCCTTTTTCTTCTCTTTTGATGAGACAACAGTCTCAATCTTAGGGTTTTCTACTACCTCTTTGACACCCTCTGGTAACTCCCCACCAAGCTCTCTCAGCTCTTTGGCTCTTTTCTGAATTTTTGTGAGAATGTCTATGTCATCGTCTTCTTCTGATAAGTAACTGTCATTCAATTCTTTGGCTGGCACAGTAGTAGCCTGAAACATGATGAACTTTGCATAGCAAAAGCAATGTCTTGAATAAGATGAACGCCTCAGACGCCGCGAGATCTCAACAAACTTCTTGGAGTTCTCTTGCAGCAATTCATCATCGGCATGAAAATTCGAACTTTCAGATTGAAAACTTTATTGTCATTTATTGTAGTGAATACAATATCTTTGCTTTTTTCTCATCCTAAAGATTTGAAATATACATAATAAATTGATCAGAATGATCATTGGCTGAAACTTAAAGCAGATTCTTTGATGAGTCTCATTTCCCTCATTGAAATGATGATCATTTTATCAGTTGAATAGATTTCATGAGTCAATCATTTTGTGGAAAAACTCACCACTTTGACTTTTTTCTCAATTGGCTCCTCATCTTCGTTATCTGAGGACTCCCCTCCATAAGAAGATATCAAAACAATTCTCCTGTAAATAAAAATATTATCTCATCTTTGAACCTCTTTAATTTTCAAAGATTATAGAAAACAATAAAATGTAAAATCAACTCGTTCTGAGTACTGCTGATGAATTATGAAAAAAGGCAAATAGATAGATAGATAGATAGAACTTTATTCAAGTAGGAATCCTAATATACATATGCGAGATATAGTAATATTAAAGTAAGGTAATATAGGTCAATATATAAATATGAGTACAGTACAATATAAACATAAAAATAAATGAATAATATAAAATGAGACATAGTATAAAATATCAAATCACATAAGCAGTACGTTTTATAAGCACTCATCAAAGCTGAAATATTAAAAATAGACTAAATCAACTTGCATGACAAATCAGTTTAAAATTTGACTAGATGTATCTTACCAGGAAAAACACTCAAATATATTTCTATGTATAGTATATAATAAAAAACATTTTCATTCATAACAGTTGAACGTATTTTTTTAATTTATCTTTAAACTGACTAAGTGAAGAGGATGTTTTGATGGCATCCGGTAATTTATTGAATTCCAGAAAGCCTTTGAAAAATAATGAGTTCATTGTATTATGGTAAGACGTCTTTGGTACATAGATATCACTTTTCTTACGAGTGTTATACTCATGTATATCTCTGTTATAAGATATGAAGCTCTGCAGATATTCGAGTGCCATGTTGTTAATTATTTTGAATATCAAACTCATAGTAAAATAATAAAGTCTTTTCTCAACCGAAAACCAACTGAGGCTCATTAACATCGATTTAATTGGAGTGAGTCGACTTGTTTTCAAAATAACTCTCATTCCACGATTTTGCAGCTTTTGCAGTGAATTTATTTTATTGAGGTTGAATAGGTATAAGATCGATGCGCAATAATCGAAATGCGGCTGAATTATAGAATTATATACCGTAATTTTGGACTCTGTCGACAGGTGTTGAGATATTCTGGTGAAAAAGAAGAGTTTTTTGGTAATTTTTTTATACATATAATCGAAATGATCATTGAAACTCAAACAATTATCAAGAAGGAAACCCAAGTATTTAACTTTTGAGACAATTTGAATTCTTCCATTGTTGATGCACAATTGGACATTATTAATATCAATCGCGTTATATTTATATTTGGTTGTTAAAATCATCGCCTGTGTTTCAGTTACATTCAGTTTCAGCTTATTTGTACCCAAGTATTTATTTATTGATATTAATATGGTGTTCATTTTTTGAATAGCACTTTCAATGTTGACATCACTGCAAGCAACCAAAGTGTAATCAGCAAACAGGTTGATGAATTCACACTCCACAAATAGTTCAATATCATTTAGATATAATATGAACAGTAGCGGGCCCAGAACGCTTCCCTGTGGAACACCTACATCACTATCAAATTCAGATGACATTTGCCCGTTGAAGTTAACCCTTTGCTTTCGATGTTCAAGATAGTTATTTAGCCAATCATATACTCTGCCACCGATACCATATTGTTTTAGTTTAGACAGTAATATTTTTCTGTCAATCGTCTCAAATGCCCTTTTCAAGTCCAGAAATACAGCAATAACATATTTATTGTTATCTAATTGATTTTTGATATGACATAGTGTAAGTTGCAAAGCTGATTCACATGAGTACTTTTTTCTGAATCCAGATTGATTATTCATTAATATGCAATTATGTGATAAATGGTGTAGTAATTGTTTATATACCGCCATTTCAAGAAGTTTTTCAATCGTTGGCAGAGTATTTATCGGTCGGAATTCCTCAGCTTTTGTGGTATTAGTTACTTTTTGAATTGGTATAATCGTACTAACTTTCAAATTATTTGGAATTTGACCAGAAACTAGAGCAAAAGAACTGAAGAAGCAAAGTATTTGCATATTTGAAAAATGATTTTTTTTTCAACTCAAGGCAAATAACATATTGTATTAAGTACTTATACTTCTATTTATGGGTGCACTAGCAATAATGACACAATTATGAATAAATAAGTTACTTATGAAATCATTAATTAATTACAGAAAGGATACTTACTCATCCTCAGAATCACTTCCTTTCTTGAACTCTCTCTGTCTCTTGGGGGCTTTCTTCTGCTGTGGTTTCGGTGAGTCTTTTTTCACAGAACTTTCACCAATTGAATATATTTTCAGGGAATCCTGGGGTAATTTCTTGGCCGCGCTAGAAAAAAGGGTCGCCGATTTAGGAGGCACGTAGATACCAGTGGGCTTCTTGACATTTTTAGCGTAGGGTTTGGGTTTTTTATCTTTCAATTCTTCGGGAACATCCCATGTAACTTCGTCAGTTTTGGAATTCCAGTAGTATGAATAGCCTGTTAGTTCATCATGGCACTCTTTCCAAACTGAGGAACAAGTAAATTGATTTTGAAACTTCACTTCATCAAAAAAGATCAGTACTCACCGTTTTCAACATTTTTTTTAGGTTCGGGTTTCTTTGGTGGGGCAATTTCGTTTATTTCATTGAAAAAATCATCTATTTGAGCATCCATTTTTTTCTAATGGAATTATTTTGCGAAATAATGGAAACAGGAAAATATTTGTTTTAGCATCTCTTCAATCTTTCAAAGAAGATATTTTTATTTTAGGTTATTCTGTCATTCTCATTCAATTCTTCTTTTTTCTCAAGTAATGAGGCCATCGACATGACCTTAAGGTTCTCTGTCTGTCCTGTTATTGGCCGTAAAATCCGTAATGGCCGTTGCTTCCTAGAGTAGGCGCATTTGGGGCCAGCGCTTTAGGCTAGATTCAGACAGATCCGAAATTCGTTCGTACGACGATCAGATAGCTTTCTGATTGGTCTAAATTTAAATTTAGACGAATTTAGACCAATCAGAAAGCTATATGATCATCGTAAGATAAGATTTCGGATCTGTCTGAATCCAGCCTTACTGATACAACATGCAACCCAATTGAAGAGGTTATTTCGATGAATCACTTGAATCATTCTCAGTTCTACATATACGCTGTCGCTAAGCTGCGACAGATCTGGGGCCCTATTATTGAATCACTCGCAGTTCTACGAATACGCTGTTGCTAAGCAGTAAGCAGCGACCATAGATCTTATATGCTACGCTAGATAAGGTACCTAGGTTACTGTTTTGGTAGGTCTGGAGAGGGTCCAGCGTACTATGCATTTGATTGGTTGTTTTTAAATGTTGGCGCTACTTACAGCTAGTTTGACAAATGTCGAATTCTGTTTTCAGTGTTGTTGTCAGATTTATATGCTGATATTTCTGTCTTTATCGTGTATTTTTATAATGATTCTGGGAGTTTTACTGTGGACAATTAGTTTAAAGAATAGTGGTCGCATTATACATCAAAATGTGAAAATCTTGGTAACTCCAAGTTTGAAAAAGGTTCAGCCAGCTCTTTTCATAGTAATGTATGCCATGGGCGTGGTGTTGGTAGTTTAAGGGGCTCAAAGTAAACTATGGACAATCCAAATTTAACATTTCTTCTGGCAGTCTTAACATTTAATACATTTGGCTCAAGAATTATTTTCCTTTCCCAAGATTTCCGAAGAATGTAGAACTGATAAGAGATGCTTAGTGTGAGATACTTGGCGTTTCTGGAAATATACCTTTCTATGAAGTTTTGTGCTCTGATCACTTTTCTGTAGAAAGTATAAGATCTTCACCAGCTGGCAAGAGGTTTTTACTAAAAAAATCACCAAACACTGCTAGTATTTCAGAAGCCGAGAAGGAAAACGATGTAACATTGGAATGTGTTTTACAAAAACAAACTAAGTGGTGAATTCAAGAATAAATCAAACCTAATTATGAATTCCACAGACAGTGAGTGGAGTGGGGAAATTCCAATTACTCCTGGAAAAGATTTAAAATAGCTTCTCCAAATGATTAAACTGCATCATCTTCAACCCTAACTGCATCAGGAACAGAGACGGAATATAAAAGGCCACATATCACAAGATACATATTATAGAGTCTTCGCGCTTACTATTTGTAGGAAATCTGCTTTAAAGACAATAAAATCACAAGAAAAGAGGAATAGGTCTCAAGTATACAAAAGGAAATGCAAAATAGCCCAGAAGGTTCTCTTGAATCAAAAAGTAGTCTTCAACAATCAGAAACGGCAAATTTTTCGTTTGAAATCGAGACTGGTTACTTACAAAAAAACAATGATGCATCTCGAGAAAAACAATTTTCTCAGCACTAGTGCTGAGGCAATCATTGATGTAAGTAATTTTATGGTACACATTTTAGAAAGATACAGTGAAATTCATAAATAACGAATAAATGCATTATTGCCCAAACCGAAATTATTTCGTAAAAGTCCTCTGACAGGTCGATTTTTATGTTCAATTGCGCACCTATCTTTTACTTTCAAATGTAATGTGGTTATCACTGTCTCAACAGTGATGTCGTCAATGTTATTTTGCGATACAAGCCGATCACACCAGAGGAACAAGGTCGGACCTTATCAAGTAATTACCATACGGACATAATGAAAAATGCAGTCGGACCAACGAAGAAAGTGGAAGGGGCCCAGGTCAAAGATACCATCATTGAACACCCCTATATATTGAGAAGCAGAACTCGAATTGATTAGTCGAGTTCGGAGGTCGAAACTCAATCATCACCTAGAAGATGGCAAATGAGACTTTGCCGAAACGTTGTGACAATTATCCTTCAGAGGATCAACACCACAGAACACGGAATGAAACCCGAAAACACAATTCATCATATATATATATATATATATATATTAATTCATCATAACCGATATGCAACTTGTTCATTTGTTTCAAGTTATACATGCCTCTGACTAATACTCAACCTTCAAAATCCCTAAAAAATATACGCCACTGGATCAGTACGCTATTGCCCCTTCACCCCCTCTCTTATGTACCCCTCTAATACCAAACAAACGCTACAGGATGCCGTATCTATGGCAGCGACAGATCTGGTGCCCTTATCATCCAGATACGCCTCGGAAAATATTCGAACTATTTCGTCACGTAAAACAAAAAAACTTCTGAATGTGAAATTATGCTACATTTCTCTAACACATTCACACACTGATTAGTCTACACATTTGTTTTACACAGAACTTTGCCAAAATTCGTAAAACACAAGGTACAATACAAAATACAACGTAAAAAATAGTAAACGGTTGCCGACATTTTCGAACAGACATCAGCGCCCTCATCGGTAGAAATTCTTCCCAATTCTTGAATCACTCGCAGTTCTGCGTAGTCGCTGTTGCTATGCTCTATGCTACGACTGATCTGATTGGTCTCTGCCTACCAACAACGTATACGTTCAGCGAACGTGTGGTTCAAGAATAGGGCCCCTTATTAAGGCACTGCTTTTAGTGCTCTACCCTTATTGGTCTCGGACTATCAACAACATATACATTCAGCGAACGTGTAGTTCAAGAATTGACCCCTCAATTGGAAAGAATTTCTACCGATGAGGGCGCTGATGTTTGTTCAAAAATGTCGGCAACAAACCGCAATCAGCTGATCGTAATCTGTCAAAAACATATGTTTACTATTGTTTACGTTGTATTTTGTATTGTACCTTGTATTTTTCGAATTTTGGAAAAGTTCTGTGTGAAAAAAAAGTGTAGACTAATCAGTGTGTGAATGTGTTAGAGAAGTGTACCATAATTTCACATTCAGAAGTTTGTTTTCGTTTTACGTGATGAAATAGTTCAAATATTTTCAGATAGAGGCGTATCTGGATGATGAACTTTCCAATCGTAATTAGAGAGTTGAAGTACTGCCATTAACGTTAACGTACAAATTGACAGCTAAGCATGCGTAGTTTTGCCTTGTTTACGTTTACGTCGAGAACTTTGTTTACCGGCCTACGTTAGAGTGTTGAAGTGCTGC
This sequence comes from Zygogramma bicolorata, assembly GCA_032362365.1. Taxonomy (NCBI): domain Eukaryota; kingdom Metazoa; phylum Arthropoda; class Insecta; order Coleoptera; family Chrysomelidae; genus Zygogramma; species Zygogramma bicolorata. The sequence continues at coordinate 106,935 of JAVJAQ010004564.1, read as the reverse complement.
CATGAACGTCAACGTAAACGTACAAATTGACAGCTACGCATGCGTAGTTTTGCCTTGTTTACGTTTACGTCGAGAACTAGCTTACGGGCCTACGTTATCTTGCGGGCGCTCACGGATACGTAGAAGATCAACGCACGTAATCCGAAGAATATACGAATCACACCGATGAGTTGCGAATGATTGAATATGAATTTTGAAACTTCATTTGACGAGGGAGGTATAAATGGCCATAATCCCTATCAAGATCCGAAGAGATGGACTCTTATTCAGATCAACATGACCTAATAATTCCAGGAAAAAGTGTCAGCATTAGAACTCTCAAAGAATGATTCAAAATTTGGTGAAGAAACATTCAGCTTAGACTGAATAATAAATGATTGAGAATGCAGTTTCCTGAATATTTTAGATTCAATTATCTACTGTTTCTATCAGTAGGAATCATCTTTCATTATATTGAATGATGAATTCACAATATGAATAGTATACTATTTATTAGTATTCGATTATGATTTCCAGAAACTATACAAAAACCCAATTACATTGTTCGACTAAGAGCCGATTGTAGATTTTCAATCAGGTCTATTCTGCGGTGGCCTATTGATTCTTGAATATCATTGGATTATTGAAAAATATTCAAGAATGAGACCAATAATGCAATTATGGTGCAAATCAAGATTTTTCAATAGACTATATTTCTCGAAGATATTTTAGAAATCTTCATGGTGTATATTCATATTCTTCTATAACAGTTGTCGATTATTTTCAGTCAGTAACCATGGCAATATTCAATATTGAAAGCTATTCACGATTCACCAGAACAGAACAAAATATAATGATATAGAAAATACACATAATTCAATTTTAATTGGATTACCTGAATTGCTTATCTCAGTGGAGTTCTATTTCCTAACTACTCTAAATCGCTATTCAATCCATAGCCTTATATCTTGAGAGCTTGGAGGGTACCACCTTCCAAACTTAAGTGTTTTCATTTTAATAAAGTCATTTAAAAATAATTTCATTCATAACAAAACTGTATTTTGTTCAATAAAAGATAAAAACATCCTGATCCTAATAACGGTACTAATCTCAAACTTTTTGTTTCGAATAACATTTTGTTCAGGATTCAATACGCTCAAAATCTCGGAATCCGCGAAAATCCTCACAAAAGTCCAATTAATCCACGGTCATTTCGCAGCGACGAAAATGCTCACAAATGGCGTAATTAGTAGTGATAACTCACAAAACGGCAGCACTGGCTAACGGCTAACATTAACGTCATGTATGGTAGCGACTTCAACTCAATTTCATGAACACCCGTAAATATTATATTTCATAACGAAACTACCATAGATATCTATAATATATAATATGATTTCTATGGAAACTACGCATGCGTAGCTGTCAATTTGTACGTTTACGTTAACGGTTAACGTTCATGGCATGGCAGCACTTCAACTCCCTATTATATGAAGCGGCTCGTCCAAAGTCCAAATATATCGCTTCCTACCCAGGTCCAGCCCTATGAGAGTAACAATTTTTAACTGAAGTATAACAATAGAACAGCTAAAGTGTACGTTTACTGTGCCTCCAAAATAATGATAAACATTTATTTCAGTGGTGGGACGGTGAATGTACCTCCGGGCGGTAGTTATGCCTCTGGTATAGAACGGAAACGAATTTTCTTTGTTTTGTCATCTAATACCGAACGGCTGTACTACATATAGCAACAGTGGCGGATTTAAGGAAAAAGGCCCAGTCGGCAAAATTTTTTCAGGGCCCCCCCTCCCAGAAAATCATGTTTTGTGTCAGGTGTTCCATGGAAAGTGAAAGAAATATGTTTCAGGAGTTTAATGAATATAAAAATGTTTTCATTTATTCATCGAGCATTATAAAAGTTATATTCTTTTTTACATCGAGAAACGAGGATTAGCATCAAAGTTACTCGTAGAAATTACTCATCCAGTACAGTAACTTGCAGTAACTAAAGTGATAGTTCCCGCGCATGTTCAGTGAATTCTCATTATTGGGCGCGACAATTCCAACTTTCGAAAGTGATGGTCAACTGGAACTGTCAACTGAATTTAGATGCGCGGGGGCCCCTCTAGAACGTTTTTGAAAAGTCAGAAATATTCGACAAACTTTGAGAAAATCGTATACGTTTTAAATAACTGATTGAATAAAAAAGTTATTTTATTTTGTATTTAATTTACGATAGTTATCAGGCAATTATTCTGATAACAGGGGGCCTCTGATTGAAAATTGAACTTGTGCTGTTCACAAGGGACTCACCAAAACATTTTTTCAACAAAAAAATAACAAAAAGAAATCGAAGGTGTATTTTTCTGCAATAGGGGCCCTGAAAGCCTTTCGTCGGGGGGGCCCAGTCGGCAAGCGCGCTTTTGCCGACCTGTTAAATCCGCCACTGTATAGCAATATGTTCGGTTCGGACGAGCCGTTTCATATAATTACGATTGAAATTCACAGGTAATATAGTTTAATCGCAAAATTGATCTGTCTCATAGAGAGTTGAAGTGATTGCAATACGTGGACCTCAACATAGACGTTAACACGATAGAAGTATTAGTGTCTGTGTGATTAACAATGGAATGAAATTATAGCGGCATTCAGACAAATCATAAGAATTTGAGAAAAATTAACTTCTTCGAGCGGGATTCGAACCCACGACCTTCCGTTTTCTAGACGGATGCTCTGCCACTGAGCTATCAAAGACCCTGAGTTCTCCATCGCAAATTTCGGAAGTCATTTATCTCAAATTCTATTGTTAGTTGTTTATTAGTTATAGTATAGTTAGTTATTTGAGATAAATGACTTCCTAAATTTGCGATGGAGAACTCAGGGTCTTTGATAGCTCAGTGGCAGAGCATCCGTCTAGAAAACGGAAGGTTGTGGGTTCGAATCCCGCTCGAAGAAGTTAATTTTTCTCAAATTCTTATGATTTGTCTAAATGCCGCTATAATTTCATTCCATAGACGTTAACGTTATGAAATATAACGTTTACGGGTTTTCATGAAATTGAGTTGAAGTATCTACCATACATGATACTGTTTGCCGTTAACCAGTGCTGCCGTTTTGTGGGTTATTACCACTAATAACTCAATTTATGAGCATTTTCATCGCTGCTGAATAACCGTGGATTAATATATCGTTTGTGAGGATTTTGCGCGGAATCTGAGATTTAGAGCGTATTGACTCCTGAACAAAAAATTCGAAACAGAAAGACTGAGATTAATTCCTTTATTAGGATCAGGATGTTTGTTTTTATTGAACAAATCATTATTTTGTTATGAATAGAATTTTTTTTATAATTCTATTTGAATGAAAAAGTGGTAGGTACCTTCCAAGCTTCGAAGTACTATACAAACATCGCTATGGATTGAATAGCGATTTATATAAAAATGAAAATTTCAAACAATAGAGAGTTGAAGTGCTGCCGTGAACCAGTGTTGCCACCAGCTGATGAAGAAATTATCGTGCAGCGCTGCCAAAATTATCGATTTCTCTTGAAAATTATGTTACAAGTTTCTTTATTGGTTGCTACGATCCAGGGTCCCTATTCTTGAATCATTCGCAGTTCTGCGAATACGCTGTCGCTAAGCTGCGAGATATCTGATTGGTCTCTGCTTAGCGACCACGTGTAGGTTCAGCCAACGAGTGATTCAAGAATAGAGCTCCAGCTCTACTGATACAAACGACAGGGGCCCTATTCTTGAATCACACGTTCGCTGACCGCATAAGTTTTCGCTAGGCAGAGACCAATCAGATCTGTCGTAGCTAAGCAACAGCGTATACGCAGAACTGCGAGTGATTCAAGAATAGGGCCTCAGACCCATTGAGTATTGACAATTGACATTGACAATCGTGTTTATTTTTGTTTTGTTTTATGGGTTGCCTAAGTTTTAGTCCCCAAAAATATATTACTCAAAAATCCCTTTTATTGTTTCAAATTGAATTTTGTGTTTGTATGTAGGATCGTGAAAATTTTAAAAACATCTTAGGAATCACCATAAACTTTCAGCTATTCAAACGCACAATATTCTGTGAACATTGTGTGGGTGTGGAATAGTCAGCACAAATTCCTATAAATAGAGTGAGCACAATGGAGGAAGCTGCCAGTCTTCCTCATGGACCCCCAATGAACATTCTTCCGCCAACCCCAGCAGGACTGGAGAGTCTGTATTCGCTCTGTAGAAAAATATATCCAGACCAAGTTAATCCTCTCCAAGTTACAGCATTATTAAAATATTGGTAGGATTTCTTGATGAAATGTTAAGCTCAGGCAGAAGATAGTTCATCAATTTATAGATTCCATTTTCTAATGATTACCATATTTGTTTCCACTATTATTATCAAGGTGGCATTTTCTGTAGTTGTATTTAAAAAAAAGGGGGAAATGAATTGATTTTGTAAGAATCAACATTTTGTAAAGTAAGGTATCTGAAATCGAATTCAATCTTTCTGCCACAAATATTATTTTCAAATATCCTTCATGTAAGAGTTTCTATTGTATATTGAATTAAGGTTTTTGCCTTATATTTAAATTGATTCTCAGTCTTGCGAATGATGAGAAATTCTTCAGACTTAATAAACAATGTATCTAAATTCATTGTAGGTAATTGGACAATATCTTTAATCTTTGACTCTTGATATGTGGAAAGAAAATACTTACCTATCAAATGATGTTGTTTTCAATAATGATTAGAAACCAGTTTAGTTACTCACTAACAGGTATAACCCAAAAAGTTCCTACTTTCTGTAGAAAAAATAATTTTTCCTATTTATTATAATCATTCTATCGGAAGTAATCAGATTCTTGTACGGTATGATTTTAGGTTGGGAGGACCTGATCCTTTAGATTACATTTCTATGTATGCCAATTCTGGCATACCCCATGAAAACATTCCCCCTCATTGGCACTATATAAGGTAAGTTCTGATTTTTTTTTATTGTAGCTCTAGTATGTTTTTTTTTAGTTGTTTTCTATACGTCTATGTATCAATTTGGATTTGGTTATTTGACTTTCATTTTATGAATTGGTATTTCCTTTTTACAGCTTTGGCTTGTCAGATTTACATGGAGATGGCAGAGTTCATGATATATCTGGACCAGAAGGGGTTTCTGGGTTTGGTTTCGAACTGAGTTTCAGGTTGAAGAGGGAACCAGAAGAAACAGCCCCTCCTACATGGCCAGCTACCCTCATGCAGTCTTTAGCCAAATATGTCTTTCAGTCAGGTATTGATAGTAGTATTGAAAAATAAAGAACAAACTTCACACTAGAAAATATTGATATCAAATCGCACCTAAAATACTTATGAGACAAAAATAACATAGAATGTTGTGCTTTTTTAGTAATGGAGGATGAACTAATTAAAATGAAATCAAATTAGTAGGACCTTCAACAAAGTTTTCAATGAAAAACTGATTCGATACCAATATGTTTGTAGCAAACCAATTTATCAGCTAATTTGCAATTTCAAGTAATCTTAACTTATTCATTCCTCAGTATATTCCCTGGAGGTTAAAAATTCTATAAGAACATATTGAAACATCTTTTTTACAATTACAAATGACATTTTACAGTAAAGAAGTCCCAAAAGATCAATATTAACCTATTATCAGAAAATTGTTGCACAAGTAAATTTTAATTGTCAGAAATTGTAATACCATTATTGTCACAGATATTAGAGAAGAACGTTTTTAACGGGAGTTAAATGCAAAATGCAATCTCAATTTTTAACAAGTTAAAAATCCATATCCTACGGTGTTGGTATGGTTTAATTACTATAAACAAAAAATATCTGGGAACAATGCTAAATTTAAACTTCATCATGTAGAAGGAAATTTGAAACTAAATTAAAGTACTAGGTGAATTGTAAAAGGAATTTGAATACAGTTTTTGTGAGCATCTATATGCACTTGTAATCTTGACTGAATTTGTCCTAAGCAAACTCAAACGATCATTAAAAAACGAAGGTAAGTATATAAAAATATCCAAAATATTACCAAACAGTGACAAATAAAATTTTGATGTTGCACACAGTAAGATGCTAATGAACTGAATATATTGATTTCATTTGTACTGTTTGAACGTCATTGTTTTTTGTGGTGGATCGATATTTGTTCCGTAGTTTTCTGGGTATTGTAACCTACCACAATTTGAAAAAATAAGAATTAATATTTGAATCTATACAAGTGTAGAAGTGCAGATTTTCAATCTACCCTGAAAAGTTGCTGCGTCTATTTGGCTGACTTTAAAAAAAAAATGAAATCCATCAATTCATGATTTCAGCTGCATATTACCTCAGATTCTTGTACTTGTTTTGACACTGGTAGATTATTCATTCAATCATCTATCTATTAATGATTTCAAGAAATTGAGAATTGTTAGCTATAGACAGCACAGGGGTAAAGAGGATGTTATTCCAAATATTAATCTTTGGCTCTTTGTAAGTGAATTCTATAATCGAAAAACAGCAACTGGTGACAATCGTATTTTCTGTCTCGGCCGCCACCACATTGTGATAATTCATTCTTTTTTTCTTCTCTCTTGGATTGTGTATGTACCTAGGACACTGTATGTCCGCGTATTATTATTATTGAAAATGTATTGTTTGAGGGTTAAATGGAATAGCAGGATTCCATATCCTTGGTGTGAAAGACTGAATTCTGCCTTTTCACCAAATGAAAATAACTGGTGAATAAAGACATTATCATTATTATTTCCACGAATATTTAGGGTTGACAAGTTGGAGCAAAGCCCTCTATTGCACATATAACATGTTATATTGAAAAATACCCAGAAAAATCGCAACCTATTTTGAATACCCTACACTATATGCTGACCACAATCCCAGCACAATCAAAAGTGAATTTTCCCAAGATTTCCGCCACTTTGAATGTTCACAAAAGTACAATTTCATTCCACGGAATTCTGTTTAAACTGGCACCAGGCAATACCCGCTTATAGAGAGGTAATAATTTTTTTAGGAAATAGTCTGTGTTCAGGCGACCACGTCTCGTGGCACTGCGCTCTTGATAACAGCGAATCCCGAATCCAGCACATGCTGATGACCACCGATCTTCAGCTGAGTACAGCTCAAACGCCGTTTGGAACGGTCGATTTCGTCCAGATCGTCGGAATTTGTTCCGAAGAACTCAAAGCAGCTCAACAGTGGAATGGAGCAGGCATTTTGAATATGATATCTAGGCTACCGTCGTAAGTTGAATTTTTTGTACAACATATGATTATAGTTTTCTTTTTTATCCATTATTACGAAATTCACTGGCTCTATAGCATAATTTTCAATACTAGAAGCAAATTGTTAGCTATATGCTAAAACCAATATGAAACAGTCAAATAGATTCAGATTCAATTTATTGATCCATTTTAACGAGCTCAAAAGAGCAATTGGACAAGTCAGTACATATCAAATACAGATATAAAATACAACTATATAACATACACAGTCATAGTTAACAAGAGGTATAAAACAATCCAGTGGTTGAACAAAGCAGCTATGATAAAAAAAAATGATACAAACCATTTTTTACTTATGTAGGTAGGAAAAAAACTCATCGATTTTATAGGGGCAAATTTCAAAAATTAGTTGTTTCAATTTATGTTTGAATACTTGTTCCTTGGTTATAATTTTGAAAGACCCTGGAAGTGCATTATACAATCTCAGCCCCAAAACTTCAAATGAGTTCAGACGTAGAGACAATCGTGTTTTGGGTATGTGAAAATCATTTTTAATGCGGGTATCATATATATGATATAATTGGTTCTGTTTGAAAACTTCTTTATTTTTATGGATGTACAACAAGGATGTACAACAAAACTTCCAGAATGTAGAGACCTGGTAAAGGCAAAATGCAAAACTTTTTAAATAATGTTCTACACGATGTTGTTTGTGATGCGTTTGCTATGGTTCTGATAATTCTTTTTTTGGGTTACAAAAACATTGTGTGCAGGTGGAGAATTTCCCCAGACAATAATCCCATTGTTGATTCTTGATTGTATCTGCCCTTGGTAATATAGAAGTAGACCAGAGTTGTCCAGAATTATTTTTAGATTTCTTAACAGATAACACTGCTTATTGAGTATTTTAATGAGATTATCGCAATGCTGACGGAAATTGAGACTACTGTCTAATAATAGCCCCAAAAAATGTATACTGTCAACTCTTTCTATCTCAACACCGGATATTCCAATATCAATGTCTACCTTATTGATATTTTGAGCAGTATGGAAAGCTACTGCTTTCGTTTTGGAAGCATTCAGAATTTATATTTTGTTGCAATTCATGCCACTCTTTTGATTTAAATAGGAGGGAAGAATCATCAGCATACAGACAAGTGAGTGACTTTGTCAAAACAGATAGCAACTCATTTATATATAGAGAATAAATAGGATTGGCCCCAAAACTGATCCTTGGGGAACACTTATGTCATTGTTCAACTCATCGGAAAAGTTTCATTATAATTCTTATTCGAATATTGTATTTTGACAGCCTGGGTTGAATACCCCTAATGCGAATCCTATACAGCTTATCCAGAAGATTTTCGTGTTTTACACAGTCAAAGGCGCGACTAAAGTCACATAAACTTCCAGAGGGGTTCTCGCCTGATTCAACAGATTGTAGAAGATTGGAATAAAAAGACACTATTGCTGTTGTAGTGGAATGATTCGATTGAAATCCGTGTTGGTTCGAGGTTAATATATCATTTATATTCAGAAAGTTATGTAGGAATTCCAACATTATGTATTCAAATACTTTCGAGAGTACTGAGGGAACAGCAATAGGACGACAATTTTCCAAATTGTGAGAGTTTTCTTTCTTCAAGATTGGTGAAACTATTGAATGTTTCAGTCGCGAAGGAAACTGTCCTTGCTGAAAAGATATATTTACAATGTGACTTAAGGGCGCTGTGATGTAGGGTGCAATCCCCTTGATCACATGCCCAGAGATGCCCTGTCCCTGTATAATCCAGATTTGAATGTATAGGGACTAGCATTACTACCATACTCTGGTTGAAGCTTGTCAGAGTAACACTGTCGCTCTGAGTGGTACCAAGTACCATTCCTCATCGAGAGGTAATATCATCGCCGTCTCTAGCCAGGAAGACCAGGTTTCAAAGACCCGGGACCTTCTATTTGATCGGTATGACGGCATCGGCAACTACTATCCTTCTTAAAAAATATTTCCATTGCAACTTCAAAAGTCGCTGGGATGAATCCACCTACTATCATCTCTCAAGAGAGCTACTGCAGAAGAAATAACTATCTAGGGAGAATATTCTGCCAACTACGGGTGTTCAGACAGGGCAATGCCAGCAACACCTTCGGTAGGGACTTTAAAAAGGGAGAAGAGAGCATAGAGCTCATCACACGTGACTGCTCTGCTTGGTCATCAAGATGGCAAGTTCATCAATGGCTACAATAGTGAAATTTGGTTTTTATCAGTTCTGTGGGTCAAACTTAACAAACCCCCCAAAAAAAATGGATATCTAGTTATCGTTCATATTGTTGATTTTGGAAGAGAAATAATATAAATTGATCGTGACTGAACTGTTAGAGCATTGATAATTAATCAATAAATACAAAATTGATCACTTTCATATGAAATCAATTTAAAATATTGTCAAATGACAGCTGACGTAACTCCGTCCTATAAGGCGCCATCTGCTTGGTTCTTTCCGAGCTACATGCCATAACTTCAAAACAATTAGGCCGATGAATATCTGAGTGCATTTGAGTCTGTGCATTGAGCAGAAAGTTCTAGTGTATCTACTTGGTAAATAGCTTATATAGAGTTCTGTCAATGTTACAGGTGCAGTGAATAAATTGACCACGATGAGGACGGCTTCAGAGGATTTCTCCCTAAGCTTCCGTCTTACAAACCTAATTTATTTTCTATTAGTAATTTTTTCTAGAGGTGGACCAAACTGAATTATTTCAACAGTTGCAATATTCGTTCTCGAGAGATTTCCACAGTGGAATGAATGTTGGATAACCATATTAAATGCATTCAGAATGGATGGAAGTCAAAAATACAGGGCAGGTCGAAAAATAATAAATAGTAAAATCCTCTATTTCGAAAATTACAAAAAATGTGATTTAGAAAAGTTGTAAAGAATTGGTAGTTGTGCTCGAATCCGAAGTCATAGCATCTTATTCAAATTTTGAGTATTTTTCAGTAATGTTTCAAAGTACTTACCTTGTATGAAATATTTTTCAGAATTGTGATTCAATAAATATTTGAAGTAGTCACTACAAAAACACTCTGGCATAAATTTTCCCGAATTGAATTATTTATATCTCTTTAGGTAGGTAAACGAAAACTTCATCTTATAGCAATGACATTTTAAAGAATCCTAAAATTATGTCAATCGTTTTGACGAGGCATATACACCACAATAATGTACAACCGAACAAAATATGAATTGATGTACAACATTTTTATTCAAAATATTGAAATATTTCAGTCTACAATAAGTATCAATAAAACATTTTAAAATTATTGTGCACAGCAGTTGAAAAACCAAAGAGGGATCAAGAAACCTGAAGTGTAACAATTTGTTATGTTTAAACTTGCAGGATTTTATGATTCTGCTGAATATCGTTGCAACGATGAAGTTGGCGGTTCCCTGAAATGAAAAGTAATACAAGAATAGTTTACAAAAAAATTTGTGTCAGATGATTTGATCGTGGTTACTTTGAGTGTATGAGGTATAAGAACACTGATGAAATATTTCATCCGGAAGTTGTTTCAATTTTTTGAAATGAAAGTACTTTATTTCGACGAATTTATTGTTCTTTGACCTGCCCTGTAGGCTATTTGACTTGAATCCACTCTGAAAGCATTAAATATGGTTGTCAAACATGCCCTAACTGTTGGCGGTATTCAAATTTATTATTCGATATTATTATTTATCAATTACCAATAAATGAAAGCAAAACGTTATTTTCTATCGAAAAAAAAGTCACAATTACATTAGTTTATTGAAAGTAAACGGTCATTGTGTTCAAGAGTTTGCCTCTAAAAAGATTTTCATGAATTTTGAACGGGTGTCCACTATGTAAAAGAGAATTATTAGATGCATGACAGGGATGCAAAATCGGAAATCATGTAGAGACACCTTCATTCAGCAGTAAGCTTCAAAAGTTCTTGTCCAGACTTGGAGTAGGATATAACTCCACACCTAACAACAGCTGAAGTTTTATAATACATTTTTGAATTTGTTTCGTTTTATGCAAAAGAATCAAACTTAAAGAGGACATTAAGTGAATATCTATCAAGAATGGCGTTGTATTCCAACAAGGAATTTTTAATTCTGTGAAAGTATTTTATTTGTATGATGTAATGATGTAATTATTTCAGCCTATAATGATATGGGTATGCATATATCTCCGTATGAGTGCAATTTCATATGGAATAGTGCAATGATTTCAAACCCTATATCATTTTTGACTAGCCTAATAAGCTTTTGAATACGTTATATTTTTTATGGCATGTGCAATAGTTTCAAATGATGAATAAATTGACTTGATTGTTGAGACCACACTTTATAGACACAAAAGTCGTTGATTTCAATTGTTTATACTCCATAAGATATCTGAAGAGATCTCGAGATCTTTCAACAATCGAAATGTCTGATTGCTTCTTTCGAGATGTTTGGATCACTACTTTTTAGTCGTTCTTGTGTCACTTAGCTATTGTTACGAAATACCCTAACGCCACCGCGGGGGGGGGGGGGCGGGCCGGGGGGGGGGGGGGGGGGGGGGGGGGGAGGGGAGAGAGGAGGGGAGGAAAGGGAGGAGCACCGAGTGGTCCACCAGCCGTCCGCGCGTTGAAGGCTTAAGACCGAGGCGATCCGGTGACGCTACGGAGTTGATATAGTGAGCGCATACCCATACAAGTCCATATAAAGAATACTAGCCGCAAAAGGCGAGGCGGTGCCGAGTGGGTGCCGGGTGGCTCTAATGAGCTGTGACCTTAATACGGAAAAATCTTCTCTGTTCGAATAGAGTATAAATAGAGAGTCAATTCATCGAAACGGCAGAGTTTTTGGTATTGAGTATTGCTTAGTACAGTCTACGAGTAGAGTCAAATATTTTAGTAAAGAGTGTTGGATGTTTGAGTCAGTCAAAAAAAGTGTTTTGTAAGCGAATTACAATTCAGTGCAGTAGTTGTATTTGTGAAGTGAAGTTTTTTTAAATAGTTTGGTGTTCTTCGCAGTATTATTCTAGTAAATAAACCCAGAAATATCGTAACACTATTATCTTTTCAGCGCTGGTGGCCCTTGGCACATAACGGACATGCGCAGAGGCGAAAGCATATTCGAGCTGGACTTGAACGCCCACGACGAAGTCGAGACCGGTTTCGAGACGGAAGGTTCTAACCTGAGCGGAGTGAGCGCGAGATGTTCCTGGGTCGAGCAGGACCCTTCGAAATTGGACGTGTCGCACCTGAAAGACCAAGGGGACGACCTCAACGACGAATTCAGGTTGAAGTCTCCCGTGCAACAGGGCTTGCAAGGTACGATTTGAATTGTTTTAAGGTGAACGCTACTTTCATTTTTGTCGACATTGCTTTTTGCAGGAAGCAGAAATTTCTTGGAGTCCGCCGAACTGATGCATCTCAAAAAGTTGGAAGGGGTGCATCTTGTGTTCAATTTGGAAGCTGGTAGTTTACTCCCCTTGGCTATAAGGTTGGTCTTATTTTTTATACAGGCTCTTTTATCGATAAAGAAGAATTCTATGATTGTTTGTGAATGTCTCAGCCTGTGTTGGTGATAAAAAGACACAAAGATTTATAATTTTTGACAGAGAGATATCTGTATCAGCAAAAAGACAGAGCTTTTTTGGAGAGATAGGTATAACATTTGTGGCTCATAGGTTATGTTCAGAATTCTTCCCATCATTGAATACATTGAGTGGCTTTTGAGTATGTAACATAGCATGGTCATGTATGGTGTCACTTCATAAACACATCATTAGAAAAAGGTATAGTTCCTACAGAACTGAATATAAGTACTGTTTCTCCCATTGAAAAGGTAAATAATACAAACAAGTGTAGTGAATTCCGCCCTGTCAATACTTACCTTGTGCTGAAAAACTGTTAGAGCTAGTAGTTCATGAACAACTCTCAAAATACTGCAATGAAAATAATATACTTTTTATGAATCAATCTGGCTTTAGATCCAATCATTCATGTGAGTCAGCTATTCAGTTAACTGTTAATGAATGGAAAAATAGTATGAGTAGAAATATGTACACTGTGGCTGTGTTTTTGGATTTGAGGCGAGCATTTGAAACCATAATATATTACTGGAAAAACTGAAACTCTATGGCATAGGGGGAAAAGTACTTGCTTGGATTAACAACTATTTAACAGGTAGAAAACAACAGACAAAAGTTGGTAATTCATTGTCAGCTCCATTAGAAGTGCAACATGGAGTTCCACAAGGAAGCATTTTGGGTCCGCTATTGTACCTTCTGTATATAAATGACATAATCAATACAATGAATGTGACTATATGCACTTGTTTGCAGATGACACGTTAATATCAGTAACTGATACAGATCTGAATAATGCAGTACTGAAGATGAATAATTCTTTAAATAGAATAGTAGAATACCTCAAAATGAATCAATTGAAACTGAACGTGGACAAAACAAAAGGGATGATAATTGCTACACCATTTAAATATAGACAAATTGATATAAATGAAATTCACATTAAAATAGAAAATAACACAATTGAATTAGTTCACGAGTTTAAGTATTTAGGGTTTATGATTGACAACCACTCAACGTTGAATAGTCATTTTAATTATATTCAGAAAAAAATACTCGAAAAACTATATTTCTTCCCTAGGGTATCTCAACATCTGAGTATGAATTCAAGAGTTACAGTATATAATACAATTATCAAACCTCACTTTGAGTATTGCCTGACTTCATTATATGTTTTTGACCTCAATAAAATAAGATCACTACAAAAACTACAAAATCGTGCAATGAGAATCACAATGAGATGTAACAGATATACACCAATATCATTAATGTTGGAAACATTGCAATGGCTGTCAATAGAAAATAGACATTTATTTAACTATGACTTATATCTTCAAAATTTTACCTAATCTTCTTCCATCATATTTTCATAAATTTATAACTTTCAATATGCAAATCCACCAACATGATACGAGAAGTAAACATAACTTACATGTGACTAGGAAATCAAAGGCTTACAATACTAAAACATTAGTGTTCAAGGGATTCATTGCTTATAATAGTTTGCCAGATGATGTGAAGAGATCAGAAACTCTCCAACAGTTCAAATTGAAAATGATAAACCACTTAGTGCAAAAGTAAAATGGTCGTATTAGTTATCTGTCATGATTAGTAATTTAAAGGGTTGTTATATGTTCTCGCGGGCTTTGCATTGGGAAAGCACACTTCTTGGTTTCATGTATCTTTATATATATAATTATAATGGTATATGGCTGTACTTGAATAGTTATTTTCTCTTAACAGTACAATGTGAATAATGAGTACATTGAAATTTATAGCTTATATAATAATAATACTATCGAAGGAGCTGCTACATATACATATGATTGCTTCATGTATAATCGTTATTATTTTTTATAAATGTAGATTAGGATTGCCTATTTCAAATAAAGTTATATATTATATTATAATATATTATATTATATATATATAGTTGACCATAGTAATGCTACTAGACAAACAAACCAAACGAATTCTTCATTAGATTATGTCCTGGGCAATAAAAAAATTGAGTTTGATTGAGCATTGATGAACATGTCTGATATGGTTACAACCATGAGCTTAGTAATGGTTTTCTAATTTTTGTTCGTTTCATTTGTACGTGTTGAATGTTTGGAATCCCGAGACCAGCATTTTTGGCGAATAGGGAGAATATCAACATATCTTATAAAGTAGTATAGTGGGCTAAACTTCCGTATCCAGCCGGTCGAATTTCTTGATGAAACTTTGTACACTTATGAAACTCAACATGCTGAGTCCGAATATCCGGGTCATTTTATGCGGAAACGCCCCCTAGCGGAGAAAATCGAAATTTTGTAAAAATGCGTTTTAGACCATTTCTAGCACTGCGCATGCGCGAGAATCAGTCTCAGATCGCTGAAGGTCAGATTTAGGCAATTCGCAACTGTATAATAAGTTTCAAGCCATTAGCTATCATGGTTATGATGATATTAAAACTCGTACTTATCAACACTACTCACCCATGACCTATTACATAACATTTACGATTAAAATCATGATTTAAATCAATTTTTGTTTTTTATATTCAGAACCAGATAACAAAATAATATAAAAGTTTTCTCGAAGATCAGAAGGAGTATCTGCTTTTAGCAAAAACAACAAAAAAGAAGTACATAATCCCAAATTCTCAAACTAAACGTAACACCTAAATTTTATTACTGTATATTTTCAGTCTATTCATTTTCGTTATACAATTTAAACAAAAACACGAGTTTTCCTCCTTTTTCTATGCCTAATCTGTTTCTAATATCCGAGTGTACAACTAGCGAAATGCGTGAAATTGTTGGGCAACGTCAATTTATAGGTTGAGAAGGAAAACAAGCCTCGACAGGAATATTTTTGCAAAAAGCACAACAAACGCGTTCGTGTTCGTGCCTCACTCGGCACTGTATAGCGAGTGTATGACAGAAGGAAAACAAATTGTGACAAGAAGCGCGACAAATGCGTTGTCACAACTTTTTGAGCCGCAAATTGTATTAAACTTATACTTAGACTTATACATTAAAATAATCAACAATAGTTTCAAAGAATCAAAATGTTCAAATTTTATATTCAAATTTAAAAATCAAAAAAATCAAATAAATCGTGATTTTTTTTTAAATCAACGATTTTCGATTTTTTTAATGAAAATCAGATTTTGCCCCACCCTGTTTCTGAGAGAAAGAACAGAGTGAAAAATAAAGTTGCTCTAAACTGCCCTATGGTTTCATAGAAATCCTCTCTCAGATTTGAATTAGTTTCACCTGTGTGCTTTTGTAGTGTAGTGAATTTATTTGATTTTCTCAATGGAAATTCTCGAATATAACATTTTTTGTAGGGGGCGAGTAAGACACGGGCGCCACTTCACTTTCAAGTCCGTCCTTGGGGAAACAGCGATAACGCTGGTGGCAGATTCGGTGACGGGAACCCTTGTCGATTCAGAGAACCCGTTCGTAGCTCAGGGCTCCTGGCTGCAGGTGTTGATACCCGTCGACCTGGCCCAAGACATGGCGGTTACGTTCCAAGCTCTGGCCAGCCCCGAAGCTCTCTCGTTACCGAAGACGTTTTCGTGGCCTGACAAGAGACTCTCTATCACCATCGTAGCGGATAAAGTCTGATATCGTCGAGATTGTGCCTTAATTTATTTATTCGAAGACTCGTTCGATTCAGGCGGCAAGTGCAAAGTGAACTTTGAGCGCAGTATCAAGCCTGCTTGGTACTTAGGTAATATAATTTATTCATCACGTATCGTGTTATTTAAGAGGCTTTATGATATTCATATTTTATATTCCATATACATCGTCCATTTATTTATATATATTGTCTATATACATGTAACCGACGTGCCTTATATATATTATATATTTCAAACAAAATGACCTTATGAAAGAAACTTTCGTTTTACTTCTGTACAATTTTTTCTTCTATTCAAATTGCTTTCACAATTTCTGTGGTCATTGTTCAAGCAGGTTTGGCGACACTGGAGTTTTCTTCCCTTTCGTATCTTATGTGTGCAAAATGCTCTTTGAAATGGGTTTTTAAAGCTCGTCTGCTATCAACTGATTTCGTAAGTTTTCTGTGTTTTCTAATTTAACTTTTGGATTACCAAGGAGTTGTTGTAATAATAATAATAAAGTTTATTCAAAATTCATAAAAAAGAGCATATATATCAATTTGTAAAAAGGTGAATAAACAGTTCAATTATACCCGCGAAGTTAAAAACTTGTTGCGAGAGATACGAATTACATTTATGTATAATATATATTTAATAAATTTGTAGAATTCAACAAAATAATATTGAAAAATTAATTAATTTTCTTAACTGAAGTGAGAGATTTCATGAAATAAATTTCGACGTGATTCTTGAATCCATTTTTTATATGATTTGAAATCAAATCATAGTAGAATGGCAATAAATATTTAAAATTTTTCTGAGACATTGACACGAACAACAAAACAACAATCATGAAGTATTAGTGGTCCTAAGTCCGGGAGGGAAATATTAATAAATGAGAATGGGACATATCTTGTTTTTTCAAAATTTACTGTGAGTAGGTTATAATCAAACCAATTTTTGATTCCTTGTTTATAAATCTGATGTAGTTTTGGTTTGTAATTCAATTCCAGTTTTTTCCCCCATATAATAACCTAACAGTATCATCTGCGAAACTATGAATTTCACCTACAGTGTCAATATTAAGAAGGTCGTTGAGATAAATATTAAATAAAAGTGGCTCTAAAACTGTTCCCTGCGGTATACCGAATTGAAAGATTTTCTCTTCACTTCTAGCTTCATCAATTTCAACATATTGCATTCTATTTTCTAAATAATTTTTGAGGAGCTTATGAACCTTGCCACGAAATCCAATATTTGCCAATTTTACTAATAGTCGGTTATGCTCAACCGTATCGAAAGCTTTAGCTAGGTCCAAAAAAATAACCAAAACTGAATATTGATTATCAAGATGTTGATATATATTATTAGTTAAATGACAAATGGCATCCTGAGTAGAATTTTTTTTTTTGAATCCAAATTGTTTTTCTGAAATCAGACGATTCTTTTCCAAAAAAAGTTCTATTCTATATTTCAAAATTTTCTCAAAAACTTTACCTAAACTTGATATTAATGAAATAGGCCTGTAATTTTCAGCTTCTAATTTATCACCACATTTATATATGGGTTTGTTAATGCCAATTTTGAAAGATTTTGGAATTTCTCCTGAATTCATGATGAAGAAGTTTTATATACAACTTTCATTTTTACTTTATCAAATATCTCTTCATCTAGTGTATTGAGCTTCATATGGGATTACTATACACTTTCATCTTTTCAAAAAGTTGTGCTACCCAGTTCATTTCTAATGAACTAGCTTCTTTCCTAAGTGTTCATATTTAGTTTTAATCTGACGTATCTATTTAATACTGTCATTCAGTTTTCACCCATGTTCCAGTTTGATGAATAAAGCCTTATTTTCCATTTTAAGGTTTCACTACACTGTTGTTATTTATGAGAAATTTTATGTGCAACCTTCATACTTATTAAATATCTGTTCAAGTCCTCCATTGTACTGTGGTTCATATAGTATAACTATATAATTGTATTGGGTAGGGAACGCAATGCGTCAGCGACTAGGCCCCAGTGGGCCTTTTCCCAGCATCTTCACTCACTCACCTCATGGCGGATACCTGATCAAAGGAATTACTATAAACTTTTTACCACTCTCATACTTTCAAAAAGTCGAAGATTTATGAAGTTTCCCTAAATTTACATTATCTAATTACCCTATCAACTATCTCTGGACTAAAACAGTTCACTTCAGCTATGTACCTAATTACTCCCTCGGCCCTTTACAAGACAATGTTATTAACCCGTGGACGAGCAATTGCAGTGCTTCCATTTTATGTTGTGGACAATGAGTCGAGTCGTTAGGAATGCACCTGAACGTGTTCATGCCTTCCCTAGAAATGTCAAACTCTATTCCAATCTGTTAGTTGCTTATGGCCAATACATCTTAAAATGGCAACTGCTGATTAGTGCTGGAAGGACATTCTCAATGTCGGCTATCCTAGCTTCCCAACCTATCCAAGAACAGGTTCGCTATAAATGGAGACAATGGTTTACCTGTGGCTGTTCCTTTGTGCAGTGCATAATAGGATCCATTATAGTAATATTAGCTTTATTGTCTATAAGATCATTTACATGATATGGGACACCAGAAGAATTGTCTTGAGAACAGTCTTCAAATTATGCAATATTAATAAAATATGTGAACTGACTAGATAAAACAAAGGAGTCAAAACACTAAAAGTTAAAATCTAGGTACTCTTGCACATAATAAAATGAGCTGTTTAATAGCATTTTTTCACAGCGTGTTTGAACAATTTAAGGTTTGTTATTGTCTCAAATCATTAGGGAGCTTGTTATATATGATAATTCCCACATACTTCGGGCTCATAAAATACACGAGAGTGTGATGGGATTAATAGATCATTATAATTTCGTGTGAAATAGTTGTGATTAAAATTGTTAGGTATGAATGTTTTGAAGTTTGATTTCACATACATCAACATTTCTAGGATGTAAATACAAGGTAATGGTGGGATTCCCAGTTCTCTAAATTTGTCTCTACACGACTGCCGAACTTTCAAAGATGCAATATTTCTCACAGCTCTCTTTTGTAAAATGAAAGCCCTTTGTACAAAACCAGAGAATCCCCAGAAAATGATTCCATATTTTATATTAACAATTTTGATCCATAGAAAGTTTGGCGAGTTGAATGTATTCTTCAACAGTGTCATCTGCCAAGTTATTCGGTCTTCAAACATAGATAGATATAGCTATTTATTTGTGTTATGAATCAATAGAGATCTTACACACGTTAATAAATTCTAGATAATAACCTAAGGTTGAAATGACAAACGATATCACATTTAAAATTACATATTAAAGTAAAACAATACCTAAATATTGATAAGAGAAACATCTAAAAGTATTAGTAAGTAATTTGATAAAAGTCATCCTGCTCAAAAGTAGTAACACAGAATCGCGTTAAAAAATTCATCCAATGAGTAAAAACTTGCCTGTATCAACATATTCTTGAATTGAATAATTGGGAGACTCTTCAAATGTAGGGAAAGCTTATTATAGAATCGAGGTGCGTAATAATTTACTGAATACTGGTAGGCGTACCAATTCGGGAGCTATGAGAGTAGCATCTCGTGTGTTATATCATGAATATCATCACTGTGGATCACAAATAAAGATTTCCGTTCATGAATCCATAACAAGCATTTCATTATATATATATATATATATATATATATATATATATATATATAGAAGGCAATTTTATGATTTTGAGCATCTTGAAGTAAACTCTAACATCTGTACGAAAACTAAGGCCTTCAATTATTCTGATCGACTTTCTTTGCTGTCCGAATAGTTTGGCACAATGTGGTGAATGTCCCCAAGCAAGAATTCCATATATTAAATGAGAGTGGATTAGGCTAAAATATGCATTCATACATGTTTTATGATTCGCAACTGGCGGCAGATTCCTGAGAAGAGCTATATTGAGAAGTATTGAAAATGCTATAAGACTCCATATACGTATAAATTTGTTTCGACAGAATAATTTCAAAGATTTTAGAAATGATGGAAACGATACTGATAGGCCTATAATTTCCGCATCAATTGAACCTGTCTTGAACTGTAGGATACCTTTGGATATTTTGAATGGAACAGGATAAGTGCCCGATTCTACACATTTGTTAACACTATAGCTTGTGGTATCGGGATGCTCGGAGATAAAGAACTCACATCGAATGTTGTGAATAATTCGACATCCTCTAATTTGACATCTTTTATTTTGTTCATGAATTCTAGTGAACACTCGCAACGTGTGGACCTATAGGAAGATTTATTCGTTCGACAACCTTTTATAGCAATATTCTATGAAGGCGAGACTAACCCGTTCGCGGGTAGGTTTGAGACGGATGCTAGGAAAGAACGCAGTTACTTCCCTAGGGTCTAAATCAGATATGTTGATGACATATTTGCTGTGGTGGTTACAAGGATAACTGATATTGACAATGTCCTTCCAGCAGTAAATATCAGGCCTAGGAGTATAAAATTTACGTACGAAGTAGAAAAGTTTGAAATTTATTGGAAAGACACAAACTAGTTCAGGTACATTCATAACGACTCGAATAATTTGTCTACGGCATGAAATGGCAGCACTGCACTGCAATTTCTCGTCCATAGGTTAATAACATTTCCTTTCAAGAAAATGAAAAAGAAATTAAAAGATCGAAACAACAAATACATTGACCAGAGCCGACGACATATAAAAACCCGTTTCAAAAAGCAAAAATTCAAATTTGCACACGAGATACGAAAGGGTAGAAAAGTCCAGTGTCGCCTAACCTGCTTTGGCCAGTCATCGGAGTCTAACTCAAGATGTATGAGCCTTTAAAGAAGCTAGCCACTCGCGCCAGCGAAACGTCAGGAAGAAATTCCAAAAAACGACGGCCTTCAAACTCGAACCATAGTAGTGGTACTGCTGTTAGGGTAGTTGATCTCTACATGAAGATTCAAGGAAGTTGGCACAATGCTAATCAATGGACACCTTCATACACTACACTTCTTATTTTAACATTTTGTGCATGAATGTTTCCATTGATTAGCATTGCCAGGAATGTATTAGGTCAGCTGACTTTATAATTTCCTTAATTTTTTTCCAAATTTGGTCTTTTCATTGCAAGCGTCATCTGAACTAATATAATGAAAGGACCAATGAACCCTATTATCCTAGAAAGCGTGTGTCACCAATTTTGCCTCAAAGATTGACAGGTATTACTTCCAGCACCTGTAGTCTGTTTCACAAGAGTAAAGTCTTGCACTTACAGGAGAAAAACAGATATTCGACATTGTGTTTCTCCTGTAGAAACAAAACTCATGAAACAGGCCTCGGGGTTTTTAATCATCCAAGGTGAGACTAGTTTATTACTTGATAATTATCTGAGTAGTATCCAAACAAATAGGCGAGAGGAACGCAATGAGTCTAATAAGACTGCAGTAAGGTTAGCCTTCCCCTCCTCACACTTGCAAAAAGAGATACCAACTTAGGTATCCATATCGAAGTTACAATGAAGGCAACTGAAAATCTTCCAAGTTGAAAAAATATATATTCGAACAGACATTGACATAACCTAAAAATTCACACTATTAATCAAATAAACTGCTTCATTATCGCACCCGCACAGAACTTTTTTGCGGTTCAAGTCCAGTGAGTTGATGGGCTTTCCCAGCGTTGGCATCAACGTGAAAACTTCCAGCTTGTCCTTGACGTTGTCTGGGGCCAACCAAACGTTCGTGTCCGTACCTTCCTCGAACTGCTGCCTACTGTCGGTTTTGGTGGCCCAGTGCCAGATCTCGCCGGCGCTGGAACAGCTAAACAGATGATCCGGATACTCCGGGTCGAACTGTATCTCGCTGATGGCGCCCTCGTGAGCGTTCAAAACGTTGACGGGATAGGTGTTGTGGCGGAGGTCCCATGTGGTCAAGGCTCCTTAAAATATTGGAAGAAATGTCACGAAATATTTAGGAAATATCTTCAGGCTTGCTAAACTGAGTCGAATACATAATTTTTAAATATCGGAGAGTAGTGGCCGAAGCATGTGAATAGGCCCCATGTATATTTTTTCAGAACCTCGAAAAATCTTTCATTACAGCAATCATTTCCCTTCAAGACTTATGATATTGAACCCAAATGTTGTATAAATACCTAGAGTTTTCGCTACATGTATGATAAAAAAATATTTATTGCATCAAACAGAGTAAGGGTTAACTTGGTTGGCAGCTGATAACTGAAAAGTATTAACAAATATTCTTTTCTAATATGTATTTGTACATCGTTAATGGATATTTGTTTCATTCACAAAAAGGAAGGAAGAGTATTTAAAACAGTTACTACCAAGCAAACAAACCTTGCATCAACTAGATAGCACATTCGTAGAAAATTCCTACATAATAAAGCAAAAATAGAGAGTAATTTGTAGAAAAATTTCACTCGAAAACTAATATTTTATTCTCAAATTCAGCTAAATAATAATAATAATAATAAATGATCATATTTCTAGTCATAAGAATAATTGCCACGGAAATGCCAATTATGTGGATATTTTCTATAAATGTTCTATTCTAACTGAAAATGTGTGTCCTTGGTATACAAATTGAACAAAAAAGGGACTTCTATGAGATTAAGCGTCCGTCACGCCTAATATGCAGTGGTGTAGCTGATTCAGATAGACTATTTTTTTTTGGTTCCGTAGTTTTTTGGGTTTGTAACCTACCATAATCTGAAAAAATAAGAATTAATATTGGAATCTATACAAGTGTAGAAGGGCAGATTTTCAAACTACTCCGAAAAGTTGCTGCGGCTATTGAAAAACAGTTCTTTCTGGATAGAACAAGTCCAATTAGTCAGCAACTTCTCGTATAACTCAAATTTTGACTATCAAAAAAATAATAAGAACTGATATATATGGAAATACTTATCTGTTAACGTTTCGGAAACTAAATCTGTTTCCGTTCTCGAAACTTCTAGGCGAATTCTTTTTCGAGTGCAAATATCTGGTAAAGATAGTTTTAGTGATTGACATTTGTTACAAACCCAAAAAACTACGGAACAAATATTGATCCACCACAAAAAAAATGACGTTCAGACTATTTTTTCTTATTCATGAATGGATCAATTGAATAATGATATCAACAGCCATTGTCTCTTAGATCATAGAGGGTTTGTATTTATCATTTTTCATTAAAAGAAAAAAAAAGAATTTCCACAAATCTTTGTTTTCTTCACAAAAATAACCATGTCTTCAAATATGATAACTGAAGTTAATAAAGTTAGAATAGATAAGGTGGAAATTGTCAAGCTATGTGCAGTCATCTATGTACTTAAAGGGAGACCAATTTTATATTTAGTGCATAAAATATTTTTTATAACTGAAAGTGAGTAGAGATTGAATTTTTTCTGAAAAATAGTAAATTATGACAGATTCTTTGCAATTGAAACCTCTTTTTATTGAGAACTCATAAAAAGAGGTTACTTACTCGTCAGGTGTACAAGAACCACAACCATAAAAATATTTTTATCTACAACTGTACTCTGATAATACACTTATATGTCCACAACCCGTTTTATAATGAAATCCATTACGATACAGATTTTCATTACGATACAGATTTTCAACCAATAGAAACCCATTATTTTTCAATCAAGCATGATGTGCAAGCTTTGCATTTTGACGTTTGTCAAGTCAAAATCAGTAGGTAATGATTTTTTGAAGAATTTAGTCAATTTTCGATAATCGTATGAAAATGTCTCATAGCAGTGATATAGAAGAATTACCAGCGACTCCTCCACAGATGTCTTAGACAAGAAAAAAATACAATCGAAAGGATTATATTTTTCATTTGACAAATGCAACACATAGTTTTTATTTTCGAACAAATTTAATGAGCCCTCATGGCCAAGTGGTCAATGGCGAGGGCTGTCATCAGAAACGTCCGGGTTCAAATCCTGACCTCGGCAGAGATTTTTTTCATTTTTTTTCATTTATGATTGTTTCATTTTCCGTGGTTATACAATTGATTATAATTTTGTAGAATTTTCCAAAGAAATACGATTGATTACCTACTATTATTGTGTTCAATATAAATGCCTGATAATATAATATTTTTAGTTCTTCATTATTCATTGGGTGTAAATAAAATAGTGCATGCAACTCTCATGTAATGGTTATTACACGATCGTTGCATATATACATATAATTATGTCTCTGAAGGATAGGTTTTTACAAATCTTTCAAAAATATTTTTCACATTACATCCAGGATAATCCTGTTTAGGAATAACTTTTGAATATTTTTGGAGGATTTCTACATACTCATGTTCTTCAGAGACATGTATTTTTATGGCTGTGGTTCTTGTACACCTGACGAGTAAGTTATTTTCATGCTAAATAAAAATATTTTGAATAGCAAATAATCTTTCATAATTGAACTTAATCAAAAATGTTTCTCAACGTTTACTTACTCTCTGGTAAGCACAGATGATGATTGTTCTAGTCGTAAGTGCTCTGCGATGATTTAATAAAAAATATATTTGTGCATGAACATGAAATATAAAAAAATAAGGAATAGGGCGGTTTGTGTTGTTGCAGCCTGGACTTTACAATCATCAATGAGTCCAAGAAATTGTTTTGACTGCTAGATGAATTGACATTGAAACTCATCCACCAATCATGAGTTTTTTTGTAACAACCGTTTCATCATCTTCAAAATAAAAAAAAGTTATATTGTTAAGGCAGAAAAACACTTCTGACACAGTTCCTTGATTCAACTAGAAATGTATTTGATACAAATGATAAAAATAACACTGGCATCCACTGAATTGGGAGCATGTTGATAACTTATTGTTTTTGGTGACGTAGGACATACGCATGCGCGAGTGTAAATTACAGTTTCAATTGGATAAATTAGACTGTCTGAAGGTAAAGTGAGAGTTAAAATTTTGGTTTAGGGAATACTCTACTGAAAATGGAGTGTTTATCTTTCACAGTGAAAGTGGAAGGGACAAAAATGGAAAAATTTTAACCTTCAATTTAGTATAATCATTCACACACATAAAAAGCAAAAAGGGCCCCAATACATGTCCTTGTGGAACACCCGATAGGATTTCTGCATCTACCATACTTACAAATCAGTGCACTACTCACCCAATTCATCTCCTGTTATTATCAGATGCCTTTGAGCTGGATGGTATGTGAGACACGTTGGAGTGACTTGATCGCCACTTATCATGAAAGTACCATTGGGGCTGTTATTAGAGCTTCGCAAATCCCAAATTTTCAACTGGCCTCTCAAATTGCTTGTTAATATTTCATTGTGTTTCAAGAATAAAACACACTGGATGGAACAACTGTCAGCTTCTTCTGTAAATAAACTATATTTATATTTTTTCTGAACTTATAGTATTTCACTTATGGTATGTTACAAAATGGTATGATGGTTATAGAATATTAAGTTGAAAATTTTATTTGGAGGAGCAGAGAACATATTATTTTTTAAAGAAATATTTTTCAACTTTTTCTCTGAATCACTACTTAAATAATACGAAACTTCTATGAGAGAAGTAACCTAAAAAAATCGGCGAACAGTCTCAGTTTGCAAATTTTTTTAAACTCACCTATTTTCCCATGTACTTCATGTGCTTTTGTGTTGAGTAAATTTATGCACCCATCTTCACCAACAGTCACAATGTCATTTTCATACACTGCCAAAGCAGTGCAGGGGCTAGTATCTCCATTTTTAAACTGGTGTATTTTGTGCCATGTAATTTCACTTTTCAAAGATATGTTATCGGTATATGAAGGAACAATTTTCATGAGATGTGCTGACCCACTAGATGACGATGTAACGAAATAGTCTGCATTCAGGAACTAGAAAAAATTGATGGGTACTTTGCTTATTTGTAATGGAACTACCTTACTTTGATCTCTGTTACATCTCCACAATATGGATAAGTGGATATTAGGAAGGGATAAATATCATCTCCTTCCTCGTTTTCATGAAAATCCCATAGTTTTATGTTGTTGCAATCATTGTCGACACTACCAGTGAGGAAAAAGTGGGAGTTGTTGAATTCATCGGGCCTCCATCGTATTTTGTTAATTTTTTCTGACACGTACGTTCCATGTACATTATACGACATACTGAAAAATACAGCTGAGTTTTCTGTTGGGTGCAACCGAAATCAGAATAATTTTGAAATATTTCAAATCCTCTGCAGGTTCAGAAAGTTTGAAAATAACATAACAACATAACCTAAAAATTCTTCAAAACAACGGTCATAAACATAACCTAGTGAAAAGTGTCAAATATGACAAAGACAAAGCAGACGAAGAGACACGACAAAAGCATAGAATACACTGAATACAGCTAAAGCACAGATTACATACAAGCTGTATGTTTGTATGTTATCTGTGGCAGTGTGGCGAAAGCAGGAATAGATGCGCCCTTCCAACTAGTACACCTAAAAGGTTCTCAATCTTTAATCTTTGTACTAAAATATTCTATCACGTTTACTTCAATAAGTCATATGAGGACAAACAATAAACGATCTGACGAATAGGGATAGTTGTGAATCATCGAACATTTTCATTTCTCCAACCTCCAAACGGGATAATTTATAGTTTGCCTCCTCAGTTGTGTGCTTTGTTGAAGAATTTCCTGTCTGATAGGTCTCTGTATGTGGTTGTTGATGGAGTATCGTCTGATATTTTCTCAATGCAGGTGTTTCACAGGGTTCAGTTCTGGCACCCATTTTGTTTCTGCTTCATATCAATGATTTGCTGTAGAAAACATCTTGTTCAGTGCTTAGTTTTTCGGACGACAGTGCACTTTTCTTACTAGTTTCTCTTCCAGAGTACTCATACCAGCATAGAAACAAAAATTTAGAGAAAACCGATCTAGCTTTATCAAATTTCAGGAGAAACTATATTCCTACAAAGTCAAGTATGTCTAGGATGCTAGAAATTACAACCAGTAATAATCTCTTGTGGGAAAACCATGTCAGATCGATCGCTAAGGGTGCCCCCTAGAAGCTAGCGATTTCTGTTTCGTGCGAAGAAATACTTTACTTCACGTCAGCTTTTAATGACTTACAAGGCACAGATATGGCCGGTCTTAGAATCTAGTTTTCATATGTACCTATGAAATTATGCACCAAAACATTCATTGAAGCTTCTTATTGATTCTATTCAGAGGAAGTCATCAATCCTTCTTGTTGCGGTGATTCTTCTTACAGACTCGCTCACTTCGTTAGCGTTTGCCTTTGCTGTTGGCTTCCCAGCCAACACAGTTACATCGCAGAGACGTCCCTGCGATATCACGACGAGGCGTGTGACGTTTCAAAACTTGTCGCAGGGAACTTGCATTTACGTGCCTCCCAGGCGGGGAGGTCACACTCGGGGGAAACCGCGGGGGACACACCGGGGAAAAATTTTGGGGAGAAAATGGGGAAAAATTTTGGGAAAAAATGGAAAAAAATTTTGGGAGAAAATGGGGAAAAATTTTGGGAAAAAATGGGGAAAAATTTTGTATAAAAATTGAGATAAATTTTGCGACGTAATTGGGACAAAATGTGGGAGGACTCTGGGATTTATTTCGCTATCAATATGCGACGTACTTTCTCCCTTTAATATGTGGGGGATATTTTGAAATCTATCCAGAAAAATTGGAGGGGCGGGTATTCTGTATCATTGATATTTCATGGATAGAACAAGAATTATATACACAGGACATAATAAGAGGGATATCTACTGGATGTCACAAATATCACATCAACTCGATATCGCAATAGTTACATGCCAAATGTGTACATCGCAGAAACCTAACAAAAGTAATGTCTCAGTGTTACTTGATAGTGACATCGCAGGGATATGTCATGTCACAGATGTGTTGGCTGGGTTAGTGACCTGTCGATCCTGCTCTCTCTCTCTTGCTGAAGGATGTTTTTTCGATAGAACAGGTGAATTGTGGAACTCCTTGCCGAGAGAGGTTTTTCGTGAGGCTTGA
Organism: Zygogramma bicolorata; assembly: GCA_032362365.1. Taxonomy (NCBI): domain Eukaryota; kingdom Metazoa; phylum Arthropoda; class Insecta; order Coleoptera; family Chrysomelidae; genus Zygogramma; species Zygogramma bicolorata. Next base: position 78,473 of record JAVJAQ010004564.1, on the reverse strand, counting down.
AAACTACAAAAATTCAAAGTGAATATTGATTCGTATCTCCCATCCTTTGATTCAAGCGGTGTTTTTTGAACATTACAAGGCTTCCCTCTCGTGTGATTCTGTGTACAAAAAAGATAGGATAGTTAAACAATGGAATAGAACTCGCCCCAAGTTTCAAAGAAATGCGATGAAGTTATTTCGAAAGGGATCGTTTCAGGCGTCAAGATGAACGCAGGTTAAATAAGTAGTACATTTACTTTTGAGCGGCAAATTTGAATTGAATGAAATTGATAATTCTAAGTCCCCCTACTTCAGCATTTCTTTCAGTTAAACGATTTGATTTGAAAATAAATTTTAGGATTTCCTCCTAGCTGACTTTTTACTTTAGAAGAAAGTTAAAAAACAAAGTTCACGGACGGGGTTACTCTGTATACTCTTGTATATTCATTGATTGTTAATGTAAAGTTATACTCGCTCAGGTATATTTATTCGCTAAGAGTGTCTCAGATTTTTATATTTATAGATACCGCCAATTAGGATATATCAAAATCGATTCATTCTCTGGATAATTTTTTAAGTGAGTACATAGTGGAATTATTCAGAAATATTTCAGTTTTAGATGATGGGGGGGTAGTAAAATTTTATGAAATTTCATACCATTATATTGAAACTTCACTGATAGCACTTTGATATCTCTTATCTATCCAATGGTGCAGCTGAACTGGGTTGAATCATTGATGAACATTACAGTACATACCACATCGTTTTTATTCAACATGCCTTCATTGTATATAATTTGATACCCTCTCATTTTGGATCAGGAAAGTTGAATGTCTCGGATAACACAACAATATCCATATCATTTTCAATCAACTTCACAATAGCTTTGACTTGCTCAAAATTTCTACTGATACTACGATTATTAATAGGAAACATATATTGAGCAGTGTTTGTCGACTTATTTAAAATTGTCGTCCTCAGTGATTTTTTTCAGTTATTATTGATGGTGTGCTCGGAGTGATATTTAATTTTGGTTCCTCACCCTATTGTTGTTCTGAAAGTTCTTCCGCACTATAAGCTACTTCCTCAACGTACAATTTGTTATTTTTTGTGTATGACTTTTTTTCATCTTGTCGTGCTAATATTAACTGTTTCCTGAGTATATTGTGTCCTGTCTTTGTTGAGGGGTTAAATCATGAACAATTGAAATTTTTGTGTCTTTCAGTTTCAAACAGTTTTTAAGATCATTTTTTTCCTGAGATAGGATAAGAATTCAATCTTAACCGGTCTATTCCTACTTCTTCCGAAAGGGTAGATATCGTTTATTTGTGTTTCCTTCAAATGAACACCAATGAGTGGATTCAGTTTTTGGCATATAGAGCTTGAAGTTATTTCCTTATTTTCTGTATCCAGACCAAGGATCAGTAGATTTTCCTTCTTCTCTATTCTCTCCAATTTTTCTACTTCATTTTTCAGTTCTGAATTTTCTTTTTCTAGTTCCTGACCTGAATTTTTCAATTCCTGTATTACTATCAATAATCGTGTTTCGCAAGCTTCTATGGAGTATTTGATTTCTTTTTTGGTCTTAACGATTTCCTCGTATATTTGGTTAAGTATGAGCGTTTGTCCACCGCCTTGTATATGAGTGCTATAACACGAGTGGATGTCTTTACTATATAGTATATGGGTCGCTTTATTTCAGTGGTACAGTTGAAGCGATAAAAACTGTTTATTTTTTTGTGGTTTGCTATCTACAATGTCTTGCAGCTTTGGTGTGTCTTGATGTTTTGTACACTGAATGTATGAATATTTTATTGGCACCTTATATTTCGATTTTCAAGTAGATTGACACAACAACACTTACTTTGCAGAATCACGTTTGAATTGAAATTCTTTGGTTGATATATTGATTGCAGATACTTTCAGACGGGTCGCGTATTATTTTCAAACGGGTCTAGTACTCCAATAAGCACAATTCAGTGGATGATGCACAATTCATAATTTAGTGGATATCTCAAGATAAATAAGGTATACTGAGCGTTCAGAGCAAAGTTTATTATAATTCTTCCTCTTTATGAAATGGTGCATGATTATTGGTCATTGTTTTTCTACTATTTCAACATGTGATATATTTATTTCTTAGCATTCCAGTGGGAACATTGGAAACTAAAATAATCTCGAGCCCTAGTAGTTGCTATAATTTCCGGCTCACATTTCTGGAGCTCAAACGATAGTTGGCTCACAATGCTGCCACAAATGCTACAATGAGATACAAAGCAAGAAAGAGGTAGATGCATACCAGCGAAACAGTTGCAGATTTAAAATTTTCCATGGGTAGTTTCAATTTTTGCACATCTAAATTCCATAAGTTGAAAGTTAACAGTTCAAGGTTATCAATAATAAAATATTCATTTATGATATGCAATGTCTTTAACTTTTATGGAATGTCCACTGAAGATATAACTTATTCACTAAATTGTGCTTATTCGATTACTGAACCCTCTTCCATTTGCAATGCTGCTTTCTAAGCTTCGATATTATTGTTGCAATTCTCTTGAGGGGGTAATATTCCGATCTACTGAACTCGCACCAGAATTCGACATTTCCATTCCATTTAAAAAGTCAAAGTGAGTTCTGCTCTAACTGAATGAAAAAATATTATATCTGTTGGTAAAATCTTTTGGAAGAATCAGAATTCGAAAATCGAGTTCAACTGGAAATATAAATTGAATTTTTCAGAAACTGAAATTCGAGAACCTAGTTTGATGAAGACACGCAACTGACTTTCATCTTGGGGGTTCACTATGAATTTCACAAAAAATATATACTAGTAGTGCCGTGATGCGTTAAATTCGGTACCTTGTTTTTACAACTTGAGTGCAGCGACCCTCTGTTCATAGCAAAACGTGCATATTAAACAGTTATTGGGAAACTGCATAAGCTGTCTTCGCTTTCTGGGAATATTTATTATATTTAACAAATATATTATATCATCGGATTTTGGAGCAATTTCGCCTCAAATGGTTAGTGTTGAGCATGTGAGAAATCTTAAGGAAGGGGGTCAAATTATAGAGATGGGTGAATTTACCAAAATACCCAACACCACAATATTTTTAAACGAATTATTTACTCATTTGCCCTGCTTTCCCCCGATGTTAATGCAGTCTCTTATAAATAACATGACATATTTAGGACTGAGGGCAGGGTCAGGTGTAAATGTCAGGAGCGGTGAGAAGGGGCCCTTGGCTTCTCCTCGAGGAGGATTGCAACTGATTTAAGCGAAATTGTGAATTTATGGCTGCATGGCACGCACTCTTACGCTAATTTAAGGCTACCGTGAAATCAGATATGGACCGAATGTGGATTTTCCGGAAAATTAATCGATACAGAAACGTTTTCAAGGATATTCAATTCAAATTGGGTCTCCCATCTTAACAATTCGTAGCAGTTATACCAAGACCAAGAAAAGCGATACGCTCAATGGTATTAGAATTTCGCTCCTATCTCTGAGACATTGTGCCGCGTATTTCCTTGTACGAATCAATTCGTAATTTGGGAAATAGTCCTTTGGAGAATTGATCCGTGTGCAAATTGTAACACTGTTCGAACGGGCTGTTAGGCGAGGGATCTGATCGAGCAATGCCGTTTAACCGATGGAATCGTAATGAGTTTTATCTAATGGCATGTCATAATGACAACGTTATGTCACTCAATTTTGATGACATAAGGAAGCTCATTATGGTACTAAGTACCATAATGAAATTCTATAAGGAAAACATGTTGTCAAGGAAATGGCAAAGCACAGCTCACTCACCTACTAATATTTGAAACTACACAATACTTACTCCTTTAAAAATAGTTTGTCATTGTGACATGTCGAAAATGCAGTTTTTAATTTTTCGAAAATGTATTGATATATAAATCAGATAAAATTTTGTATGTAATACGAATCATAAACAATCATTATGGCACACGCCGTGTTATCGGACTCGGCTACATTCACGACTTGTACCATAATGATCGTCTTTATGATCCTCATTACATAATAGTATATTATGCAACGATCGTGTAATGATGGTTATTAATACATGAGCATAAACCGGGATACGAAACGAGCCGAAGGTGAGTTTCGTATGGTTTATGCGAGTGTATTAATAACCATTACATGAGAGTTGCATACGCTATTTTATCTACACCCAATAAATAATGAAGAACTAAAATTATTATATTATTACGTATTTATATTGAACACAATAATAGTAGGTAATCAATCGTATTTCTTTGAAAAATTCTACAAAATTATAATTAATGGTATAACCACGGAAAATACAACAATGAGAAATGAAAAGAAGAAAAAAAAGGAAAAAAAAATTCTGCCGACGTCAGGAATTGAACCCGGACGTAATTATTCACTACCGGCGCCTTTGACCATTCGGACATGAGAGCTTATATGAATATGTTGAAAATAAAAACATATGTCTTGCATTTGTCAAATGAAAAATATAATCCTTTCGATTGTATTTTTTTCTTGTCTAAGACATCTGTGGAGGGTCGCTGGTAATTCTTCTATATCCCTGCTATAAGACATTTTCATACTATTATCAAAAATTGACTAAATTCTTCAAGAATTCAATACCTACTGATTTTGACTTGACAAACGTCAAAATGCAAAGCTTGCACATCATGCTTGATTGAAAAATGATGGGTTTCTATTGGTTGAAAATCTGTATCGTAATGAAAATCTGTATCGTAATGGATTTCATTATAAAACGGGTTGTGAGCATATAAGTGTATTATTAGAGTACGGGTGTAGATAAATATTATCTACACCCGTACTCTAATAATACACTTATATGCCCACAACCCGTTTTATAATGAAATCCATTACGATACAGATTTTCATTACGATACAGATTTTCAACCAATAGAAACCCATTATTTTTTAATCAAGCATGATGTGCAAGCTTTGCATTTTGATGTTTGTCAAGTCAAAATCAGTAGGTAATGAATTTTTGAGGAATTTAGTCAATTTTCGATAATCGTATGAAAATGTCTTATAGCAGTGATACAGAAGAAATACCAGTGACTCCTCCACAGATGTCTTAGACAAGAAAAAAATACAATCGATAGGATTATATTTTTCATTTGACAAATGCAACATGAACGTTTTTATTTCCGACCAAACCAAATGAGCTCTCATGGCCGAGTGGTCAATTCATTTCTCATTGTTGTGTTTTCCGTGGTTATACCATTAATTATAATTTTGTAGATTTTTTCAAAGAAATACGATTGATTACCTACTATAATTGTGTTCAATATAAATACCTGATGATATATTATACAGTGTGCCCAAGATAAGGATGAACAGCATGGGGATCTCGGTAACCGTAAGAGTTACAAAGTAGGTCAAATGGGCAAAAAGTTGCGCAATTAAGGGGTCAATAAATAGATGTTGAGAAATCCCAAAAATGTTGTTTACTTCCGGAGATATTCGGAAAAAACCGAAATTTTGCGATTTGGTTTTTATTTTTTTCCGAAGTTATTTGAAAAGTTTTGAAAAAACCAAAGGCACTTTCTCATTGCCACTTTTTTACCTCTACAAAATGGCGCTCACAAAATCTCCGTACAACGTTTCGTTTGGAAGAAATCATCATCAACTTTGTTTTTTATCCCCATGCTGTTCATCCTTATCTTGGGCACACTGTATATAGATCTTCATTATTTATTGGGTGTAGATAAAATAGCGTATGCAACTCTCATGTAAGGGGTATTAATACACTCGCATAAACCATACGAAACTCACCTTCGGCTCGTTTCGTATTCCGGTTTATGCTCATGTATTAATAACCATCATTACACGATCGCTGCATAATATACTATTATCATCAATCTGACCACATTGTGTAAAATGAGTATTTAATATACCAGTAAGTCGAAGCGGAACAGGTTGTCGAACATATTGATGTAGTTTGGCTAGTAAAAGTTCTTGATGATGACTACAGAATGGGAGTCAAACTTTCCGTCCCGCAAGGACTATTTTCTATATTGTAGCGTTCGTGAATATATTCATTTTGAGGCTTAATTATTTCATGTTTCACTTATTGTTATCGTCCCATTTCCTCTGTGATATAGACGATTATTTCAATCATCACTCAATTTTGATTTTATGATAAATTGATTTACCTGAACCTTAACTCCACGGCCTAAAAAGTACATACATGATTAATTCCCGAAGGAAAATACAGGAGAATACAGGAAATGTCTGATCGTTGAAACAATAGAAGGAGACGTCGCAGCCAGAATGGCAAAAGTTTTGTTAAGATAACTGCTGTTCTTGCTTACTCTGGTAGATCAAGCATTTATAACCAACATTTTTATTCCCACCAACTTTCGTGTGCGATTTGAGGACATGGTACATTCAAATAATGAATGTCATGTGACCCATAGCAGTGCCTCTTTTTCAGATTCAGACATTAATTTACTGCAAAAAATATTGAATTCATTTACCACCTTCATATAACATCTAGCATAGGAATTATTTTTCACCGCTTGCCTTTTGAAATTTGAAAACTATTGTGTTTTCAGTGCTCAGTTACCAACTACATAACGGTGTACTTTATGCCCAGGAGTGCATGAAGTTCACCCGTCTGGGCATAAGCAGTTAATGTTATGGCCCGCCTGGGCTATAATTTTTTCTGCATGCTAACGCGTCAACGGTTACCGACTTTTGTAACCGGGTTACTCGCAAAAAAATCATTAATGTTTACTGTTTCCCCAGAATCTAGTTGATATCGAATACAAATATTGATTTTTTGGCAAATTCTATTTTGATTCAGACTGTTTTCAGAGATCAATTACTATATTACCAAACTGCTATTATATATTTGCACTCGACTCGCGTTTGGCTTACAAGGTTAGCATCTTCAGGAGAAAAAAAAACTGGAACTAATCAGGCCTTTTCTCCTGAAGATGCTTTCTTTTTTAGCGAAACGCGCCTCGAGTGCAAATTATGTCAGTTTTGTGTTAGGGTAATTGATCTCCAAGAAAAGTTCAAACTTAATGAGCGCAAATTCTGTGTTTTTCATGAAGTTGCAGATCAGGATTTGTTTAAGCTTCGAGTACCTATTCCTTAATTATTCAAAGACGGACTATAAAAATTGGTCCACAAATTTGACACTGCTTCTTGGTCTAATCGAACGTGCTTAGAAACTAACATTAATAAGGAAAAAACACAGAAATGTTCAAAAGAACAATAATCAGAACCCAGACAACTGAAACTAGATATTATTATACCTTGAAAAAGCCAGATGGAAGGTTATAAAATAAACGCCCAGCACTAGGAAAGTTGAAGACTGAACATGTAATGTACGTATAGGTACAGGGCGTTCCAACGAAAACTTGAACCCCTTGTAGCTCAGCAGCGGACATATGATCGAAAATTTTGTAGAACACGTCAATTTTTATATCTAGGGGTACTAATTTTGATATGAAATCATACCCGAAACAACATGTCCGAGATCAGCACATAGACATTACCACTAATGGACTGGCCCTAAGAGAGAGGTCTGTGGAATGAGCAAGATAGAATACTTCAAGTATAATCTCTAAGAGAATTCCTTCTTCAATGTATCAGATAAAGAGGGGTTGACAAGAATAGAGTTATTCAAGTATAAAATTATCTTTCTGTTCTTCACAATATCTTTTCAATGTGCATATTTTTTCTCATAAAGGCCAGTTCATTAGTTGTAATGTCTATGGGTCAGCAATAAGCATCACCTGATCTCACACCCTGGGAGTTTTTTCTGTGGAGTCACCTGATATCAAAAGTTCACTGAAGTCTACAAATCTCAGAGAGGGTCGACAATAATTGTTAGGGAATGCCGATTGATGACCGCGGACATTTTGAATGATGTGAGGAATGCTTTCGAAGTCAAGTGTGGAATTAAGTAAAGGTCATTTCGAGCAAATTACTTTTTTTCTTTCTTCCTATTGATATTTTTTATGTTGATTTCTTCAATAAATGAAACCACCGCGGATTTTCTGTTTTTTTCAACGTTCAATTTATAGAAAATGAATGAATTAAATTCGAAAATAATCACAGAGGTGGCAATTTGCCAGTGCACGTAACTAGCCTTATCCTCGAGTTGCGTACTGTACTTTTTTTACTCCCACTATGCTTGTGGGGTGATTTTTGCTGGTGTGGCAAAAATTTCTTCTTTCTCCCTCATTTGTAATAATCAACAAGACACTGCATATGAAAGCAAGAGGTGAAACCAACGAACTCAAACGATAAATTTCCTAAAAATACCATTTTTATTCCAACTTTACAGAGAATTTGAAACGAAAATTCACTGAATTTGGTTATAGGGCAATTGAATGTAGTCATGAGATCAAATTTATCAGGTCAATGTTACATATCCCATCATTAAAAAAACAATTCCGGAAGGAACCGTCATTAATTCAGAATACACGTGCATTGAGCTGTAGTACACCTACATCAAAATGGTCTTCACAACAATATAAACACGATATCTCACACCAGTGTTTTTGCACTCCCGTACTATACAGTAATTGTTAGGAGGTTTGTTAACTTCTTTCATGATCTATATAGGAATCAAAACTGCAAATATGTTTGAGTAAATAATACGCTTAGAGTAAACAAACACGGGACATGTCCTGTGATGTCTTCCGAAGTGCGCGCTACAGGATGATATTTGAATGACTCAAACTTATTCTTTACATTTCACTTCACAATAATTTGAATATTTTCATGCCCATTTATATTTTTCTCTACCTTATAAAGATGTGAATGATTGATTTAAGACATATCAAAAATCGTGCGTATCTTCTGTTGCTTGGAATGCTATTCAGAACCAGAGGGCTGCATCTGGCTTGGTGGAAAATAACATTGAACGTCAAAGTTATGACTTACCAGGATAAACAGTAATCCAGCGATTTGCTGACATACAAATCGATATTCCCTTTCATCTTCAGTTTCAGACGAAAGAAAATTCATGTTGGGCTTAGATAACTAACTCATTGCGACCATTGCGTTCAAGGGGCTATGCCAATTTTTCGAATCTAAAACAAGCAGTGAGAAAGAGAAGTTCAGGGTTTTTATATTCACAAGACGGTGGGGAGACAGTACCTACTCACCACAATATTGAAAATATAGTACCTTTCTTGCTTCTGTACCTCTATAGTCTTTGGTTCATCAAAGTCTGCACACAATGTCGAAAAATTAGAGACCATTGTTACATCCACTGTTGGGAATTTATATGAATTGGCTTTTTGAAAACCTTCTTCTATTTCACAACTATTGAACTCAGCACAAGAAAAACAATGAATGGCATTTACTATCTGATCAATAATCAGTACCAAACTATAGCCACTTAATACTCACACTTCCAACTTGAACATGCAACCTAACTATAACTGACCGCAGCGCTAAAGGCAGGTAGACAACAGCTGTGAAACGCCTGCGTACAGTTCAATAACGGTACTGACGTCACAGAGCGTTCCTGAATTGAAACAAATACCATGACTTCTATTTGAGTTCTTATAAGGAAATAATTTTTCGTTCAACACATTTCAAACGAGATATAATTTTTTGTGAACATCCTTATTCGATCAAATGCTCAAGGGTCTGTTTTGTGAACTCCTCGCCATATTTATTTCTTTTAGAAAAGTTGAATGATGATGACCAAGAAGCAGCTAGTTAGTTGTTGAAAAACCGCATTGAGTTGATATCTATACCTTGCCCCAACCTCCCCTACAAATTGAAGTGAACTCTTTATACCAACAGCACACACACCATAATCATGAAATATGCTTTTTGTTGGAGTTTTAACACGCGACTTTTTTAATGGGATGCTTTCAGCTTGTATTTCGCATTTAAAGTGTGAAGTTTGAAACAATGTTAATTAAATAATAAATTTGTGATTGTAGGTTCACCTGGAGTGTTCAAGAACACGGCGTTTTTTTTCTTCAGATTTCTATGAATCTTTGATAATGGCGGTGTTTTCAGAAAATGTGGAGAATCGGAATAAAACACAATGATCGTCTTAGCTAACGTTTCGCTTTTTCAGAAAAGATATATTTTTTATATCTAACAAGCTTTATTCGAAAGAATGCAGTTGGATTGAATTTTTCAATGCAGTTTTGATATTTCAAGTTGGAAAGTCCGAAATTTGAGAGTTCATTCATAATATTACAAAAAATGTAGATGATGTGTTAATATTTTTTGTGTTTTCAGTATTTGTGATATGTAACTATATGACCAGTCTAATGAAATGAGTTCTGAATTTCTATACCATAAAAAATAGAGACATTTGGAGTTCACCACAATTCCTTCAAATCAAGACACTTTGATGTTCAGATGATTTAATATTGAACAGCCCCCGGCACTCAAACTTCGATGAAAACTTGCTTGGTCAGGGCCTTTTCTGCTAGTTGAGGTTTCAGTTTTATAGTTATTGAATTAGGGTGACCACAACTGATGAAGAAAAACGTAAATTTTGATATTGAAAAATGTAAATGCTGTCAAAATGAGATCACTTTTACTTATCAAAAGCATAGATACCAAATTCATCAGTCCATAGCCGGAAAAACAATTCAGGCAGGAAACACAAATACGAAAGTTGTATAAGGTGCAGAACATCCTTTCATTCGACCATAACCAAAAAGAACTGACCTAACTTATATTACTGAATTTCACAAGTTTATTAACAGAATTAATGAACTTTGGTCTTTCAACATTCTTTCATTTATTGTATACTCTCACATTTGCGATTTGACCATTAATGTTCCATTTCACCACCTATGATTATAAAGAGCCGAACCGTTAGGTTGAATTAAATCGGTTTCGACTCATCTTCGAATCTCTATCCATCAATTCATGTTCCGAACGTTTTCATTATTTTTCTTCTCAGTTTTCTGGGTTCGAATTCAGAACTGAAACTGTAGTCTATAGGAGTGTATATATATATATATATATATATATGCTGGCTGGAACTTCCGGTTGATCCGCGTTCTATCCTCGATCTCCAGTGATGATAGCCAGCTAGTGAGACAACTCAGACCTAGACGCAAGGTCACTAAGTCTTGAAAATGGCTCCGAAATGGGAGTCGAAACGTAGACAAGTAAATCTATCCAGACGCGGATCAACCGGAAGTTCCAGCCAGCACATTTCTGACCGCGGAAGCCTAGCCGATCAAATATATATATATATATATATATATATATATATATATATATATATATATATATATATATATATATATATATATATATATGATTTTCTTGTCTACGTTTCGGCTCCCATTTCGAAGCCATTTTCAAGACTGAGTGACCTTGCGTCTAGGTCTGAGTTGTCTCACTAGCTGGCTATCATCACTGGAGTGATGATAGCCAGCTAGTGAGACAATTTGTCAAATATTTCAAATTTGACTCAACATATCCCTCCTTCAGGAGGGACAGCCATCCGCGATCCATATCAAGCGAACTCATAGATATGCATTCTCCACCAGACAGCATGATGAAAGCAGATTCCTCCAATTTTCGTTTCCTGCCATTGCTCTCTTCCGTTATAATTTTAGTGTCATTCCATTCTGCTGAGTGATCTCCATTAATATGTTCTGATAATTTAGAACCACCTATCTCTCTGTTCCTGATCTTGTGTTCACTCTTTCGCACTCCCAAAGGTCGAGACGTTTCACCGATATATTTTTGACCTCACGAACAAGGAATTTGATGAATACAATTTTTTGTTTTCCGTTATGTTTTTTGGTTTGGTATGTGTCAGTATTGACCTTCTACACTTGTATAGATTCCAATATTATTTCACATTTTTTCAGATTGTGGTAGGTAACATACACAGAAAACTACGGAACAAATACTCACTATTAGAGAGTTGAAGTGCTGCCATAAACGTTAACATAACAAATTGACAGATACGCATGCGTAGTTTTGCCTTTTTTACGTTTACGTCGAGAATTTGCTGACGGGCGGGCCTACGTTATCTTGCGGGCGCTCACGGATACGTGAAAGATCAACGCACGTAATCCGAAGAATATACGAATCACACCGATAAGTTGCGAGTGACCGAATTTTGAAACTTCATAGGGCGAGGTAGGTATATGGCCATTATCCCTATCAAGATCCGAAAAGATGAACTCTAATTCAGATCAACATTATCCACATTACAGGAAAATGTGTCAGCATTAGAACTCTCAAAGAGATGATTTAAAATTTGGTGAAGAAACATTCAGCTCAGGCCGAATAATTAATGATTGAGAATGCAGTTTCTTGAATATTTTAGATCCAAGCATCTACTGTCCAAATTCAAGTGTTTTCATTTAAATAAAATCGTATAAAATTAATTTTATTCATAACAAACAATATTTTGTTCAGTAGAGAATAAAAATATCCTCATCCTAATGAAGGTACTAATCTCAGACTTTTTATTTCGAATAACATTTTTGTTCAGGAGTCAATTAGGCATTCCAGATCAGGTTATGTCTGGGGGGCAAATACCAGTTTCAACCAATCACAAACTTATAAAAAAGAAAACAAACGAAAGTTCCTGGGGGGCAGATGCCGCCGATTGGTTCATTTCGGTTTATTTGACATTTTTGACAAGTATCTGGAATGCCTAATAGGCTCAAAATCTCAGAATCCGCGCAAAATCCTCACAAACGTCCTATTAATCCACGGTTATTTCGCAGCGATGAAAATGCTCACAAATGGAGTAATTAGTAGTAATAATCCACAAAACGGCAGCACTGGTTAACGACTTCAACTCAATTTCATGAAAACCCGTAAACGTTATATTTCATAACGTTAACTTCTACGTTGAGATCTACGTATTGCAATCACTTCAACTCTCTATTATTATTATCATTACTCTTATATTTTCCGCCTGCTGGACGTTGCGTGTGCGGCACGCGAGTCGCACGTTTTCCCCGGCGTGCTCGCTTCTGCGCACGCGTCTGCCAAGCACGGTAGCAGCCGAACGCGCAGACCAGTTCGGGCTCCGGGCAGAGTCCGGGATCGCTCCGTGAAGACGTGCTCCAGGTCCGTCGGGATCCTCCTGTGAAGTGCTGCTGCTGGCAAAGCTGTCCTCCGATCAATGTGCACCCTGACTCCCTCTGACACACTCGAGGGAGCGGGAAGCGAAGGGATGCAGTGAAGGGCTGCGAGGTGCGTATGACATAACCTAGGGCGAGGGATGATAGTGAGATGAGAGTGTGGGTGATGCTGACGGGATGCTATTTCGCTTTTGAGGTAGGGTGGTGGGCTTACAGGGGTGATTTTCTTCGAGGAACTATCCTTTGGCTTTTTCTTCGACCAATCGGATGGAAAAGGAAGGAAAACTTTTATGGAAGGAGTAACATAAAAAATTAGAAACACTCTCTGTTTATGTACGTGTATATCATTCATAAACGTTTAGAAGAAAGAGTCTGCTCAAACGGTTCTTGAATTTTGTAGTCACGAAAATGAATGACACCGAAATGTCAAAAATAAGCTACAACTTGATTTTTTCGGGAATAAATGGCATCTATTTGACCACTGATCTTTTCAGGAAATGAATAAATAATTATTCTGTTAAGAGTTTTCACGTACTACTCTCTAAATTTGTTTATTTCTGTAAAAATTACCTTTGAATAGCATCTATTTGATTCAAGTTCTGTATGCTCTGTAAACAAATTGAGCAGGAAAGAGTCAATTCATAGATGACAGAATAGTTAAAAGTTGATTTCTTCAATTCTTGGAGTTTATTGTGAAGGTGGTCTATGAATTATCCATTTGGCCACTGAGGAGCTCAAGTGATAATTTTCTCTGACAAACACAATAATGTTTCTGGGATTGAATGCGATATTATCGCGGAGAAAAATAATTTTGTATGAACTACTCTCTTTTTTCTTCATTGTGTAGAAAATTTATTTGAATGTCTTCTGTCTTCTATCTGATCCAAGTCATGTATGCTTGGCAAACAAACATGAAAAAGTGTCTTTCATGTATTTCAGGGCCTGCTGCACCTTATAGGCAGGGGATTAGCAATTTTAGCTGAACTCTTTTTACCCTTTCGTGAATGTTTATGAATGATATACAAAGAATATTTGAGAATTTTTTGAGTTGTTTTTGATGTTTTGTGAAGGTCTTTTATTTCCTTTTTTCAATTCGAAGAAGAACAAGCCGTTATAAGACGAGAGTCGAGAACGGGTTGATGCTGATGGGATGCTGTTTTGCAATCAGGGGTGGATTTGAGTATTTCTGTGTTAAGGGGCTGGTTTTTAATTCTTTGAGTTTGTCTTCTTTGAATGGAAAATGCAAATACAAAGCTCCTCTGAGAGAAGTTAAATAAAGAATGACAAATACTCTCTGTTTAGATTCGTGTATAGCATTCGTGTATAGCATTTGGTCCACGAAATGGAAAAAAGCTACACTTCTGCTTGATTTTCCTCCACAAAAATACTCAAGTTTCTGAATATTATTATATCGATGTATGGATTTGGTAGTCATGAAAATGAATGATACCGAAATGTCGAAGACTAGCTACGTTTCCTCTGATTTTGACAAATGAAGTGTCATTTTTCAAAATATCAAAAAGCCTTATTTTTTATCATAAGTTATATATTAATTTTTGTCAATCAATTACGAAAAATAAAACAAAGTAAAATTTGTCAAGCTATAGACACGTAAGCTGTCCGTTGGTTGACACTTTGCATCCTATTCGAATTGGGAAACATTGGAGCATTCAAATATTTTTTTATACTTGTATCTTTACTTTACCTATTGGTAACTAAACTCTTTCACCATATATATATATATATATATATATATATATATATATATATATATATATATATATATATATATAAATATATATATATATATGCGCTTGTGTATGCGAAGTTGGTTCTGGGAGTTTATCCGTTGGTTTGTCGGTATTGACTTTCGCCCGTTTCTCAGTTGACATTTTCAAGAATGTTACTACTCCTACTTGGTGCTGGCAACTGTTGTTTGGAAAAAAATCCGTAGTCAACACGCTGGTCTCCCGATCCCGATCTCTTCGTTTGACGAAAACAACAAACAGACAAGCAGAGCTAACAGAGACGTCAAAAGCACTTAGACAAAATGGCTATGGAACACACTCAATCAGAAGGGCAATCCATGCGAAAAAAAAACAAGAAAAACTAGGACGGAAGACCCCCCAGAACCCAAAAAATCAGTGACACTACCTTTCATCAAAGGAGTCACCGACAAAATCGGAAGACTAATGAGAAAACAAAATATACGAACCATCTTCAAACCTCAAAGGACCATTTTGTTTTGCTTACCGAGACCAAAGGACAGGATTCCTCTCGAAAACCAAGGAGTATATAGCATCACATGCGGGGACTGTGATAAGCAATATTTGGCCAGACGAATAGTAGAATGTCAGCTAGAGTGCAGGAACACAAAAATAGCATAAGGACAAAACAAATAGCGCAGGTGAACCTTTTCAGAACACGCAAAATTAGGGAAGCCATCGAGATAGAAAAACATGGAGAAATAAACAAAAGAGACGACTCTCAAAATATACCAAATGTTTGGAGGGCCCTCATCAACAAAAAGAAAAACAGTTCAGGAAATGGTCCTTCGGTGGATGCAGGTCTACAAAAACCAGACAGACCATTATTACCTGAATAGTCATTAGCCAAAGGTCCGACAACCATAATCGACCCGACGGCTGATGGAACTGATCATATCGGCTACAATTTACGACCGAGACACTATTTGAAAACTGGCAGAAGTTTTTCAAACAACAGTTGCTAGCACCAAGTAGGAGCAGTAACATTCCACCAACTTCGCATATGTATATATATATATATATATATATATGTTTCAATTTAATTTTATTGTGGTTAGAAATAAGCGAAGAAAGTTTGGCAACATTGGAATTAGCGTATGGATTCGAGTAAAAAAAAAAGTTTGTGTGAGCCGACACGAGACTGAAAATATTTTTAATGTGCGAATGAACTGCATTCAGAATTGCTTCGGTGTGAATATTACCTTAAAAGAGTGAAACGTTGTTATTGATTAATGAACAATAGTTATTTTAGTTCAGTTCAATATTTCCTATTGCATCCTGTTCTTTTCCATCCTCACCTTAACCTTTATTGGCTTGATTCAACGTAAAGAAGAGACGGAGATTCAAAATACACAAAACCAAAGGTAAGAATTCGTATTAATATTTCTCAAGGTGTAGTTTATCGGGAGTACAGAGAAATAAAACGAAACATTTTGGTCCTTCGAGCCGGATATCGGTGAAATATTTGTTCATTGCAGTGAAAGGTTTTGTGTACTTTTCAATTTCGGTTTTGAGCATTCATACATATTTCGATATTTACGTAAGTTCCTCAACTGATATAGGGTTATTTGTCGGTATTTTGTTTCATAGATTTCAAGTGAGAAGGAATAAAAATTTCACGGGAGGTTTGTTTTTTGTTGCGTTTCGTGGAAGCTACCGAAGTTTTTTTCGCTTCAATTAAAGTTGCTGGGCAACGATTTGGTTTTTTAAAAATTTCGTTTATTTTTAAAATGAATACAATTGCTCGGTAGCTGTGCTGGATCAAACGTAAAAATCGAACAATGATGCGATCTCGCGTTTATATATGGAATATAATGCAAACTCAGCGTCTACGAGCTCTGGTAAACACTTGGATTATTACAATGGGTATATTCATTAGGAATATATGACTCCTCCATCCTTAAGATGAAAATAATACGTCTGTGTTATTTTCAGAACAACGATTTGGTTCTAATTGAATGTTATTATCTCGAGTTGAATATCGAGTTGAAAATAATCTTATTGACTTGAATATCTGTCGTCTGAAAATGAACAGTAATATGAGAACAATAAAGATTATACATATTGAATATAAAATATAATGTGAAGAATTTTCTTCTGGTCGTTGTAGGCTATGTAGTTGCGTCTTTTCGGCTATCTTCTGGAGATGGCTCAGGTCATCTAGGTTGATTTTTCCTAGAGTATACAGGGGTAGATTTCCTCTTGAGGGTGCCTCGAGGGTATCTAGTTGTGGTAGTTGAAGCGGTGTTTCTTCAATGGTAGGGGCGTCATTACTATATACATCGCCATTAATTTTCAATTTGCAATGATAAGGGATGTATATAAGTTTCGGTTGGTTGATTTCTTCGTAACCATTCTCTTGGCAAACTTTTTCAATATAAATTTGCTTGAATGGTATAGCAATAAGATATGCATTGGTAATTGGTTCAACGATGTCTTGTTGAATTTGGATGTCCGTTGTTTGGCATTTGATAGAACGTTGTCCCATGAGAATTTCAGGAATACAGTCGTTATTTGAAATTTGATTTTCGATGAACTGGATACAACTATTTTCAATTCTGATGCAGGTTTCATCAGCATAATGGTGATATGTCGAGTTCAATATTATATAAGGTTTTAAGGGTAAAATGGTTTTATTGGATATAGGGATAGGATAGAGATGGAAAATCTCATAAACGTTTTCCTGGAGTATCGGAAAATGAACAATGAACAGAATTCTTTGATTACTATAGCGAATTTCTGTTTTTAATAATTTATAATATGATTGAGTATTTTCAAAAACTGGTAATCCATTTTTGTAAAGAGAAAACATTATTTTTGTTAATTTTTCTAATTCATCAATTGATAATATAGTACTATGAACTATATTGAGTTCAGCGAATAATATTGAATCTTCGATATTATTTAAAAGAGATAGCATGTTTTGACTATCAATAACCATTGTATCTAGTGAATTTTGTAATCGTAGAAATAATGTATACTTATTCAAGCTTTGAACAATACTTTTAATTTGTTTTTGAATCAATTTTTGATTGCTTGATATTTTCTTTAAATTTGTAACTGTTTCATTCATGAAATCTTGAGTTATAGATAAATAATTTTTCAAATCATGATGTAAATTGTTTTGATTTTCGGACAGTGTTGCAAGAGCATTATCGTATCTTTCACCGTCTTCATCATCTAAAGTGCCAAACAGCCATTTGTGAATTCTACCTCCTACATTTATGAGTCCTCTTTTATGTTTTTTATACGTTTGAGGTTTGATATTATTGAGTTTATTCATAATTTGTTCAAGGAGATAGTTCAAATGTTCATGCATATGTTGGAGTTGAGGATATAATTCATCTTTAATAGAGACTAGATTTTCAATTGTTTTTGAGTTGTCTCTAATACGTTGTATAGGTTTATCAAATTTTGTCAAGTCTAAAAATTTGATGAAAGTATGTTTGTTGAAGGTAATTCTTGCTTGTCCAAGGGAAAAAGGAAGAATTGGGTTAGTCAGAGTCTTCAACTTGATCTGTTGTCCTTCTGTCAATATAATGCCTATCAGGAGTATCATTTGTAGTAGCATCTGAAACAATTCGTTGAGGTTTCAGTTGTTGTTTATGATAGGTTGCTTTACGAGTTTTTAATTTAATATCCTCATTTTCTATTGGTTCAACAGCTCTATAGAGGGGTGTTGTTTTACTTCTCTGTTTGTCATACAAATAGACTTGTTGGTCAAGTTTGATTTCAGGGGGTTCTTTCCTTTCTATGTTAACTTTTTCTAGAGATGCTTTTGCTTTCTCGTTGTTTGTTTTTATCATATCATTTATTATTTTTATGTTTCTGTCATGTTTTTCTAGGTAGTCATTCATTATTTTTTCTGTGGTTATATCAAGTGGGTTTCCATGATTTAAGTTTCCTTTAATTATTTGAAATGGGGTATATTTAGTTGCCGAATGAATTGTGTTATTATACCCTAAAATTGCATATACCATGTGAGATGATATTGATCTCTGTGGAAATTCTTGTTTTAATATTCTGATTTCTTCTAGTAATGTCGAATGAAGTCTTTCAATTGGACTATTACTATTAGGATTTTTGGGTGTTACATAATGTAATTTTATGTTATGTTTTTCACAAAAATCTTCAACGATCTTATTTTTGAATTCACTGCCTGAGTCGCATGTGATTTTCGAAGGTATTCCGTAATGTGAAAAGAATATTAAAATTCCATCAATAATATTCAATGCATTCGGTTGAATAGGGTATGCTTGAGCGAAACGTGAAAAACTGTCAATCAATGTTAAGAATTTAGTTTTATTTATTGATAGTATATCCATATAAATATGTTCGAAAGGATATTCTCCAATAGGTGTTGGTTTGAATTTTATTTCATATGGGTGTCTTTCATATTTAGACTTTTGACAATCTTCACATGTATTGATATAATCACGTATATCAGTAATCATATTAGGCCAATAATATTTTCTAGAGAGGGCTAATTTCGTTTCATTAATTCCTCTATGTATGGTTTTTGTTTCATGATGATATTTTATTTTCTCTTGTTGTTCTTCTTTATTTATGATATCTTTAAGTAAAATATTACTTTGGATTAATTTAAATGCAGAATTTTTGAAGTAATTTTGAATAGTTGAAACTACAATTGTTTGTAATTCCTCTTGAATTAGTATGCCATATGTATGTTTTGGTTTTAAATAGTTTTTTATTGTATCTACCAAGTTTTGTTGGAAATTTTGGTAGGGTAAAACTATATTAAGTCTAGTTTTATCGAATATTTTCTGTATTGTTACTCGTGGTGTAATAGCATCTCGGCTACAACGAAGGAAAATCTGATTTTGAAATTTATTTAATTCTTGTTCTGAAATCGGTATTTCAAGAACTGGATTTTCTGCACTTGAGTGTTCAGTCTCTAAAGATTCTTCATCTTTTTTCTTTTTTGTAGGTGGACGAATTTGAATGTCCGAAATGATGTTTATTTTCTTTTTCTCTACTTTTGTTTCTTTTTCTGTTTCCTTCTTAATTAGTTCATTTATATCATCTAGATCATTCAGATCACTTTCTGAGAGTTGAGGAATTTGATAAGTTGGGTCAAATAATTCAGGGAAGTCATCTTCAATTCTATGTTCTTGTGGGTCAATATTGACTGCAAGTGATTGGGTTTCAATGGGATTTATTTCTATTCGAGATAAAGCATCTTTGGTTGTTGATGGTAAAGGAGTACTGCTTTTATTTTATTATGATTTGGTTTTATTCTTTCTAATACTTTCAAAAGCTGGTATTTCGAAAGTATATTGTTTTTTTTATGGGGTTATTTATAAAAATGGTAGTCAAACATAATCTGACCGTAGTAATTGGTTTTTAAAATCAATACCTAAGTTTAGATTTTTTGATTCTTTCAGTCCTAATATACCATCAAAAAATTCATGAAATGGGAATAATAAAAATTCGATCATATAATTACTCTGAAATTCAGGAAAGGCTGAAATAAGTCCTTTATATGGAATTAGTTTTTCTTTTCATATGATGTTTTTAATTGTGATGGTTCTTTACAAATTCGTTCTGGGTAATATTTTTCAGGCTTCATTTTCTTTCTATTTTGTTTTCGTGTCTTCATCACTTCAGGATTCATTTTATTCATTCGATGTTTCATCCGTTTCTTATTTTGTTTCAAAAATGTTTTTGGTGTTTTATATTTTATTTTTGGTGTTTTATATTTCTCTACAGTTGGGTGTTTAGGTTTCATGTTCTTCAATTCTTGATTTTCGTTGAACTTTTTCAATATCTCATTTTTTACTTTAAATGAGAGTTTAGATTCCATGTTCTTTAATTCTTGGTTTTCTTTGAACGTTTTCAATATCTCATTTTTTTCTTTAAATGAAGGTTTCGATTTCATGCTAGTTGATTCATCTTTTTGATTAAGAGTTGAAAACTGTTTGGTTTTTGTTTTGGGAATTTCTTTAAATTTTGTTTTTGAAACGGTAATTAGTTTCGAAGTTGCAGATGCATTTGGTTTCGATGTTACACATTTTATTTTTTTATTAGGCTCAATTGAAGCTTTGGATGGTACATGTTTTCTAGTCGTTCTTTGAATGAATTCAAATTTGTTTGGTTCAGTGCTTGACTTGGTGGTAGAAGTAATTTTTGCAAAGTTGTTCGCATTATTTTTAACTATACGAGGTTTAATTTTTTCAAAATTGTCAATATCTAATGATTCAGTTATTTCTGTATACGGTATGCTGTTTATTACTGCTGAATGAATCTCTGTTATGTCTTCTCGTCCATTTGAGGCAGATTGTAAAAATTTGTCTCATTTTCATTGTCTGTTGGTTCATCAACTTCAACTTCATCAAAAATTGTATAGAAATCCTCAAATTCTTGGTCAGGTATATAATTAAATTGTGAACTAATTGGATGGTTGAACAATTGTTGTGTATTATATGAATATAACTGAGGTGTTATATCAGAATCTTGATTGTTTAATTCCTCGCTAATGAAATTTCTTCTCATATTAGGGTTATTTTTGAAAATGTTATTATTAGGTTTAATCATTGTTGGATTTCGAGAAGTGGTTGACATCGGTTCAACCGGTGTATTAGTTTGTTTATTCTTTGGTTTCCAGACGTTTTGTGGAGGACCAAATACTTGTTTGTTAGTTGGAAATTTTTGATTTATAACTTGAGGTTTAATCGTTATTGGTTGACTTGGGAATTGATTCCTTGCATGAGACTGTATCATGCCATTTTGATATTGTGGTTGAAATTGTGGTACATGAGTCTGTATCATGCCATATTGTTGAGAATATTGCGGTTGTACGCGTTGTTGAACAAACTGTGGTTGTTGGTAAAATTGTTGTTGTAAGGGTCTTTGGGACTTTTGAGGTTGTTGGTTTTGTAAAGTCATATTTTGTATTTGCCTAAAGTTTTCGTCTTCGAGTACTAAATTCATAGCCTCTTCTAATGAATTTGGGTGTTGCACTAAGATTTTATCTTGTAGACGAATGTTTAAGTTTCTCAAGAATACTTTCAATGATTGAGATTCATATTGTCTAATATGAATTCTTTTTGTTGGTTGATCCATATCAGGATCTAAATTTATTTTGAAAATGAGTTTACTTCGTAAAACTTGAATTCTTTTTCCAAAATCTAGCATATGTTCATTTTTATTAGGTATCGAAGTAAAAAGTTTTTGTTCTAAATTATCAAGACTTAATCTGTCACCAAAAGTGTTTCTTAATTCATTTTTTATCAATAGCCACGTATTTAATTCTGTTCGTGAACTGATCAATAATTGTGCTCGATCTTTTAATTTGCTCAAAATTATGCTTACAATACATTGGTTGAGAATTTGATCATTACCATGATATCTAGTATGGAATTTGTCAACGGCATTTATAAAAATTTCAAGATTTTCAGAGGATCCATCGAAAGTAGGAATGGTATCTGAATAAATTTTGAACAATGTATAATTAATTTCTTGGGCCATGTTTGTCACGTTCAATGATGAAAATGATTCAATTAAGTTATCAATTTCAGTCATAAAATAAATAGGGATTAAATAGTTTCTAAATCTACTTGGTTTTTTCTCTTAAATCTACTTGTAAAATTACTCAAGAATTCACTTTGAAACTTGGTATTTTACTCTACTCTACTTGGTTTGTTTGTACTTGATTTGTTTCTGTTTTTGTTGATCTGTATCACACAAAAACTTTGGTTTGAGTGATCTGTATCACTCTGTTTTCTTTCTGTTCGTTTTTCCTTAACCTAAGCTCCTTTGAAATGTTTATGGTAAACAAGTTCAGGATGTACAAAGAGGATACTCGACTCACCGTGATGGTACGACGTAGCAGCTCTAGGGGACTTCGGAATGATCAGCTTGTATTCACCAAAGGTCGCCAACTCCTTCTTGTTTCTTCGAATAGCGGACTAACAGCTGGGCTGACGTGTTTTCTTGTTGAAGGGACACTTCCACTATCCTACCGACTGCGCCAATTAAAGTTGCTGGGCAACGATTTGGTTTTTTAAAAATTTCGTTTATTTTCAAAATGAATACAATTGCTCGGTAGCTGTGCTGGATCAAACGTAAAAATCGAACAATGATGCGTTCTCGCGTTTATATATGGAATATAATGCAAACTCAGCGTCTACGAGCTCTGGTAAACACTTGGTTTATTACAATGGGTATATTCATTAGGAATATATGACTGGGGGTTTCACGGAAATTTCGTGTTAATTTTATTATTCAACGGTGTTGCCAAATCTTTGAAAATCGCTGAATTTTCGTTAATTGTTGATTCACTCTGAAAAATAATTTGTTTGGGTTCATTATCATTTGCAATTCGAGTGAGAATGGGAGGAACTGTTGCAGAACGTAAATTGAAGGTACTAACGGCAAAAAAGGAATCTTTGTTTTGTATGTTGCAAAATTTATTAGATTCATCCAAATCACTTAGGGATGAGGCTACAAAAAAAAGGTTCTTACTGATGTATAAATCAATAGATTCAACTCAACAAGAGTTATTGAAAGTGATTGATGAAATAATGGAGGTGAGCCTCGAGGTAGATGAGAAATTTGTGCCAAATTTTACAATCATATCGACAAAAAATGAAATGTGTTGTCACATTCACCATGAGGCTTCGGTTTTACAGAGCCTAGTATACGAGGTTATTTGGGAAATGCAAGTGGACCAAGTCTACCGCCTCTTCCGAAAATAGAACTACCGGAGTTCTCGGGAGAAGTTCGGGAGTGGGAAACTTTCTTTTCAACATTCAAAAGTGTAATTCATGAAAATAATTCATTAACAAATGCTGATAAAGTCAATTATCTGGTTGGGCGTTTAAAAGGCTCTGCCTTAAGTGTGTGTTCGGGTATTGCGCCTAGTGGGGATAATTATGAAATAATTTGGCGAACTCTTATTGATAAATACCAAGACGTTCGTTCTTTAGCGAGTAGCTACTTGAATCAAATGCTAGAATTTAGACCGTTACAAGAGGAATCTGCCTCCAGCCTCACTTCATTTGTTGAAAATTATGATTGCGCGGTACAAGCTTTGAAAAAACTAAAAGTAAATGATTTATCAGATTTCATTATTATGCACCAAGCACTATCCAAACTTGATTCACAAACAGCTATGTTATTTGAAATGTCTATTCGAGGTTCGGGTATCCCGATTTACGAAATGCTCATGAAATTCGTGAAAGATCAGGCCAAAGTATTAAACATGAGAAAAAAAATTCCCCCAGCTAAAAATGTTCATGCGGATGGGAAGTCGAGGCCAACAAAGGCATTTTTTGTTGTGGGTCAAGATAATAAAAGAGAAATTAAAGACAAATCTAAGAATTGTATATTTTGCCATAAAGGGTGGCATATTTTGAGTAGATGCGACAAATTCAAACGATTGACTCCTTCGAAGCGTTATATAACAGTACGGGATAACAAATGGTGCTTCAATTGCTTAGCTCCTAATCATGGTGTGAGGGCATGTACGTCGGTTCGTGTTTGCGGAGAGTGTTCTAAGAAACATCATATATTGCTGCATTTAAGTAGGTCGACTGAAAGTAGTGAGGAACAGGGGGTATCACGGGAGCTCGCAAACGATTGTGCAGGTTCGAATACAGATACTAATGCGAATATTCGGGCTTCGAATTCGGTAAATAATAATTTTTGTGCCACGGCTGTGAAGCATAAGACTGGATATACTGTTTTATTATCCACGGTGGTAGTGAATGTCGTTAGTGGTGCATCGAAATGCAAAACGGCTAGATTTTTATTGGACAGTGGTAGTCAGGTTCAGTTGCTTACTTATGGTTGTTCCAAGAAACTGGGATTGAAAACTTCTTCGTGTTCTACGTCGGTGGAAGGTATAGGTACAAATTCACAGTCGGTGAGAGGTGTGACGGAGTTGGTTATAGCCTCACGATATGATCCGTTCCAGCAATATCACATCGAGGCACTCTTGGTCGATAAGATTTCGGATAAACTTCCCCGAGTTGAAATTGATAGGACTATTTTGGGTCATTTTGGCGAGATTCAGTTGGCAGATGATAAATTCGATGAACCAGGTGAAATTGACGGAATTTTAGGTGCCGAGCTGTTCGCAACATTAATTGGAAAAAATATTATATCTTCCTCAATAAGTTCATTGGTGGCAGTTCAAACGGTTTTTGGATACGTTTTGATGGGCAGACTACCAATTGATTGTTCTAATAGGGGTTTCAAGGTCTTTTTGAATGTATCTGAACATATATCTTTAAATCAATTGGTCAATAAATTTTGGGAGATGGAACAAGTTCCACAAAAATCTTTATTAGATGCAGCGAGGGCATAGCCAGTGAAAATTTATATACCAGTTCTTCCACTAGGGATGAGAACGGAAGGTTTACAGTGGCACTTCCGTTCAAAGGTTCTCCAAGCAGTTTGGGAGATTCCAAGGTAGGCGCTTTGTTGAGATTATATTCCTTAGAAAGAAAATTATCAAGAAATCCAAAATTGCGTTTGGAATATAGTGGGGTGATGAGGGAATATATTGACAACGGTTATATGCACTTAGTAGAAACCGAAACGGTAAATGGTGCAAGTTTCTATATTCCTCATCATGCTGTTTACAAGCCAGACAGTTCTAGTACTCCGATTAGAATTGTTCTGGATGCTAGTGCATCTTCCGATTCGGACATTTCTTTGAATGATATTTTGCATGGCGGCCCTAAACTGCAGATGGATATTTTTTCCTTACTGTTGAATTTCAGGTTGTTTCAGGTTGCTATGACAGCAGACGTCAGTAAAATGTATTTTCAGATTAAACTGGTAGAACATCATTGGCGCTTTCAGCGGTTACTTTTAGCGGTTACGGAGGTTTAGTCCGGACGAACCAGTTCAGACTTTTGAACTCAATCGATTAGCATTTGGTGTTGAATCTTCCCCATATTTAGCTCTACGTACGGTAAAACAATTGATTAAAGAAGAAGGTTACAAATACCCTTTGGCGGCACAAGTGATATCATCCGAGATATATATATATATATATATATATATATATGGATGATTTGGTGTGCAGTATTCCATCGGAGGAAGAAGCATATCGATTGTATTCTGAATCTGTGGCCTTGTTCGCTGAGGGTGGGTTCGATTTAACCAAGTGGTCAACCAATTCTACCAATTTATTGAAGAAAATTCCAACTGAAAAACATTCTTCGAAACCTGTTAGTTTCAAAACAGATACGAAAATCTTAGGAATGTTCTGGGATCCTGATAAGGATAATTTAAGATTTCACTTTCTGGTCTCGGATGAAAAATGTACAAAAAGGTTGATTTTATCAACGGTAGCTAGATGTTACGATCCAATTGGATTGGTAGCTCCCTTCATAATGTATTTGAAACTTTTGATCAAAGAACTATGGAGGCTTAAGTTAGGATGGGATGCTGAGGCCCCTACAGAAATTTCACGAAAATGGTCACTTCTGAAAGAGGAGTGGCATAGTTTAGAGGAGATCCAGTTTTCACGTTTTACCGGTTTAAGAAAAATATCTTCTGTGATGTTGATAGCTTTCATAGATGCTAGTCTAGATGGATATGGGACTGTGGTTTATGTTCGTTCAAAATCGGAGAATGGGCAAATCGAAGTTAGTTTGCTGTGTGCGAAATCTAAGGTGACCCCGTTCAAATTGGTCACCATTCCACGGTTAGAATTGGTAGGTGCTGTCTTGCTATCCCGCTTAGTTAGATATGTCAAGGAAGGTCTACAGGGAAAAGTAATCATTTCTAAAATATTTGCTTTCTTGGACTCTACTACAGTTATTCATTGGTTGAAGACGAATGCAGTTTTATTGAAAGACACCTTTGTTGCGAATAGAGTATTTCAGATTCAAGAGAATTTGCCAGATGCCCAGTGGTGTCATATTTCGGGTGTTAACAACCCTGCTGATATTTTATCTAGGGGTGCTACGCCTTCGCAATTGTTAGCTGAACCATTATGGATGTCGGGTCCTGTTTGGATAAAATTACCCGAGTCGGAATGGCCTATCACGGTAGTAGATTCTCGTGAGGTCAGTGAAAATGATATTGAATCGATTCATTGTATGGCTGCAGTCGCGAAAACGGAAATAGAAAGTAATGAATTATACGAAATGGTTCTTAGAATATCATCTTGGGGTTCAATTTTACGTATAACCGTCTGGGTATTCCTATTTTTAAAAATACTCCCGCTGAAACAGTTCATTACAGCAACAGATTTACAAAAAGCTGAAATGGTATTGTTGAAAATTGTACTGAGTAAAACCTTCAGATCAGATATCAATCTTATGAGTAGAGGGAAACAAATCACAAATAAGTTACGCAAGTTACGACCCTTCATCCAAGACGGACTCTTAAGGGTGGGGGGAAGATTAGCGAATGCATCCGTTGATTTCGAAAGTCAACATCCTATTATACTGTCAGGTAAGGATCCTCTTACATCGAAATTGATCGACTACTATCATAAAATAAATCTTCATACTGGTCCATATCTGTTAGAAGCCTTGCTTAGACAGAGATATTGGATTATAGGTGGACGAAGTGTCATTAGACAGAAAATTCATTCTTGCAATTGGTGTTCAGGTTGAAACCCAAATTTACCGGCTTCCAGAGTACAGCAAGCAAAGGTTTTTTCCCATACTGGTGTAGATTATTTTGGTCCTTTTGACATTACACTTGGCAAGAAGAGAGGAGCTCAAGTGTATAAGGGCTACGTTTGTTTGTTTGTCTGTATGAGTGTGAAGGCGATTCATTTGGAGCTTGTCTCCTCTCTTGCCACAGATCATTTTTTACAGGCTTTAAAGCGGTTTTTGGCTCGTAGGGGAACATGTAGCGTTTTGTATTCCGATCAAGGTACCAACTTTGTCGGTGCAAAGACAGTTCTCAGAGAACCAAATGAATTTTTGAATTCGGACAAATATAAAGAAGCATTCCAAACTGAATTGGCAACGAAGGGTATTGAATGGAAATTCATCACACCAGCGGCTCCGCACATGGGCGGATTGTGGGAAAGCAATGTAAATCAGCGAAAACTCATTTATACAGAGTGATAGGTACTCAAAAGTTAACCAATGAGGAGTTTAACACACTCTTACCTCAGGTAAAAGCCTTATTGAATTCTCGACCTTTATGCTCTCTGAGCAATGATCCGGTAGCTCCGGAAGCTTTGACACCGTCTCATTTTTTGACACTATAACCCTTGAAATGTTTGCCAGCGGACGATTTGTCGAATTTGAACTTGAATAGACTTGATCGCTTTCAGCTCATAGATAGAATGGTCCAGGACTATTGGAAACGGTGGCAACTAGAGTGTCTCACGACTCTACAAGTTAGGGAAAAATGGAATGAGAGTAGTCCGAATATAAAGATTGGCTCTGTTGTTATTTTGAAAAATGATAACTCGCCTCCACTTCACTGGCCGTTAGTCATCATTACCGAAGTTCATCCAGGAAAGAATGGAATAATTCAAAATGTTACGCTTAAAACGAGCAAAGGTACTTATTCAAGACCGATTGTAAAGGTATGCCCCTTGCCTACCCAGTGAAATTGATATATTTCCGTATTAGCTTGGTATTTCTTATATAGTTTTATTGAAGGTGAAATTATATTTTGTTTTGTCTGATCATAAATAAATAAAATAATATTTTTTTTTCTTTGATGGGTTTATGTGATGGTAACTCCCATTCTTTCAGGTTCAAATTATCTGAAACCTATTTTTCAGGGTGGGGGGTATGTTTCAATTTAATTTTATTGTGGTTAGAAATAAGCGAAGAAAGTTTGGCAACATTGGAATTAGCGTATGGATTCGAGTAAGAAAAAAAGTTTGTGTGAGCCGACACGAGACTGAAAATATTTTTAATGTGCGAATGAACTGCATTCAGAATTGCTTCGGTGTGAATATCAACTCAAAAGAGTGAAACGTTGTTATTGATTAATGAACAATAGTAATTTTAGTTCAGTTCAACATTTCCTATTGCATCCTGTTCTTTTCCATCCTCACCTTAACCTTTATTGGCTTGATTCAACGTAAAGAAGAGACGGAGATTCAAAATACACAAAACCAAAGGTAAGAATTTGTATTATTATTTCTCAAGGTGTAGTTTATCGGGGGTACAGAGAAATAAAACGAAACACTGGCTTTAAATCAAATATTCAAAAATGAACAATTTGTTCAGGCCAGCCTCAACTCACCTACACTGTACACTGATTTTTAATTATGGGAAGTCATCGACTTATGTTGATGATGGCACTGCCTTGCACTGACGAGGGCCAAATAGCCCGAAACCGGTCTGCAGGTGTGTCCCGTCCCAATAATTGAAAATCAATTCTGGTGGTGTATCGCCAAGAGCATATGTGGAATTTCTTCTGTGAAGAATCCCACACTAACACCTGTTGGATGTAATCCAATGCCCTTCGTGGTATTAGCCAGGGGAGTAGTTGTTTTCTAATAGGTGTTAGTCCGTCAACCTACAGTGTAGGTGAGTTGAGGCTGGCCTGAACAAATTGTTCATTTTTGAATATTTGAAACTGGTAATATCATCAACTATCTCTGAAACTATCGAAACTCGCTTGAATGCCCAAAAAAGTACAATTCCGAACGTCAAAACATTCATCGTAGTAATGAAGCTATGTCCGGCGGCATAACCGAATAAACTGCAATTTCCAACTGGACAGCCGTAACTAATAGCGCGATGGTTGCGCCCGCAAGAATGACTGCCAGTAATTCCCCAGGGACAGCCAGACATTCCATTCCACGCAAACTAATATAAATCGAGCCGACACAAACACATTTTTGGCGATCATAAATATATTTGCATATTCATCCTCATTCGAACT
This sequence comes from Zygogramma bicolorata, assembly GCA_032362365.1. NCBI lineage: Eukaryota > Metazoa > Arthropoda > Insecta > Coleoptera > Chrysomelidae > Zygogramma > Zygogramma bicolorata. The sequence goes on along the minus strand of JAVJAQ010004564.1, from coordinate 48,792 downwards.
CCATCCACGTCCTGTCGGAATGCGCACATACAGCGTAGATGACTATTGCACGGACGCTGTGAAAATTGGATTTCACGGGCGACGATCAAACAACCGAACACTTAGCGCGACAAGGTTGGGCGATCGTCGCTTTCTCATTATTTAAATGTGGCTCTCTACTGCGTGACATCCGGTAGTGTTAGAAGAGACAGAAATGCAGAAATAATAAAATCTTCCAGGCTGGAACCCCAAACAACCTAACTAAAATCACCTCATGTTTTGTAGGCATTACAAAAAATAAAAGGAGAGAAAGCACTTTTTTAATATGTTTTATTGAAAGAAGATCCCTTCGTAAGAGAGGTTCGACAGGTGTCTGAATTCACAACAAAGGGGTGGGGATTCTGTATTCGTCGAGTCATCCCTGTAGATATTGCCAGGGGTGGAACTATAGATAACAATTCGGAAGAGAATATACCGTGGAAGAGAGACAAGTCTCCGTGAATGTTTTGGTGTCGAACTCCACACATGAGAACTGTATTTCATGACAGGTCGTGTCTGAGCCTTGTAGATCACTGATAAGAAGTGGAGTATTCCTTCGCACGAAATAGAAAACCAAGTTTCTGGGAAACACTTTTAGCGATCGATCTCACATTGTTTTCCCATGGTAGATCATCACTGATCGTAATTCCTAGCATCGAGATACTTGATTTTGTTGGAATAGTAACTCCTGACATCTGAAAATTGGACGATAACAGATCGACTCTTCTTGAGAAGAGACATGCCTGGGGTTTCGTAGCATTAAATTCCACCAAGTTCATGTTACCCCATTCCATTATTTTTACCAAATCGTCGTTATGAATGTTCCTTTGAATTTTTGTTTCTCGAATTGGTTCGGGACTCTGGAAGAGAAACTTGTATGAAGAGTTCTGTCGTCCGCAAAACTAGGTATCGAACAAGATGTTTTCTCGAGCAAATCATTGTTATGAAGCAGAAACAAAGTGGGCGCACTAACAGAACCCACTGAAACAGCTGCATTTATTGGGAGAATATCAGATGATATTCCATCAACAACCACATACAGAGACCTATCAGACAAGAAACTCTTCAACAAAGCAAAAAACTGAGGAGGCAAACAATAAGACGGCAGTTTAGAAAGGAGACTCCGATGCCAAACTCCATTTTTGATGATGGAAAATCGAACAAATAACAATATTTCCTGAATATAACATGAGCACGAAAGTAACGTAGTTATGAGTGGGGTGTGAAAATCTCATTTCCAAGAGCTTTGTGCATATAGGGGTTTAGTCAGTGGGCTTGGGATGGGAGGAGGAATGATGTGCTATCGTACCTCCAACCTTCCTTTCCAAGGGTTGTGGTCGTTTTCCCAGTATCAGGATTCTGCTCAGGGAGCCTGGTGGCGGTAAGAACAACCATAGCGAGAATCAACAACATCAAAAAGGTGCAATTATGTTTGACGCATTGCCCACCTCAAGAACATTTGTTCGGTACTGCTTGGAGTACGGGCTGGGTCTTCTCGTTCGGTGTGTCCCAAATTTCCACCACATATTGAAGAAAAATGGGAACATGTACCCCGTAGGAGGAGGGCTCCTTGAGTTTCCCAATTCCAGTTATATGGAAAACCTCAATGACGGTTCAGTGCCCATTCACTTCACGCCTAAGAGCTAGACCCTCATAGATCTCATGCTGTGTACCAAAAATATTTTTTCTGAGTTACACTCACAGAATCTGTCAAGTGATGACTCACTATCGGATCACAGACACTTTCTCCCTGTGCTAGACCTCTAACAAATAGGACCTTAATAGAACTGAAAGGCAGACTCTTTGAGTTTCTGTACAGATACGGCAATAGTGTTCAGATCGATGCGGAGTGACGCATCTGAACATAGCGATCTTTATCTGTTGTGAAAGCAGCTGTCCTCTGGAAAAACCAAAGAATATCTGTGAAACATGGTGGAACTCAAAGATAAAGAACGACCGGAAAACAACAAGAAAACTTCTGAGTGACGGGAAGTGAAATAAAGTACCGTCACACTGGAAAAAATAGAACCGGGTCCATAATTTCGAGTCGGTCGACGTTTCGACTCTCATTTCGGATCCATTTTCAAGACGATGTGATTTGGCGTCTAGGTTTATTGGAATTTGTGTTTTCACTTATAGAAGGGTCAGGAGTCGGACCGTCGACAAAAGCTACGGTCGGATAAGTACTCGGGTCAGGGATTGAGAAGGTATGACGGGATAGAAGTGGTTTCCAGGTTTCGGGAAGTCTTTGCGAATCATCGTGTTTGTTAAGACAATTAGAACGTTTTTCAATTTCGATGGCTTCGCGAGAATGCTGGTCTGGAGGGTTTTGGCTATGACAATGGTTTCTGTGTTTGCGAAATCAATTTTGTGGCCTGTTTCTGGATGATGTTGAAATAATGCTGAGGTTATGTCAGAATTGCGGACTGCTAGTTCACGTTCATATGCTCTATTGAACACTCGTGGTATGGCTGACCGATGTTTGTTCTGGGACAGTTATAACATGGTATTTCATATATTCTTTTGGTGTCATTAGTATTGTGTCCAACATTCCTGAATCACCTCAACGCCATTCACCCCAACATACAATTCACTAGGGAAACAGAAAACGACTTCCTTCCGTTCTTGGTTGTTCTCATCACGAAGTCCAATAATTCTTTCACACACACCTTTTGCCGAAAAGCGATCCATACAAACCGGTACCTCAATGCCAAGTCTCATCATCATCCAGCACAATTGCATTGAGTTCTGAATTATCTCATACACAGATCCTTCAAACTCAGCGATAACCACGATAAATCCGATAAAATGAAAAAGATCAAATCCGCCCCTAGCCAACCAAAGTAATTATTCCAATTCCCAAATCCACAGGTCTATTGAACTTCAGCAAATGCGAGCTCTTCACCCAAGACATCCTGAGGAAGAACCTGAACGCCCACAAGCTTTCCTTCCTGATATAAATGAAGTCAATGATAGTTAGTAGTAGTAAGTCGAATTCTGACAAGACATTATATCCAAACTCTTTTCACAGCGAGCCACCAAATATCCACCTTCTTCGCACTCCCTAAGTCACAATTTCTAATGACATCAAAGGACTTCCAAAATTGGCATGCTCTAACTGTCCCAGAACATACGTCGGTGGAATAAACAGACGAGTGTCCAGTAGAGCATTTGAACATGAACAAGCAGTCCGCAATTCTGATACAACCTCAGCGTTATTTCAACATCATCTAGAAAGAGGCCACGAGATAGATTTCAAAAACACAAAAACCATTGCCACGGCCAAAAACTTCCCGACCAGAATTACCCGCGGAGCCATCGAAATTGAACTACGTCCTAATTGTCTTAAAAAAGGCAACGATTCGCAAAGACTTCCAGGTACCTGAAACCACTTCTGTCCCGTCATACTTCTATGATCCGAGTACTTATCCGACCGCGACCGTAGCTTTTGTCGACGGTCTGACCCCAGATCCTTCTATAAATAAACACACAATCTTTCAGTCCTCTATCGATAGTGATGAGTCACAGGTACTAAGGAGACTTAGACCTAGACGGCAAATCACTTCGTCTTGAAAATGGCTCTGAAATGGGAGCCGAAACGTCGAACAACGCGGAATCATGACCAAAGGGTGGAGGGGGCTGTTTCTCACCATAAAAATCATAGGGGGAAGACAGGCCCCTCCTACAAGAATGATTATAGGCCGTCTTACCTCTGATCCAAAAGATATTGAGATCTTGCCAGGAACGCGGCTACATCATACCAAAATCAAATTATAGATTTCATTTCTAAAACTCATTTCGGTATGAGAATATGGGGTAGTTTCATGAGATATTATTTATTGAAAGAGAATGCAAATATGAAAAACACTCTTTGACTCCATATATGTGATATATTGGTTGAAGCCCACAAGTTCCCGGTATCAATCACAAACATGAGTTATGTGGGATCTGTAGACTTCCTTCATTTGACCATAGGACCATAAACGGTATCGATAAAATTATCTCGTAATAGAACTAGTACTTTGCACATTATACTTTGAAACGGTTGGCTCAAGGATTGTCCATTCGGGTAAATTTGTTTCAAGTTACATTTGTTATTTGGTAGGGTATTTTGATAGCAAGTTTCATTCTCATGTTGTTTTCCTTGTCAATGGAAACTATCTTCATTATTATGATTGAATAAGGTATTTCTCAACTCATAACCACCAAAACGAATAATTTGCTGGGTAAAATTAAATTGCTGACAATGAATCCCTCAAATCAGCTGTCAAAACTCATTTGTTTCTGAAACTCTGTTTTATCGCAACTCTACAATCTCCAATGCGACAAAAGATGCTTTCAATTAAGTTTTCAACTTCGACTAACTATATTGTAAAACTTTCATTGTATGCACCATAGCCCTAACCCAATTACTACTTTTCTCCGGTCAGAAGCCTTCGAAATTAATAACTTTTGCTCTCTAATATGACCTTCATCATGAATGCTCTTGTTTAAAAAATGAAATCTCACATCATCAGATTTTGAATATATGAATATTTTAGTATTTTAAAAAACATATATTTCAATGTTTGAGATACTAATCGTGAAGAGACGGTACAGAGTTTTGTCGGTGATCTAACCATGACATTGAGGAAAATGAACGCATATCTCACAAATTGGAAGAAACACAATAGTTCTCCATGAACATTAGACGCAAAGTTCATTCATCAACAATATATCACAAGGTTCTCACTAGAAATAGAAATATTTATAGATAGGATACAATTCAACACAATAATTTGAATGTCATCTTAGTGTAGTGGATCGTCGTTGATTTGGTTTTGATATTTATAATGAATACCATTAAGTTACGGCTTTCTCAATCCTATAACAAAACTTGCATTCATAAGACACTTCAAAAAATATCTTGTCTCGTTTGTAAAACATTAGTGGTCTCAGTAGTGTAGCGGATAGCAAGTCCGCCTTTGAAGCGGAACACCAGGGTTCAGATCCCCGCCAGGCCACCTTGGTGGGTAATCGCACATTAAAAGGTGAGGCTTTGTTGATCCATTGCTCTCACAAGTTTCGACTTCAGAAGGTTGACGTTCGTTAGCTGGATAACGGAATATCCTTCTACTATCAACTTCGAAACATATCCTTCGTTCAGGATTTTGCTACATGTGTATTCAAACCATAACTTATAATGTTCTTCTCAACATTTCAATTCTGTTCAATATCAAACATTTTCATGCATTTTCATTATTATAGCAGCCCCATGAGCATGCTGCTGTAATTTCATAATTTTATATAAAAATAATAACAATGTTATCCTTCATACGACATTGTGAAAAGCAGCATGAATATTTGACGAATACCCTCACTAGTCAAAATCTTGCCGAGAATACCGTTGTTAATCTATCTTCTCGAATATTGAATAAGAATGAGAAACTTTTATTAGCAAAAGGTTTGAATTTTGCAGTAACTCCAAAAACTTCACCTACTTTTGAAATGACAACAGCAATAGAAAATACAGCTCATAATTTGCCAGCAGAGGTAGCTGGTGACTATAGATCAGAATGCAAACAGGTACTCACGTAACCTTGTAATTTTATAAGTGATTTGAGCAAATTTGAAAAAACTGCAATGAAATCTTTAAGATGTGATGAAAATATAAAAATACTTCCAGCTGATGAGGGAAATGCTACAGTGATCATGGACACAGATGAGTATGAAAACAAAATGATTCAATTGATTGAAAACACCACATATAAGATACACAACCAAAACACATCTGTAACATCGGAACGAGTGTACAATGAACTCAGACAAGACCCAACAAGAGCCATTGAACAGAAAATATACAGAACATTACTGGAATACAAAGACACACTTCCGAAAACAGAACGCACACAACTCATTAATCATTATAGTAAACCACCCCATTTTTACGGCTTACCAAAAATACACAAACCAAATCATCCTCTTAGACCCATCGTAGGTTCAATTGAAGCTTCATGCCAAAAACTAGCCAGATACATACTCCAAATGTTGAAACCTCTATCAGGTAAGGGTGATAGTTTCATAAAAAATACTTCACATCTAATTGAAAAGTTAGATCAAATTGACATACAAACTGAAGACATGTTAGTAAGTTTCGATGTAGAGAGTCTTTTCACCAACGTTCCTTTGAACAAAACTTTAGAAATTGTCGAATCAAAATTAAAGAATAATGGAACACTGATCAATAGAACAAAATTGAATGTAGATGCGATCATGGATATCTCAAAACTTTGTACAGAAAGAACATATTTTCAATTCAAAAATGATTTTTATCAACAAGAATTTGGTATGGCTATGGGTTCACCACTTTCTTCAATTCTCAGTAATATTTATATGGAGTATTTTGAAGATTCGTTCAAAGAAAGTTATACAAACGGTCCAAAGGTATGGTGGAAATATGTTGATGATGTTTTTGCTATATGGAGTCATGGTCAAAATGAATTTGACACATTTTTGGAACATATTAACAAACAAGAACCGACAATAAAATTCACATTAGAAACAGAAAATAACAATGAACTTCCATTTCTAGATGTAAAGATGTGTATATCGAAAGAAAACACATACCAACAGAAATCTTCATTACACCTCAAACCACCACACGAGTGTCAAGAAAGGTATAGTAAAATGCCTTTATGATAGAACAAAGATTGTATGTTACTCACAAGGAAAATCAATGATGTGAAAAACTTCATAAAAACAGTATTGAAAGAAAATGGATATCCAGAATAATTCAAAGAAAAAACTTTGACAGAAATTGAGAATCCGAACACAGTCCACAATGAAGACATACAACCTACACAAAATACACAACCTGTATCAAACATTATACTTTATACCCATAAATATCAGTTCTTGATATTTTTGGATAGGCAAAATTTGAGTTATACGAGAAGTTGCTGACCAATTGGACTTGTTCTATCCAGAAATAACTGTTTTTCAATAGACGCAGTAACTTTTCGGGGTAGATTGAAAATCTGCCCTTCTACACTTGTATAGATTCCAATATTGATTCTTATTTTTCTCAGATTGAGGTAGGTTACAAACCCAGAAAACTACGAAACAAATATTGATCCACCACAAAATAATGACGTTCAAACAATAAATATATATCATTATTATTTCTCGTGGTAGTAATGAATTCTCATTCCCAATTTTCATCTTTCGCATACTCAATGAATCATTATCATCATTCACCCATCGAATGCCTCTTTCAACCCATATCCTGGCAAACCTCTCAATGATGAATTGCATGATCTCTCAATGGCCGTTCCAATATCGAGATTAAACATCTTCGAAGGATTCTTGAGATTAAGGTTTTTCCACTTTCCGGGAAGAAATTCCGGATTATTCGAGTTCGTCTCCGGAATCCCACGCATTCAACTAGCTCGGGGTAATACCGAGATTAACAAAAAAAACTTTCATTCAAGTTTTATGGAGTTTCTTGTTCCTTCTTTTTATGTCCGGGCGGCCTACAGATGTCGAATCTGGCGATTTCGATCATGACGTTTCTTGCTTGAGGTCGCACTTTGCTACCTTGACGATATCGTTAAGGGGAAGAAATTGAATAGGGTTATGGTTATGGGAGAAAGGCCTGTTTGCCCTGCGGGAATTCATATGTTGTTTCTCTTGCGACTGTGACTCTGGCGGAGCTGAGGATTATAATCAGAACATGAAGTGAGTATTTGTTACTGTGCGAGATGGAATGAAAAACATATAAATATGAAGGGGGTCTTCTGAACATAACTAGCTATCACGAAATTCCTTTAATGCGGGATAAATATAATCATCAATTTAAACAAGTATCTGAATTATATCAAGTTGAACCCTCCTCTTCAATATGGATTCTGAGAGAAATCTCTCACGAAAACTGCTCCAATTGAACTGACACAATTTATTAACGATGGATTGAATATTAAATTTTTTTATGCACTCGATACTTCATGATCATAGAAAAAATTTTGGGAATAAATCGAATACGATAATCGAACAGGGGTTTTTTATTTTCTCAAACAGAAAATCACAAGTTAAAATCAATAGCACATGTTCAAAAATACCCTTCAAGAATCATAACAAGGTAGTGTGCTGGGTTTTTCTTCTTTGTGTAGTAGTACATTATGCAACGATGATGTAATAACCATTACATGAGAGTTGCATACGCTACTTTATCTACACCCGATAAATAGTGAAGTACTACAAATATTATATTTATATTGCACACAATAATCCTGATTGAACGAACTTCTATGAAAAATTATAATCAATGGTATTACTTTGAGAAATAAAAAGATGAGAAATGAAGAGATCAAAAATTAAAAAAAAAAATGATTACTCGAGGCCGGAATCGAACCCATGTCTCTTTTAACTAGTTCAACTAGCTAATATAATCTCAGCGCCTTAGACCGCTGGCCTACGGAGAGCTCGAAAAATTTGATTGAAAAAATAAAAAATAAATTATGCATTTGTCAAATGAAAAATTTAATCATTCTAACTGTATTTCTGCCGGTGATGGTATCGAAGGTGATTCTCCCATATCGCTGGTATCAGACATTTTGTTATGATTATCGAAGTTTAGCTACATTCTTCAAAAATTCAATACCAATAACGATTTTGACTCAACAAACGTCGAATTCGAAGCATGCACATCATGCTTGATTAAAAAACAATGGGTTTCTATTAGTTGAAAATCTGTATCGTAATGAAAAATCTGTATCGTAATGGATTTCATCATAAAACGGGTTGTGGGCATATAAGTGTATTATTATAGTACGGGTGTATATGAAAATGCTTTTACACATATATCATGGCATAGTGTTTTTATATACTGACGATGCATTATAGTGGGCGGTATTAAAAAAGTTTCCCAAGCCGCGTTACTTCTGAACAGGAGAAGATAACAAGGTCCGGCAAAGTTCAAGTGAAAATGCATCAATTATGGTACTATCCAACGCTCATTCATTTTCGAGAATAGGACTTGCTCTTCTTGAGCTGTAATCAGTTGAATTTGCTGCAACACAGCACTTTCATTTCGTTTCTCATTGTTCCTCATTGGAATCTGAAACCTTGATTGACCCAGTTCGAATAGTTGCCTGACATATCAATTCTCAATAATTGTTTGAAGTTCGAAATCGGACGATATTGTGTTGCGAGAAAACTATCATTAATTTCAACAAAAACAACTGGTCTGAAACATTCTGCAGATGAACTCTATCAATAACACTATTCTAAAACAATGGCGGCCGCTTCCGAAATGGATGGGATATGTAACATTTGACCTGATAAATTTGATTTTCATAACTAGGTAGTGTGCTGGGTTTTTCTTCTTTATATAAATGCTTTCACACAAATATCACGGCATATGGTTTTTATCTACTGACGATGCATTGAAGCGGGCGGTATTACAAAAGTTCCCCAAGCCGCGTTATTTCTGAACAGTAGAAGATAATAAGGTACGGCTGAGTTCAAGTGAAAATGCATCAATTGTGGTACTATCCAACGCTCATTCATTTTCGAGAATTGAACTTGTTCTTCTTGAGCTGTAACCAGTTGTTTTTGCTGCAACACAGCAATTTCAATTCGTCTTTCGAATCCTCAATGGAATCTGAAGCCTTGATTGACCCAGTTCGATTAGTTGCCTGACATATCAATTCTCAATAATTGTTTAAAGTTCGAAATCGGACGATATTGTGTGAAAATTTCTGACCGAAAATTACGCCTGCTGAATTAACATAAGATATGCCTTCTTGCTCGAAATTATTATGAGAAAACTATCATCAATTTCAACAAAAACAACTGGTCCGAACAGATGAACTCTTTCAACAACTATTCTTAAATGGCGGCCGCTTCCGAAATTGATGGGATATGTAACATTTGACCTGATAAATTTGATCTCATTACTGCATTCCATTGCTCAAAAGCCAAACTCAGCGAATTTCCGTTTCAAATTCTTTGTGAAATTGTATTAAAAATGATATTTTTGGGAAATTCATTGTTTAACAGTTTGTGGGTTGAAACTGTATTTAGTGAAATCCATGAAGCAAGAAATTGTTTTACCTACTTGCTGTCATCCAGTGTCTCGTTGATTATTGAACATTATCGACAACGAAGAAATTTATGCTACATCACCAGAAATAACCGCACAAGCATGGTGGGGGTGGAAAAAGTACAGTGCGCAACTCGAGGATAAGGCTAGTTTCGTGTACTCGCGAATTGCCGCACTCGGCTAACGCCTTGTGCTCACAATTTTTGCTGATGCGTAATAGGCTACTAATTCTACTCGTTGCATATTATTATCCAATGAAAATAGCATCTCTTTCTTCAGATAATTCATGATATAAGTTGGCGTGACAGCAAATTGTTAATCAGATTCCCTCAAACCGCTACTCAAATTCCAAGGTAAACATCGGAACTGATATTCCTCCTTTTCCGTGGCATAGTTAACGCGGACTTTTTGCATTTACTCACAGTATCCCCGTTCATTACGGCATATCGAATTCGGAAAACACAAACTCTCGTAACGTTAACACAGCCGCAACATGATATTTCGCTGCCCCTGCGGACATGATTTCCAAGACGAAAACAGGCCAGGAATATTATACCGGGCGTGAAACGATTCAGGATCGTATCGCAATAATTTAATAGTGATGATAATGATATTAAGACCGTTATTCTTGGTTCGTTGCGTCTGCTCAGGACTCACGATTCTTGGAGCCAGTGATCACTAACCCCGTGGTGCGGGGAATGGTCATTGGTTAATGATACAGGCGCATTCGTCCACTGGGTCGGAGAAGTGGAGAGTACGGACCCGACTGGGTTTGTTTAGACGACGATATATAATAATAATAATAGAAGTTTTTCAAGAATAATGGTACTATCATACACATAATAATTGAAAATTGGACGAGATGCAGCCTGGCAGTCTGTATTCATGAATACAGACTGACATCTGTTCTTTCACCTATCGCTTTGGAATTCAAGTGGTTTACGTGGAATCACGAAACAGAATGATTGGTTTCAAATTTTTTCTTTATGAATTCTGAATTTTGCTAATCAATCCAACTTTTCATGGTTATCCTACTGAATAACAAAGTCATCAAGAAATGATTTGTTGCAAAATATTGTTTTCTCAAATAGTTTTATTAATAGGCAAAGGGTTAATGGAGGAGGGTGCAGGTGTTGGTGTGCCTAGCTTATGACGGAGCGGCCGATATTTTTTTGTTAGAGATTTGTCTGTCGCATTGGGAAATGACTCTGTCACATTTTATATCCGATGAGTCCTCGAATAACCATGCTGCTACTCAATTGCGGCGTAGAGAGCTAGTAACAAGGCCAGCGTGCTGGATGAGTTCAATCGATGGCGTTTGGTATGGAGATACTGTGAATAATAATTACTGCTGGGAAACAAAGATGTAGGTACCCATTTTATTCACATATAGCCTATAGGTAATGTGAGCAAAGCAATTGTTTTCAGTTATTACTTCCGTCTACACCGAGGATGCTTTGCTGTTTGTGGTGTGAGGTTGAAAAATTGAAATTCGTGATGGTAGAATAATTCATGTGGAGATATCTTCAACAATAAATGAATAGCGAATCACTTCCGGTTTGTCCGAAAGTAGACCTGAGTCGAAAACTATATAAGATAACTCCTGGAACATTTGATGGAACACTTATTTTTCTGTTTGAGAATATGAAACGACTGTCATATCTACTCGAAATGGCGGCGTAGGAGCCATTTTTCCAAATTCAATATGGCGGCACTTTGACGTCTTTTCATACACTTTTGCCAAACAACTTGTTGAAGTGAGAAATGAAAAGACGATATGTTTTTTAATTCTCGATGAAGACTTGAGAAAATTAAATTTTTGACGGATTCAGAAGCAATTCAGTGTTTGTCCTGAACATAGATTTTCAATTTGAATTCTTTCGAAGAAGAAAGATTTATAATTTAAATATCATCCTTGGAGTACAGATCTTCTACTTCGAAAGTATATCAGTGGATATACTTCTCGTTTCATTTTTGCTATTTCAGAATAACATGCATTGAAATTCGAATCTTCGAACAGCGTGGTATCAACATAAACTCATGTTTTTTTCAGACATGAATAGAACTCCGTAGTATGTTTTTACAGTATCAGAATGGTTGTATGTAAATTAAACCACTGAATTCAAAAAATAATAAACTTGGCGTTCCGCCTAAAAATTTGAAATTAGTTCAATTTCTCGTTGAACAAAAAACACTAAAGAAACAAATTTCTTGCCAATTAATTCAAATTGTATCAATATATGAACTATTTGAATCTTGATTTGATATCAGGACGAACAGAAAGTACGTTTAGTTTCATTTTGATGTAGAGTATTTGTGATTTGAAGGAAGATTTATCAATTATGAATTCATTCCTTATAGAATTGAGTACAGGAATTGGTTCAGAATTTGCATATTTACTCCTAGTATGGTTGCAAATATTGTTAAGTATCAATTAAGCATGTGAGAACCATTGTTTAAATCCCACTGTTGCGGAAACTACATAGGTAGTGCCTATTTTTTCACCAGAGGTTGAAATTGGTCGTCATGTATCTCAACACTAACGAGGCCATACGTCCCGCTTTGGGCGGGACAGTCCCGCTTTCAAGCAGTCCACCCTGATGTTTGCCCGACATAGTCTTGCTTTCGCGAACTGATTATAATTGAAAAAGCCTTTTTTCCATAGAAATACGTGGCATAGCGCCCCGCACTGAAGGCAGCTTTGTAATATTTCATGGCATGCTTATCAAGAAGAGCCTCAGCACTCAGCAGGTAAGTAATACTATTCAAGAAGAGGAATTTTGATTTATCAGTGTACTACAACTGAAAAACAATTCTGACACTGTAAGTACATGTACTCGTATTCTGGACTCAGTACTCAATCAATATCACGACAGCCCTGGTTTTGTTTCAGTTCATGTCGTACGAAGCTGGGATCGTCCAACGCAGTGATTTGTAAAAAAATAATGATGCCTAAACGCAAGTGTAGTTTCAAAATCAGTTTGCGTCAGGAGTATCCATTTATAAAACGAAAGAAAGATTATACCGCAGGCGTTAGGTGTGAAAAGTGTCTAACCGATTCTAGTGTTCTAGTGCTAAAGCCACTTATTTCAAATTTTGCGACAGATGAAAAAATCTCTGGCTGGAATGCCGAGAACGTTTCTACTGAATTATTTCAGCATTTTCGTACGAACAGTCTTCATTAAACACACTTTTCTGAATTTATTGAGTACGTTATGTGTCTGCCTGGAAATAACGCACCTGCGGAAGAGTTTTTTCTGAGATGAACAAATATGGGCAATTGGTAAAACACAGTAATGAATGCTTCTTTGATTCGGGTATCGACTCAACACCCGACGACGAATGCGAAAAACAGCGATCGAAACGATCAACTAGAAACTTGGGTTCAACATTTATTGGTTCATATTGATTCATATTTCTTGTTTCAGTTGGTTTGATTCTACCATTGCACACTCAACATTTACATTTTTGGTCACCAAATTGATCCTTTTAATCAATTGAAGTTTTTGATTTTTTATTTTTTCATCCATATTTTCGCTTTTTGATCACCTTGTGTTCATTCATTTTCGATGTTTTTCTGTTTATTTATTCATATTTCATTGGTTATTCGATATTTTTTCCATCTTATTAGGTTTGTTGTAATCCATTTATCGTTATGTCGGTGGTAACTCAAATAAAATATGGTGCCGGTTACGGAGGTCAATATTTCAATTATATCTTATATTTGAGACATTTTCAATAATAAATCATTTGAACTACGTCACTGCCTCGCTTGAAGAGTTTTTGGTACAGTTTCCCTGGGCTATGATTTACAACATGCCAAGGAGGAAAACGGCGAGCTTTAATTGAGGACCGCAGCAGATATCGGTTAACCGCCAGTTTAGACCGTACTTAGGCCAGTTTGGGGACCCTGAGTCTGCGTACCGTCTGAACGAACTGCTTTTCTAACGAGGCGTCTTCCGTTCTTCTTGTTTGCTTGACATATTTCATCGTGCTATCGGTTTGCGTTCTGACGATTGACACACTTGACCTTCTTCGATTAATGATACTTTCACCACGTTGAAGAGTTTTATTGTTCAATGGTCACTTGAAAAATAATTGAAATCATAAGACACAAAAGACAATAAAAAAACGGTTACCGCATCACGTTTTGAGAAACATTTTTCATTTATTTTTCTCCAAACCGAGAAGAAAATGAAAAACCACACACATAACTAGTCAATGGTTCGTCAAGCTATGAATATCATAAGAAGCACTTCTTTCCTAATTGGCATATTGAACTCACATAACTCCAATGAATTTTAATAATTCCACAACATAATAAAAACTTTGTTTATATTAAGAATAAACATGCTCCGGTACATATCTTGAACGGGAACAAGCTTTTTCCTGCTCAGAAAAAATTGTAACGTCAGCTTTTCAGTGGGTATACAGTATCACATGTTAAATCAGCACCACATCGAAGTATTTTCAGTGATGGATATAATCACTATTCGACTATGAGTGAGCTTTTGCTTTGAAAGTTATTGCGAATGATCAATGATTTAGTGTTTACGTTCTATGCCGAATCCTGATGAATTTGGTAGTTGAAAAATAATGCTGAATTTATAAAAATGCCAACAAACATACGTGTCCAGTTTTCAATATATCTTCCAATCGAATTACAGCTTGCTACTGCCTCTTTGAATGTTATCATTTTTTGTCAATTTCCCAACTCCCTCTCTACCAATTTGAACATAACATGATTTCGAGGCTGTGAGTCCTTCATGCAAAATCTAGTTCAGAAAAGGATTTTATCGACCAGTATTCTGGCGATATATTGATTATTGAAATTGATGATTGCCTTAACAATATAATTATCGCAATCTAGACAAGAAATGCGATCAATATTGAAATTACAAGATTAGTCATTGATTTTCAATTATATATCAACTTGGCACAGTTTCATACCTATATCGACCTGAATTGATATTGCTTTTTTTCTCTCCCATGATATGAGACTGATACTGGAATTCCAATGTTGGGAATTCCAAAATTGGGTATACTCAAATTGTAAATCATTTGAGGGTATTCTGTTCCAGACTGTTGAAATCCAAATGTGATTATTTAGATCCAATACTATTATTTTTCACCTCAACAGCTCAAATCCCTGAATTAGAACAGTTCCAAGAATAAAGTTCAAAACCACATTCTCCCAGTTGACTTAGCTCATTTCAAATAATTTCAGAAGAGCTGTATTTGATTTGCAAAAACACTTTTTGTAACATGGTCGTGAAAACTACACCAAACTATACAAACAGTATCGAACTATCCATTTGAATATTCTTGAAACAATAATGAATCAATTTTCATATTGAAATAACGTGTTTTTAATATCAGCACAACTTCAACTTCCATTTTCGATATATCAATATTGGCTCAACCTGCTTTTGGGAATGACTCATTATAATGTTAGCGACATTGTAGAGCGATTACCTAGCACGTGTGTTACATGGGTTTGTAATATCTTCAGCTTTGATATTGAACTGACTCAGATTAAATTTGATAGAAGTTAAATACGAGTGACTTTTTTCAGGGTGAGGTTGAGGTGGATTTGAGTCAGTTCAATAAAGTTGAAGTTCTGAGGAATCCAGGAAAAAATCAAAAGGTCATTTCTCGAAATTTCATATTCAGTTATCGAAAAACGCATATTTGAAGTTGATGATGATGAATTGAAAATATTTGAAAATATTTTTTGGGTTGATGTTATCCATTATTTGATTCCATTTGATGGTATATTTCCAATTCGTACAACAATTTCGAAAATTCCCATCGACTCTTTGTCGCCAGGCTTGATAGAATAGTTACAAAAATCTTCTCTCGCCTCACTTCTTAACACAAATTCTGGATCATAATAATTTTTCAGTTGTGGGGCACCAACAGAACAGTTTTGTTTCGAACAAAATTTGTTGAAATCGAACTTTCCAGTAGTTCATCAACTGATATTGTGTGGGTTTTCAGGCCTTTTTCAGAAATAATATGTGACGTCATTACGAAACAAACGGATAGTCGGATTTACTGCAATGTTCAGCAAATGTAGGTGATGTGGAATGAAAAACGAATTTCACTGTTAGTTACGCATGAGATCAATGCATCGAATTCTGTCAATAGGTATACGTTTTGAAGCTTCAGGCAAACATTTTTCTACACAGACAAAAATATGTGATTGATCTATATCCACTCAATAGTTGTGCATAGAGATACCGCGCCAAAATGAAATAGAGGTAGTGTATATTGAAAAATTTTGTGGTAAATATACAGTCACCATCAAAAGATTGAATATTGTTTTTTCCTACTCCCACTAATTTGAAACCTTCATTAAGTATTCGACAGCTGTTTGGTAATGACTCGTTTGGAATATACGTGTATTCTAAATTAAAGGCGACCGCTTCCTGAATTGATTTTTTAAAACGATGGGATATGTAACATTTGACCTGATGAATTTTATCTCATGACTACATTCAATGGCCCAAAATACAAAGTTAGCGAATTTTCATTCAAAATTCTTTGTAGAATTGAATTTGAAATATTTTTAGAGAATTTATTGTTTAAAATTTTGTGGATTGGTCCAGTAACATGCATTAAGCAAGCAAGTGTTTCGTTGATCATTGAAAATGAGGGATAAAGACAAACATTTCTGCTACACCAGCAAAAATAACCGAACAAGCATGGTGGGAGTGGAAAAAGTACAGTACCTCCTCGTTACCTAATATATTATTTCATCTCTGGGTGGTGTTTTAGTGAAGAAGCAGTCAATTCATTCATACGAAACGTTTCTGAATTCGATGGACTGACTAATTCAAGCACATAGGTGTATCTTGTAGATGCCCTGGAAATCTATTCAGTAATAACTTTCCTTCATGACTGCTTCTTATTACAGTCTTATTTGGATAGAATTATTTTGTGGTGTGATAAAAACAAGGTGAGCTTCAATATTAGTATATGTTCCGTGATGAGTTATTCAAGATGCCAAAACCCGGTAACTTTTAATTATTCCATCGATCGAAACGTATTAGAACGTCGCTCACATATTAGAGACCTGGGAGTTATATTTGATCATAAACTTTCATTTATTCAACATATAAACCAAACGGTATCAATTGCTCTTTAAGTTCTCGGTTTCGTTATCAGATATTTTCATGGTTCTGAAAACACAAAAATACTGAAAATATTATACTAAGCATTTGTTCGCTCAAAATTGAAATACGGGTCATTGATTTGGAACCCTATTTACGAATGTCATTCTAAAGAAATTGAATCTGTTAAGAGAAGATTCCTCAAATTTCTGGTATTTCAAGAAGACAATAATTATCCTATGAGAGGGCTGCACAATAAAATTTATTCAAATAAATTCGAATCCTGTATATGAAAGGTACTTTCTATATGATTTTCAATCCAAGAATCTTATCGAGAATAGCTCCAATACGGCCGTAGAAGTCTTGTTCGCGGAATTCAGAAAGACTGAGAAAGTAACTGGCCCCAGCTGGTAACTAGGAACAATAGAACACAACCCCACGTGTGAAACTCGTAAAATGCATATGTGGAAGGAAACTTTCCACACGAATCGCATTGTATCATCTCCATCCCCATTTTCATCGTTTTGTGTCGCTTTCCAGACAAAATGCACTGTGTTCATAAATTCCAGGCCCAGTAATATTACTCCATTGAAATTCGTCCATATAGCGAAAAATATTTCAGAATCTTCCATTGACATAACAAGTCTCGAATTGTTTTTCTGGTTTCACACCCAAGGAATATCCTGGGCTGTTCGGAGGACATCGTAGATTGATTCATTGATAAATTTATATTATTTTGAAACAATAGTGAAAAATCTCTTTAAGAAGAGAAAATTTATCGAGAGTTATACCACAATAAGTCACATTTTGTTGAACAATTATCTTATTTCGAGGAATTGGTCATGTAGAAATTTGACCGGCCGCAGTGATAGATCTTTTCAAACAATTTTATACAGTTTGCCTTTGGAAAGGGAAATGATTGAAGAAAAAACAAATCGTAAACAAAAAAAAAATATACGCTGCGTGGTAGTTCATGTGAAACCCATAATTTGCTTTTTTGCGTTTGTTAAGACCAACAAGGATTTGGATGGAAGCCTTTTTACAAACTGCTTCACATTTGTTACACATCAAAACATCAAAGTGAAAAAAAAATGGAGATATTCTGTTTCAAATGATACAGGGTGATTTACAAATTTCCCGAATGTATTGCGGAAAAACTTAATGAAAACCAATTTTTTCCAGTACGCTAATTTCAACTGAATTTGGTCTCATCGTGACAATAACAAAAATTCATAGGGCATACTCTTTTGGAGCATACATTGTGTTCCATCAAGGACAAATTTTGGGTTCTGGCCATGAAGTACCACGCATCGCGTAATTTGTTTGCAGATTTTGATCTGTTTCGAATTCAAGTATTTCCTATTACAAAGGCAGACTGGAAAAATTTGGTCCAAAAAATCTGTCACTGCCGCCTGGTCTAAATATGGTGAGAGCAATGAGTACTGTTCTTTCAAAATACTGGTTAAACAATATTGGGAATACGTGTTTCATGAAATAGCGTTATACAGAATTCATTTGAGATAAGTTTCTGGAGGATGCCTTAAAAAAAAATATGAAAACAAGTATTTCCATGATGAAAGGCGCCCCAATCTCATATGTTACGCAAGTTGCTGGAAATTTATGTCCTGAAGATTGAACACTGAAAAATCATTTCCAAAGGTTCGTCCTCGCTTCATGGGTTGTGCGCTTAGGAATTTTTTTGGTGAATCAGCAGCTATACGATGTTGAAAAAGTCACGAGATCATACAATCTTTCAGGATAATCGGTAAAAACTGAGTGTCGTTAGTGTACTTACAACTGGCCTATACTTGATGGATATAAACAAAAATATCACAATTTCCTGTTGTCAGTGAGAATCGTACTAAAAACTGTTACATCAATGTACTTTGTTGAAGAACAACTCCACGGTGGTTAACAATTTCGTCGGCCAACTCGAAACAACGTTGAAATGCACGTAGTGTGGCCATTTTACACTGATATATATATATAGATACATAAAATTGAAAAAATAACACTTTCAGCAATTTGCATTGGCTGAAGATTAACACTTTAGAGGAATGCTGTTTGAGAGGGATGAGTATGAATCCATCCTATTGTTATCAAGTTATGTTGATCTTGATAATCAGAAATCTCCTCTCCATTCATTGTCACGCAGCAACTTCTCAGGATAGATAGAAGTCTACCCTTTTACGCTTGTACATATTCCAATATTGATAGTTATTTTTTCAGATTGTGGTAGGTTATAAACCCAGTAAACGAAGAAGAAAAGAATTAACCACTACAAAATAATGACTTTCAAACAGTAATTATTCATAGATTCTTCCCAAGCAGATAATCGTGGGTTTGAACCCCACCACTGTCAGTTTTTTTTTTACCCACAGACATATCGATCACTATTATGGTAATAAATGAATTTACGAAAACAAAGAGAACAGTTCAACAAGTCTTTATTTCATTTGCATCAGTATATTATATCGAGCAGCCAGTGAAGCCATAGAGAAAGTAAAGTATTATGTTCTGGTCACATCAATTATTGTACTCATTAGTACAGATGGATAACATGCAACGATTTTGTGAATATTTTCCTGTACAAATACCATATTTGAGTACTTTCTGAATGTCATTATTTTGTGGTGGATAAATTCAACTACTCTGCTGTGAAGTTTGATTTTCCCCTCTCAGTGAAAATGTAGATGCAACTCGTACAAAGCTTCCAAACAAAAATTTGTGATAAATCGATCTTTTTTTTATTTATATCTCATTTCGGCTGAATGCATAGTTTTCCCGGACTATGTACATTTGTCGTCCATAAAGTCAGTCCCAGTCATAAGTTGCGCTTTTACATTTCATCCGGAGTCCGGGGTACAATGTAAAGTCTGCGGCTGGTTTAGCTTACGTTCAAACTGAACAGAGTGTATAAGCGTTCCTTAGGGCACAGGAGAGGTTGAAGTTTTCCTTCCTCAGGGAAGCAGAAGCGGTTCAAGGAAGGGATCTCGAGAGAGTATAAATTGAACTAGCTAGCCATTAGAGGATGAAGTTTCACTATCAAGGTTCTTATTTCTGGAGGTTATATGAAAGAGTTTTGACGATCCGATTGATGTCATGCCAAGGTTTTATTGGATTGATCAGTGAAACACTGATTCTATATTTCGATTAAAAACGCCATTTTCATTTCCACAGGAATAATTCACAAAGATCACTGCCATTACTTCGTTTCATACTTTCTACAGTCACAAGAAGGTGATAAAATATATTGAATCGGAACATGAAATTTCACATATACTCGGAATCATTCAAAATTTTATCTCGAGGGGAATTGAGCGATGTGGACATTGATTGTTATCAAATATATAAATATCAATAAATATATTGAATGGAAAACCGTATCTAGTTCATTCGGTAACTGAATTAACCTTCAGTAACTATCGAGTATGTTTCGTTTTCAGTTTTATATTGCTGACTAAAAAATTAATTGTATGGAAAAAAATTCCTTGAGAGCTAGTTCCTTGTTTTCACAATTGAGAATCTATTTCGATGCCTTTTCCCGACTCCTGATTGAAGGTTACTTGTCAAATTGAGAATTGATATAGAGATTGTAATAAACGATCAGTATAGTTGTTGAAATTCCGCTAGAAATGAATAAAGCTTGAACATTCTCCCATTTGAGTTTTTTCATGATATCATAATATTCACAAAACATCCAAAAGTTAGTCGCAAACTGTGCTATGAACCTTTGAAGTCAGAGTTGATAAAAGTATCTCAAGTGGGTTGAAATGAACGATACAAACGATATTGATTTCAGTTATATAATATGCTCTCCAATTCATGAGTGATAGTTTCAATAATTGGAATTGAACGCGGTTATTAGACTTTTCCTTACGAAAATCAATTAAGGTCACTGATTTCTCTGTATAATCGCCGCAGGTTCAACTCCTGAAGTTGAAGAAGTTATAAAGTTCATCTCGAATGACTATTTTACTTTAATACAAATGCACACACACATTAATGATTGGTGTCCTAGCGAGAGGACTAGGTGTCCGTTTGTATTAGATCGATTCCACTGTCAGTTTTCTGAGGTTCGTTTCCTGGTCACGGCAGACATTCTTCTGGCTGGCTTAGGCGATAGGCAATTGACGGTTTTCCAATTACCAATCTTGATGGTTAAAGTCTCTTGATCAAATACATGCTTCGACTGGGTTTTCCTATGGTTTTAATAACGAATGCGTCAGCGAGTAGTTAGTAGAACGCCCGAGAGCCAAGTCAAGGTTCATTTTTGGATGGCTTGATAGCTGAAGTACCATCTGTACCACTGATAATACAGTATGTCGCTCCGGAGCACTACGGCAATCAAGGATACTAGTCGTCCCTACCACACAGGGTACTGTCCTGTGGATGTATTTGTGTTTGAGAAATAAAACCATAAACAGGGTCAATTATTGCTACTCTATCTATTTACTGATCAACCACATTAGCAAAGGTATTTTGTAACAACAAAATGGTTAAGGCTTTCGCGGCCGAGGTTATTAGTGTAACTAGGTACTTTTCTTCGGGCTTGAAGGCCGTCGTTCTTTGGAATTATTTCTTCCTAACGTTTCGCTAGCGCGAGTGACCAGTTTTTTCAGAGGCTTACTCATTTCCGATGACTTAACGTTTCGATTTCTCAAGGCGTATTTTTATTGATGCAGTTATTCTGGAGTGTTAATTATTTCTGTCGGGTTCGGGGAATAATCATTATTATTAGTCGCATTACCTGCCGTGCTCTCAGAATGGGACTCCAAATTCTGTTTAGACTCAACACTTCTTCTTTTCTGTTGAAATTGTCCGCATGTTTTTTGATCTCTATTGCCTCCCGACTCAGTCGGCTACGGTAACCCTGGTTGGGGGCAATCAGTTTAGCATTTTTAAACAGAATCCTGTGGTCACCCTCAATCAGTGCGTGTTTCGCCACCGCCGATTTGTCGGTTTGCCCCAGCCTGCAGTTCCTTTCATGCTCTTTGAGCCTTGTTCCCATGGACCTTTTCGTGGTACCGATGTAAACCTTCCCACATGTGCGATAAACAGTGCTGATAGTGGGTCTCTTTTGTCTTCAGCCGACCTGAGGCTTTGTTGGATCTTCTTGGTCGGCTTGAAAACCGTTTTTATGTTATATTTCCCCAAGAGTTTCCCAATTCTGTCAGTGACCCTCGGGATATATGGCAGATATGCACTTGCAACCACCTGAGAGTGCAGGAACTGGAACATCTTCAAGTGACCTTGAGGTAAAATGGATACAGTGTATCTGAGATCAACAGGGCCATGAAACTGAGTAGTTCCAGGGTTCATAACAGGGGGGACTCTCATGTGATTGCAAATGCATTGGCAAATGCAAATGAATTGGGAAACTCTTGGGGAAATATAACATAAAAACGGTTTTCATGTCGACCAAGAAGATCTAACAAATCCTCAGGTCGGCTGAAGACAAAAGAGACCCACTGTCAGCAGCAGGGGTTTATTGCATACCGTGCACATGTGGGAAGGTTTACATCGGTACCACGAAAAGATCCATGGGAACGAGGCTCAAAGAGCATGAAAGACACTGCAGGCTGGGGCAAACCGACAAATTGGCGGTGGCGGAACACGCACTGAGTGAGGGTGACCACAGAATTCTGTTTGAAAATGCTGAACTGATTGCCCCTCAACCAGGGTTACCATAGCCGACTGGTACGGAAGGCAATAGAGATCGAAAAACATGCGGACAATATCAACAGAAAAAAAGAAGCATTGGGTCTAAACAGCATTTGGAATCCCATTCTGAGGAAATCAAGAATAACTAATGAATTCACGGCAGGTAGTGCGACAACTAATAATGATGATTATTCTCCGAACCCGACAGAAGTAATTAACACTCCAGACTACCTGCATCAATATAAATACGCCTGCCACTCGCGCTAGCGAAAAGTTAGGAAGAAATTCCAAAGAAAGACGGCCTTCAATCCCGAAGAAAAGTTGTTATACTGGATTTTATAACCCCCAAAAATCGCCCCACTTGGCAATATAATTGTTTTTATTACCATCTCCATAATAGAAATGCTCGATATCAGATTTTCATCTGATAACTCTCCAAAACATGAATATTTGTTGAACTTCCCATGAAACAATTGTGAGAAGTGTTCCATGTTACGAATTCTCATAACACATATTTGTTTTCAAATTTCCGTGTTTTATTCATACAATCGTCACCTAGGTTGAGCGGGCATTGTTTGGATGAATACACTAAAAAAAGGATGGCAGAATGGAGGCAGATTTTCCCAACAATACATGCAGTCGGGAAGAATATGCAAAGTGTTTTATATTTCCATAAAATCTGAACTTTTAGAGACAGTGGCAGACAGACGGTTTCATTCGAAACAAGTTTTGCTTGAAACAAAACGAAAACAGACAACTTGAAGTGTATTCCGAGGTATAAAATGAGTGAGACGGAGGATTAAATCATTCTGAATACGGAAAGATTATATTTGGACTTATTCAAATTTTAATTATATTGTAACTTGGCACGCGATTTAAGTTTGGTGCTTTGTATTGTTCCATATTTAGAAGTGATTGTTTCAGAATGACGTGGATTTAAACCCTTTTGATAACCTTCTATGAATTCATTGTAAACTGAAGTTTAAAAATAATATAACCGGGATATTTATTTTACACTCGAATTATGAATATCAGTATGGGAATGGTTGAAATGGTCCGAAAAGTGCAAAATAGAAATATAAAGATAAATAATAATAATAACTGTTGAACACTGGTATGCCGCAAAGTTTTATATTAGAACTCTCTCAACCGAAATCAAAGTTTACCAGGGACAACTTCCAATCATCATCCACATATGACAGTAGTTGAAACAGTAAGAATCTCATTATGTATCGGCAAATTTGAGAGTCGTAAGAGGTTCAGTAAGTTCAGAAAGGAACTGATAGGTACGACAGACAGGCGGAAGAAAGTCCATTTTTCCGGTAGAAAAGTGGGACTTCAAATGTGAATTCAGAACTATTTCTTTCGAAATTATTCTAAATGAAATCACTCATAATAGATATAAGGACTATTGCACCAATTGATTCATGTAATCTTATGAATAGTACAAAAATCATTTCCAATTCGGTCAATATCTTCTCCTGAAGATGCCAATCTCGTTGAAGACACGCACGGCGGTGTAAAGGGTTTTCGTTAGGTGTCCAGATAATTGAATTCCAAACAATGCCAAATTATTTATATTCATACGATAATTTGGTATAGATATCAAAATCTCTTACGATTGACATATCTCCCGCGAAATAACATATTGAATCTATAGTGCGTTGGAAAAGTTTTTGGGTTTGTTTCTCTTCGGATCAGTATAGGAAATAATAGAAAATATGCAATTGCATTTTGTACCTTACATATCACAGAACGTTATATTTGAGTACACCAAACAATTTTGAAATTGACAAAAAATTTCACAGGCTCCTGTAGGCTCCTCACTAACAATGGGTTCGAAACAGCAACACGTTTTCTGCTACACAAAATAGCTTCCTCAAGCAGGATAGAAAAAAAATCATCCTTATTTCATCGCGAAACACGTGTCGCGGTTTTGTAATCCCATTGTTAGTGAGAATCCTACAGGAAACAGTGATATTTTTTGTTGAATTTGGATTTTCATCATGTATCGGTTAGTTCGATTCAATCTTGAAATTGTCTCTTGGAAGCTAATCCACTTTGAATACCTAGTCATTTCGGTGAAAATAATTGTTAATGTGTAAGAAACTTGAGGGGCTTTGTTTGTCTGTTTCAACGTCGAATCGAAACTCTCTACTATCTAAATAAATATACCTCTTCTGCAAAACTATGCTGTTCAGTTTAGAGTGGTTCTACATGTCTTCCACCAAAAAATTTGATTTTTCCGAGCTGACCAACCTGGAGGTTATCCACTACACCATTACCCTGTACTATAAAAGTGTACATCTTCTTCTTCTCTATATTGTTCTTCCTTAATGTCAGTTACCGAAGACTCCGGAAAGCATGGTTGTAGTCATTTCTGTACCCAGCCTACACAGAAGCCAAATGCATATTTTTGCATACGGAATACCTTCGCTGATGGTTCTGACTGATTCCTTGCAAGTAGATCAGGGTAGAATGAGCAGTTCTTCAGAGGAATAATAATAATAATGTTTACTCAAAAAATGAAATTTGTATAATCAATTACATAAATATTTGAATCACTAGTAAATAAACATATGAGCTCACAAAAGCAAGGAATTGCTTGTGCGTGAGGATAAACACATACGTAATACAAGTACAGATGAATTATTATAAATAACTACATTAAGAAAGTACAACCATGTGTTGCTAAATACCAGAGACAAATTCAGGACAACTTTTTTGGTCAAGCTGTATTTTCACAATCAGGAAATTTGCCATATATACATCGTTTTTTTTTACAATCAGGAGATCAAAATAAATAACTAGACTTAGTAAGTTATTTCCTCATATCAACGAGATCACTGAAAAACACCCCATTTGTATAGATGATCCATTTTTTTAGTTTATATTTGAAAGAGTTTATATTGTCAATCGCTCTCAGTTGTAATGGCAAGTGATAATATAATTTTGGATCCAGATATTGTGGGCTCCTCTGTCCAATATTTTTATCATATTTAGGGACCCTCACCATTCTATCACTACCACGAGTGTCATGATCATGTTCTATAGGTTTCAGTTGAATTAGTAATCGGTGAGTGCTCAATATAATCCTCTGGCAATACAACTGTCTCACATCGGGCACCTCACTGATCCCGTAAAGTCTGTCACTAGGAAAAGTCAATTTCTTTTTCTGAATGATCCCCAAAATCCATCCACCTTTTCCAAGTGACAATCAAGAATCCCGCCCCAACCCAATATACCAGACAACTGGGATTGAATTAAGGCAAAGTAAACTGCTTTCATCTGACGTGTATCCAAAAAGTTAGATGAGTACCTGAATCTAGCAATCAGACCTCTGATCTTGTTTGTTACAGAGTTAGCGTGTGAATCCCAGCGTAGATGCCTGTCCATAACTATACCAAGATATTTTACAGAATTCGATTCGGGTATTCTGGTACTTGCATCAATATTCAAATCTCCCAGCAGAGATACATCATTCTTTTATGATGTAAACGACATATAAGGAGTTTTATCGACATTGAGAGTTAATTTATTGTGTTGGAGCCATTTTTTCATTAATTGAAAGTCAGTTTCCGCTTTGCATTTCAAATGAATGAATGAATGAAGACGCAGAATCGAAAAAACAAATACATTCACAGTTTTGACATAAGAGATCAAATACCCTAACACCATCAGTGACACTTGTCTGGACTGTGAACCTGGTGGGTCGGAACAGCTGTCTGGCATTGGATTTATGAATGCAATCATTTCGAACATGGAAATTCCGATTTCTGTAAAGGGTTGCAGCTTTCTGCAAGTTGACCGAAGTCGATTCTTGATCGCGGTGGGCTATTTTTTGCGGCTTCGCCGTACGATGGCCAGCTGTAAGAGGTCTCCTCTGTCTTGGGCAGTAGGAGTTTGAGACTTTGGTTGTCACCCAGCAGATGGCGTTGTCTCTTGGAGGTTTACACCAGTTGCACCAGTTCTATAAGTTAACGTACTGTATGATTGATATTCCTGTATGATATATATTTCCCGGGGGAATCAACATTGGATTCAATCATGAGTTACTGAAATATTCATATTACTCCTTGATCTTGTATGGAATGATTGATGTCTGTCACAACGAATAAGTGAAAAAAAAAGTATTAGCTGGATTTCCCCCCCCAAAGGAAGTTCAGTTCAAAGATCAAGACGATGGTAGATATTATTATTTGATGATTTCATGTTTGACCGAAGTGGAGAGAGTATTATTATCGAATTCTGAAAGTGAATTACAAATTCCAAGGATTATATCCCACGAGATTGTGTGAATTGGGGTTAACGAATTGTTCAGAAGATGATTCAATTATTCTGCTTTTATTAAATATTCGAGTGGATGGGAAACTTCCCTTCCACGATGCATAATTCATTATTTCTGATGTAGATGAACTATAATGAATAATTTGGTCAGAAAAGTGTCTTTTGAGAACCTATATGTCTATTATGAATATTAACGAACGGAAAAAATACTTTGAACTTCAAATAATGTTGATGATCGGAGTAATGAATAACACTTTTCAATTGACCATTACAATTTTGAAACACTGCCACCCTATTCAATCAGCGATTGCGTAATGCTAAATGTTGGCGAAACGTCGAAACTCAATATCAGCAAACCAACGGATAAACTCCCAGAATATCAACTTCGCATACTCAAGCATCTGTGAACCCCCCCACTGTAATATATATATATATATATATATATATATATATATATATATATATATATATATATATATATATATATATATATATATATACCGTGTGACACAGACTCAGGGTACACCCCCGTTTTCTCCTTTATTTCTTTAGCTATATTTCTGAAGTTTGGAACATTGAATATGCTCACTGAGCAGGCCTTCTCGACATATCTGAAAAAAAAACAACCACCAATTTTTCCGGAAATGACATCAACTTTCGATTCTTGAATAGGACACCCTGTATATTGTTACATGATCGGTTAGGGATGATCATGAGGAATCCAACGATACCAGGTTTTATGGTGTTAACTCCGATGACTACGGAGATATCGCCATTTATTTCATTCATGAGCTCAATGAGTGGGAGAGAGAATTAGATTGGCCCGCCAGAAAAAGTTTCTCTCTCCTACTCGTTGAACTTATGGATAATATAAATGGCGATATCTCCACAGTCATTGGAGATAACATCCTTAAACCTGGTATCGTTGGATTCCTTATGATCATCCCTAGCCGATCATGTAACAATATACAGGGTGTCCCATTCAAGAATAGAAAGTTGATGTCATTTCCGGAAATATTGGAAGTTGTTATTTCCTTTCAGATATGTCGGGAAATGCTGTTCAGTGAGCATATTTAATGTTCCGAATTTCAAAAATATAGCTAGAAAAACAAAGGAGAAAACGGGGGTGTACCATGAGTCTGTGTCACACGGTATATATATATATATATATATATATATATATATATATATATATATATATATATATATATATATATATATATATATATATATATATTTCTAAACCAAAAATGACCAAGTCAATGATTATGAAGATATAGACGAATACTTCTGATGCTTCAGATATCCATTCTTCATATTTTATCGCAAGTTTGAAGGTCATAATATTTTTTCAGTTGTTAGAAGGATAGACATTGAGAAGTTGAACATATATGTGGAATTTTCAACAATTCATGTCTACCCATCAGCTCATCAAGATAATACTTGTTGAGTTCGGTCATATGCTTGAATACCTTACGTACGTATCCTTATTTCAGGAAGATGTAAAGAATATAAACAAGGAATTTAATTTTTGCCGCCTAATATAATAGATAATATGAGTAGATGAAAATGTTCCTGATTTTGTTATGTCTTTTGTCTGCAGGAGAATAGATACCATTATAAACGATTTCTAATAAACTGGTATTTTTTTTATATCTTGTGTGGAGTTCATATACCCAGTTTGAAGAAAAAAAAAAACAAAAACTAATTAATCTATATTTCAACTCTATTTACAACCGAATACCTATGAAATATTATTTGGCAAGAGAATTCCTACACTTGAAAGTTCAGATATTCCTATGCCGTTCTGAAAATAATTTCAATGCCGTCTTCAGGAAAAAACAATTGTTTGTTGCCGTTGAGTATTGAATACTTGAAGTCACTCAATTATTGAAAAATACTTTTCTGGTGGACTCCAAAGATGGACGAACATTCAACTATCATAAACCCGATCAAGTGGTTCTATCATAACTCACCAAATTTGAAAAATTACATCTCACTTCTCAACTAGGAATTTGTACCTTAGCTCAAATTCATCCACAAAGTGAAGCAACTGAAGCCTTCGAAGCAATGTATGTTCATAATTCTAATAATCACATCAAACTAGAAATTATATTAAGTTTCAATTGAAATATATTCTGATTCTCAAATCATTGATATCATAGCAACTGACTCTCTCTGACTTTCATCTCTGTGATCGAGCATGATTCGAACGCAAAAAACTCCAAATGATAATGTGATTACTCACATTTTATTTTTTTTATTCATTGTTTTTACGACTTCACCGTATCGAGATCCGTCTGAGACTTTACATACCTTCTATTGAAATCCTATAGATGACGAACTATACGTTCGTGAAACTTTGTATTGTTAGATGTTTTTCATCTAGGATCATTTATCACTTTCACCCTGTTCTATTCCGTTTTATAAAATTGGTGAATGCACTGTCGACAGACTGGCGAATGCGCTTTATTCTGTATTTGGCGAAGTTTTCCGTTTTCGCCTTCAAAGATATAACAGTTATTCATAAAAACTCATCTAGCCTTTCGTTTCATGATTTTTCCATTCCCGACAAAATATAATATCTATGAATATAGTGATATAGCAAAATGAGGAAATAAATTCAAGTTGACTGGTATATTTTTTCCAAAAAACAAAGAAAATTGCCAATTTGCAACACCATGTATATCTCCTACATATTTGTTTAAAATTGACCGCAATATTCGACTGATGAAAGATGATATAACGAGAACATAACATTCGTGAAATGACCTGAAATATATGCTTATCTTTTGTCAGACACACATGAACACACCACATTTCTCACATTTGAAATGTGTGTATCTTTCTTTATAGTGCTTTTCACGATATCACATTCACATCTATATTGTACGTACACTTCTTATGGTGGATTCATGCAACAATCGTAGCTCGGAAATCGGAACTCGCAACAAAATATAAACCATTCATGCAGCAATCTCAAGAGCTGTTGAATCGTAAGAGTGGAAATTTGTTCAAGATCTTACGAATTCCGACTTAGTATACCTGCATGAACGTTTTCATTGGAAGATATCGACTCAACTTCTTCCTTACGACTTGCGAATTCCGAGTTACGATTGCTGCATGAATCCACCATTACAGGTTCCAGGTGATATTTTTCCATCAGTCAGCTTTCTGTTCGGAATTCCATTTTTGTCCTCACGGTACCTAGCAGTCTACCAAATAGACAAGGGTAATGATGTGTTGTAGTTTTCGCAATATAATAATTGGTAGTTTTGGTTTCGTGGCACGACACGAGCGTGTGTCACAACGGCGTTCGAACTGGATCCCGTGAGCTTTGATTGTATTGGAATGTTTCAGTTGCATATAATATCTGTTCGTCAACTTCTAGCTTGGGTCCTAGAGGAATTGTGGAAAATCTTCTATAAAGATGATTTACAACAGATCGTGATTTATGAAGACTGTCAGAGTTTTAATGACTGCGATTCAGCATAGTCTCATTCTCTTGTAAATTAGATTTTATAGCCTCGAATTCATTGATAGGCATAACTTATTTGTTTGCATTCCAATATCATATCTCTAGTGGCAACTTTGATACAGACATAAAAATATACGCCTAAAAATCTTCAAAACCTTCGGTGGAAATTGTTAGTGGTTCAAA
Organism: Zygogramma bicolorata; assembly: GCA_032362365.1. Classification (NCBI taxonomy): domain Eukaryota; kingdom Metazoa; phylum Arthropoda; class Insecta; order Coleoptera; family Chrysomelidae; genus Zygogramma; species Zygogramma bicolorata. The sequence goes on along the minus strand of JAVJAQ010004564.1, from coordinate 17,966 downwards.
AGGATTTCTTGAGCTCTGAATAAATCAGTTTGCTGCTCCTTTACATGAGCCAGTGAATAATCTGTGAATCGTATATAAAATTATCGAAGGAAGATTCTAGACCCAACATTTTTTGAGGAAGATCATTTTTACCCCTAAACAGTCAATAATCGATATCAACCACCTAAAAAAAAACACAGATATAAGAAATATAATTCTTACTTCGGTTCGCTTAGATAAGACAGACTGTGCAACCTTTACCAATGCCAACTGCATTCAAGGAAACCAATGCATAGGTATGTTCCAAACCTGCAATATCAGGACTAGACTTATATGAATAATCAGAATGATAGAAAAAGGTCTTGCTGCGAATGAGCAACAAGATGGAACGAAGGGCTAGAATTATTTCTACCGACAAAACAAGCCAAGAATGAATTCATGTCTATAAGCTGGATTGATTTTGTCAATTTCGATGAATCACATACATTCATAAAAAGGTAGCTAATTATATGATATTCCTTAAGAATCACGACTCATAGCGGAAAACATCCATCAGTTTTCAACTATGTAGCAGGGGTCTCCGTGCAATAATTCTGTTGTTGAAAAACTGATCTGAAGTAAGAGGTACTCAAATCAAAATAATTGAATAGAACGGTGATAAAATTTCAAATATGAAAATTGAAGTAGAGATAGAAATGTGAAGGGCAGAAATAAATTGAAACTGATATCATAACTGGGAGAACAGAAATAATAAAAGGTGAAGGCATATAATTGAGTAAAAAAAAACATGTAACAAAGTTTCAAGATGAGTGTACTCAAAACGTCTGTAAACTGCTATCCGCAATCTTTTTTAGTTTCAATTTCTCACAAATCACAATTCCTTCTCATTGGAAAAATATTTTACAATAGATAGATTAGATAGGTAGAAAATGGTGAAGGCACATAGCGCCATCACATCAAATATGAAATTATAATTATTGTGAACAGAATAACTGTTTCACACGTAGAACATGTAGGATAAATTTCAGAGGCATATTTATGGACACTGGAAATCACCCAGCATTGAATTATATTTTATCAGTTTTTAATCCTACCTATTGAAATAATTTACTGCTATGAAATTAATATATTTCAATTTCGTTATGGAAATATTTGTATTCAGACATGAATAATTCGTCTCCTACTGAATAATAGGTGAATACCAAACATCAAAAATCCTATCAAATACATGCGTTTGATGCTATTCCTATGATGGATTTGTGATATTGAGAAGTTCGTGATACAATATGAAGGATGATTGAGTCTGTATTTGAATGGTAGTCTGCTTTTAACATTGTATTAGTTATTCATGTGGGATATTTGCTTTTGAAATTATTCCCTAACGGAATATATTTGCTGGGGCTTTTGTCTAATGTTTGCATGCCTGTTGGATATGATTCGACAGCAGCCGTTTCACAGCGGAGAAAAGTAGTTGTTTTGTGTCACAGTTCATCTTGTTGCATCACCGAAACAAGGATAAATCTTATTTATTTATTATTACTTCTCATCGTGCTCTTCACTCATTATTTCGTGAATTATTATGATATTATCAAGAAGCCTGCAGAGGCATATGTAGTGAAAAGGACAGTCAATTCTACCACCCAAAAGAGTTCTCTAGTCAATGAATTTGTTTTTTTATATCTCAATATGACTTTGGCAAATTAAGTGGCACGAAATATGTAATGAAAAAAGTGAAACTAACAGGATTGATGGGATTTGGTGCCCAGTGATCCCGCGATTACCTGACAGATGAAAAACTTGTGAGCATAGAGGAATAGGGGCAAGTTAGCCTGAGTGTTTGTAGGACCGTCTCATGATCTAGAGGTTGTGGGTTCAATCTCCCAAACAGGCATATAATTTCTTTTCGAGGATTTCTTTCTCTAATATTGGGCAATGACTGTCACGTTTCATGCTTGACCGTTCCACGAATAAACATACTGCTAATGATACAATAGAATATTATTGAACTAGAGTTTAATGATGGCTATTATTCACGAGCTGAGGTTTACGGCCACGAGCCGCAGGAGAGTGGCATAGATCATGAGAGAATAATAGCCATTATACTCGAGTAGAATAGTTCACTTTGTCCACGACTATTGTATGAACCATACAAGCAATATTGAAAAAAAAATCGTCATACTTCACAAAATCAAAAATCTGTTGAAGTCTGTTCGAATACCTGAGAAATATCAAAAAATTCATCGAATATATATAAAAAAATCATAAAGCACGTGTTTCTTCAAGAATCATCATTACCTTGAATATGATGGTAGTGAATAATGATTTCATTATTATCGTAATTCTTGAAGAAACGAATGCATTAAAAATATCATATACGAAAGTCGTGGACGAAAATTGTTTTCTCACAGAATAACAGGACACCATATCTAAAATTCATGAAATGTGGTGTCACGATTAAGAATGCATGAATTTATAAACTGAATTTCCTGTGAAGAAATTGATGAAAATATGGATAGATTGACAATCAAAATGAAAGAGAAATTGATTTCCACTTCAGGAAACTCCAAAATAATTCGAAAAACATCATGACAATTGATTCCATTAAATTTAATTATTGACATTGGGTTCTTTCGAAGAAATCCGTATATATAATTCATCATCCTATGAAACATGATTCGTAGTGAGTCATATGACTTCTTTAATCTGTATTATGGACTTGTAATCTGTCTTTTTGTTCGTCTACGCTTCAATCGGAAACCCATTGTATAAAAATCAAAACTGTCAATAGAGAATATTCACCCTCAATTCTTAGTACTGATGTACTATATTTATTCCTCCTGAAGATGCCAACATGATTGGTAATGAGCGTCTTGACAAAGAATGACATTTTCATACTTTGGTGTCAGAAAAACTGATTCCCTTCAATAGTTTGTAGAAAACTATGATTACAATACCTTAGACCTTACCGAAACTTCGTTTTTTACTTGTGTCTGATTTACTGTACAGTGCTGTATCTTAATTCAGAGAACGCATATTTCCAACATTGTCTAGAAACAGCACGTTCTTGACAGAATCTGAAGAGTTGACTAGTTTCGATTTTTAGATCCCCCAAAATAGTGCTTTGGACTAATCAGTAGACTCCGGAGCACAAGGTTTGTTTCGATTGGAGACGGTTCCAGAAGGGTTAAAGTAGTTGCATAGTTGAAAGAGTTGGAAAGATTTGAGCGAGCTTTTTCAAGATATTTTACATTTCGACTTTCAGAACCATCCTAAGTCGGAACAGAAACATTCCTATGATGCCTCCAATAAAATAGACAGAAAATTCAATATTACAGATGAATTTTATGACAAATATAAAAAATATGCTAAATTAAGACCAGCAACCCATGAAAAGAGGTTTTTTCTTAGCTATCAAAACCAAAAATGTACCAAGCAAGTGGTGGGTATTAACAAAATGGGGTCTGTACCCACCTCAGTAGCAAAATTTTTGAAACTAGAGAATCCAGAATCATACACCGGTCATTGTTCCCGGAGATTCTCAGCTACGATCTCAGTAGATGCAGGAGGAGATATTATCACTCTTAAGAGACACGGAGGATGGAAATCCTCTGCTGTCGCAGAGGGATAGATAGATGATTCTCACACCAACAGAATGAACACCGCCACTGAAATTGTCAGCGCTGTGCGTGGAAATTCGAAAGACACTGATGCTCAATCAGTCATAACAGAAAACAGAAATTCAAAATCCTCAACTTCTTCAATTAACACAATAATTACAAGCAGCATCCGAGAAAATATCGAAACAAATCTTTCGCAGACACCTACACAATTCACAAATTATAACAATAAGCAATTTACTTTCAATTTTTATGGTTACAATGTATGAATATGCTCCCCAGTGGAATCTAATAAGTACTTATTGTATTGTAATTTTTTTCAAATAAACGTTGACTGTCATTATTTGTTCATTTCTTCATGAGAGTAATTGTAAATTCATGTGTACTTTTCATTGAAACAATATTCAAACATAGACTGTTACGAATATAATGTAATGTCAGTGCATGAGTTCATAGCGGAAGGTGTATCAATTGTTCTCCTCGTCTAGAGGCCAATTAATGTAGTGAATCTCAAGCTAAAATTCGAAACTGAGTTGAATTCCAAGTGATAATATGGAATAACAGGACACGAGTGAGTGGCTGAGAAAATTACGAAACGGAAGAGAGACTAGTTCCATCAACCTTAAGGAGCACTTGAGTAAGGTCCATTTTTGCAATTCCATTCCACATATCTCATCTTATCAGTGTGAACAAAAACGTATCCTAGATAAAATTCTCTAAAGAAATAGTCGACCACCGAACCGTTGATTCCACTCGATATTCGTCAGTAAGAGTTCGAATTCTGTTAGGTTCGTGTGGCATCCTAGCGCAATTTAATCAAATAAATATAAGTCATGCCAAATTCGACCGATGGAATTTCATTACAAAATCTTCTTGATGCTATACAAGATAGTAAAAAAGAACTGATGAATGAAATCAAACAAACAAGAGCTGAAATAACTGAAGAAATAATTAAGATAAAACGAGAAAACCAGGTTTTGAGGGAAGAAATTAATCTACTCAAGTCCAGAGTGGTAACTCTTGAAGGAAGAACCAAAAAATACAATTTGATAATATTCGGGATACAGGGAGACGAAAAACAAACCACAGATAAAATAATAAAGTTACTGAACGAAGTTCTCGAGGTAGACTGGACTAAGAGTGATTTAAGAGATTCATACAGAATAGGCCAACATAAGCAGGGAAAAGTCAGACCAGTGGTAATTGAAACCATCAACTATGGATTGAAGACGGATATTTTAAATCAGACCAAACACAAATTCCAAACACTAAAATCGCAGCAAATAATAATAAGCCAGGACTACACGATCAAGACACTATCAAGAATACGAAAAAAGAAAATTTCTGAATAATCAACTGAAAAAAGCCAAATCTCTCAATTCTACAGCTAAAATTCAGAAAGGTAGCCTAGTGATCGATAACCAAGTCTTTTCCTACGAGACATTAAAAGACATCGAGAAAAACCCCTTCACCCAGAAAGACCAAATAGAAATAACCTCTAAAAATTCACCTGAGCAAGAAGAAGGAAAGATAGAAAAGGGACGTGATCCAGAAATACAGCCAATACCCAAAGTGACGAAGACCAGTCTACGAAATCGCATAATTACAAAAAATTAAAATACATCAACTATTGTGTTCTTACTTTGTTCTCTTTTCGAATAGGCATTCAAGTCATTAATGTACAGATAAATTAAGTTTTCGATATCAATATTTATTATCTCAATTTATATCAATTCAATATTATAAAATAAAAAATTATGGATCAGTTCGTGAGGGACTATCAAAATAATCCTGTCGATACACTGGAAATTTCCAATGATGAAGACCTGAAAACAACATTGAATACTGGATCTGAGAATCTATCTATTTGCCACAGTAACATACGTAGCCTGAAAAAAAATTTCGAAGAGTTTGAGGTGTTTTTGTCGGAATTTCAGGACACTTTCAGTTGTATTATTCTGACGGAAACATGGAACAGAACAAATGATTCCTTTTTTAATTTACAGAATTATGAAGCGATACACAGTGTTGATCAAATGAACCAAAATGACGGCATTAGCATTTATGTAAAATCCGGTATATTATATGAATGTGATTTTATCAAAATTGGAGTGACAAATGCCATAAAGTTAGTTTTAACTACAGGTCCGAGAAAAACATGTATAGTTTCTATCTATAGATCACCGTCGACATGTGTGAATGACTTCAATACCGATCTGATGGAATATCTTTCTGAACTTACATTTTGGGCATATGAAAACACTTTCATTGTAGGCGACATAAATATCAATATTCTAGAAGATAAAAAAAACAAATTAACTACATAGATGATTACATGAATATTCTTTCTGAGTTCGGCTTCATCTCATTGATAAACAAACACACTCGAATAACCACAACTTCACGTTCTTGCTTGGATCATATCTTTTGGAGAAGTAAAAACCTAGATTTAGATACAATCACCTCGGCGATAATCAGAACCAACATAACAGACCATTCTTCCACAATAGTAGTATTGAAAAATCAGCTAACTAAAAAAAGTATTGCTGATAAAAACCTCAAGGTATCAAAAAAAATCGATCACAAAATATTTTTGGACTTGGTACAGCAGCAAACGTTCGAAAGAGTATACAATACCGAAAATCCTGATGACTGTTTGAACATTTTCATCTCAGAATTACACTCGATGATTGACAGCTCAACTAAATACATACCTTATCGAGGACCACCTAAAAAAAAACCATGGATAACGTACGGTCTAATCACCTCCATAAAAAAGCGCGATAAACTCTTCTGGAAGCATGTCAATAACCCTCTAAATAACACGTTCAAAGACGAATATGTTGCTTATAGAAATAAATTGAATTCTCTCCGCAAAAAAGTTAAGGCTGATTACTTCAAAAACGAAATAAACAGAAATAAAAACTGTTCGAAAAATCTTTGGAAAGTTGTTAACGAATACTCGCAAAATTATAAAATGAAAAATAAAATACAAAAACTAAAATGTAGCACTGGAGATGAGCTTACAAATCCTAAGGATATTTGTGCTGAATTCAACTCATATTTTTCTGATGTGGGCTCGTCACTGGCTTCAAAAATTCCCACTGCTAATTTTGAAGATGAAAGTGCAAGATCTACGAAATCAATGTTTTTAATGAACACTGACCCTGACGAAGTGAAACAATTAATACTTGCTTTGAAAAATAATGAAGCAGCAGGGTTGGATGGTATTTCGAATGAATTGCTTAAACTTTCAGTAGACTTTATTTCAAAACCACTTTCATACATCATAAATAAATGTATAACATCTGGGGTATTTCCAAATCAACTGAAAAGAGCAAAGGTTGTTCCCATATTCAAGGGTGGAAATAAAAATGTCGTCTCAAACTATCGGCCAATATCCATATTGTCATCGATTTCAAAGATTCTTGAAAAAAGTTTGAAATTGCGGTTGATGTCATACTTGAAAGAAACAAAATTTTGTCAGAGTGCCAATATGGGTTTCAAGAGCATCGTTCTACTCAGGATGCTATAGCAGGCGTAACATCAATAGTATACAAGGCAATAGATGAAAAAAAAGTATGTCTGGGTGTCCTTCTAGATCTGGCAAAGCCATTCGACACCGTAAGCCATGACCTTCTGCTGAGCAAACTTGAACACATTGGTGTGAGGGGTACGGTATATGATCTATTCGAAAGCTTTCTGAGGGGTCGAACTCAAAAAGTTGAAATAGAAAGCGAGCTGAGTGATGAAAAAACGGTCTCTTGTGGAGTACCGCAAGGTACCGTACTGGGACCAATCCTCTTTTTGATATATCTGAACTCATTGTTTTCCTCACGTTCTGTCGGAAAAATAATATCATTTGCCGACGATACGGTATTGCTGTATGTCGCATATGTCGCAAACAATTGGAAAGAGGCGAAATACATAGCTGAAAATGACCTGAAAATAATTAGTAATTGGTTCAAAGCGAACTTATTCAACGTTGAAAAAACCAAAGTACTCAGTTTCACGTCATATGAATCTTACCTACCTGATTTCAGCCATATTGAGATAGACTCTAAAAAAGTGAAACTTGTTGAATCAGCGAAGTATTTGGGTATAGAAATTGACAGATACTTGAAGTGGGACGTACATGTCCAGAATCTAAAAAACAAATTAAGAGGACTTATATTTAGATTTTATCAACAACGTAGCATACTTACTCTCGACAAGCTGAAAACGTTGTATTATGCTTTTGTAGAGTCTCTTCTCCAGTATGGTATTGTAGGCTGGGGCGGTATCCATAAAACTCATCTAGATCCTCTAGAAAAAATACAAAAACGAATTATGAAAATCATATACCATAAACATAATCGATTTCCTACAGAACAACTCTACAATGATCTAGAAATATTCGACTTAAGACAATTATTCTCCAAGAGCGTTATTCTTTTTATAATAAAAAATAAGGAGTACTTACAAAGTCTTCCCCACAATCGCTTGACAAGAGCACTAAATGCCGACTCAGTACTCACGCCTCGAGCAAATAAAACTATTGAACAGAGGGTATTCACATATATTGGCCCGAGACTTTTCAATGTTGTACCAACTTTCATTAAAACTATCAATAGCCCTGACTTCCGAAGAAAGCATCTCAAAAAATGGATTCTTCGAAAGGGTCGTCACTATTTTCATAATATAATAGATCCTCCATCAGCATGATTTTCCCTCTAGTTTCCAGTGTATCGAAATAGCTCCTTATCAAAAAAAAAAGTTATTACGCTGTAAGGTAGACACGATTAAATTTCCACAAAATTTATTGTCTTCGCGACATGTTTCGATACACTGTATCTTTATCAAGCGATGTGTTTAAAGACATCGCTTGATAAAGATACAGTGTATCGAAACATGTCGCGAAGACAATAAATTTTGTGGAAATTTAATCGTGTCTACCTTATAGCGTAATAACTATGGATTTCCATCAAGTAAAGGCCACCTCAATAAAAAAAAAAAGTGTATGTTCTTGATAAATTACATACATAAAGCATTATAAAATCTTAGAGTCTCTGAACCGTGAATTTGAAACCAAAAAACAACTTGTACACCTAGCTATCCATTAGATAAAAAAAAATTGTAACCACAGACAGGCTTATTCTGAGCTTAAGCGGTAGGTTAGGTCAGAAGTGAGTGGGTCTGTTCGGCCCTCCACTGCAACCAACAAGGGTTTATTGTGGCTCACACCTATTCAAACTCGACCAAATAAACCCAGCTTCTCATCGAAGCCGATTAGTTTGTATGGTGAGTGATCTTTCAGGTCAGATGGTAAGAGTGAAACCTTGCCAAACTCTGAAAACCTGATTCGGTCCGCAGCGGGGCAGGCACAAATTATGTGCTTTGCTGTTTCATCATTTTCCAGACAGAGACGACACAGGCTGTCTTCTGACAGTCCGATTCTCTGCATATGATGATTCAAATGACAGTGACCTGTGAAAAGGCCAGTTAGACATCGTAGTTCGTCCCTACTGTAGTCCAACAACTGTTTGGTTTCCGACTTCGAAGGGTGAATAAACGCCTTGGAATGAGCCAATCCTGGAAGATTTTGCCAGAAGTCCATAAATTTTCTCGCCATCCAGGTATTTAATGTTTGTTTGGCAAAGCCCAAGGCGATGCCAATGACAGGTTCTGGTCCGATGAAGCTGCTTGCAGCACCCTCCTTTGCAAGGGAGTCAGCAGCCTCATTGCCTTCCAGGCCAGTATGGTCCGGAATCCAGACCAGAGACAATTTGTTAAATCTTCCTATTGAGGAGAGTCGTTTTTGGCAATTTGTTACCAGTTTGGACGTTGATCGGTAAGAGCCAATGGCTTTCAGCGCCGCTTGACTGTCCGAGAATATTTTTATTGACTCGTGTGTGAGGTTGGATTCTGCCAATTTCTCCGCACACAGTTCAATAGCATAAATTTCCGCTTGAAATATGGTCGCATAGGTCCCTAGGCAGGTTGATATCTCTGTCCTGGGTTTGCGACTAAAAACACCTGCACCGGAACCAGAAGGTGTTTTTGATCCATCTGTGGTAGCAACCTTATTTGTTCACTTGAATATCCACGCCAAATAACTAATTAAATTTATTAGGTTTGTTCATTTACTCACCCTATGTAATTATATATTTATTTTGTTCATGGTAAATAAATATTATTATTATTATTAATGTTCAAATGAATTGGTGGTCGTAGGAAAAATAGTGTACATTACACGTGCGAAAGTGATTTTTCAAACAATTGTGTTATTTCCCACTCTCGTGAAAAATTTCACTTTCCGCACTAGTAATGTAATATACTATTTCCTACAAGCGTGCGTGATTCACCCTCTACCCGCACGCAATTCAGTTTGGAAAGTGTCATTTTCCCACACTAGTGCGGGAAAAACATTTATATGATATCCTCGTAAAATATGAGTGGTGGGTGACAAAATATGAAAGTTCAAGCTTTTTTGTTGCAATACTAAGTGAGTTTGTTCAAAATCATCCATCATTTTGCACTATTTATTGAAAAAATGAACAAATATTGATAAATAAAAATGTATTGTTATGAAAATCACCCTATGTATAGGCTTAGATTGATCTGATAACGAGTAGGTAACAATTGATGTTGTCATGCCGATCAATACACAAATTTGTTTGTAATTGTCAGAGTGACAGACAAAGCGTTACTTATATATTTTCGATTCAGTGAAATTGCCACAATAGATTATTCATCTAATGAAGAACTTCCACAAGAAATCGTGCAAGCAGCTACAGATGCGAACTTAGAGTTATTGCCAACGAAATCTAAACAAAGGTATGAGAAGCAATACACGAGTTTTATTGAATGGTGCAACAATAAAAAAGTGAAAACACCAAATAAAGAAGAAGTATTCTTGGCTTATTTTCTAGAAATGTCTAAAACATGAAAGCCGAACACTTCATGGGCAAGATATTCAATGTTAAAGAGTGTATTCAAAGTGAAGCAAAATTTGGATATTAGCAAATTTTACAAAATAAATCATTAAAAGGCAGAATGTCGGTTTTCGACCGAAAAAGGCCAAAAACTTCACTCAAGAAGACGTTTCAAAATTTATGACTGAAGCACCCGATGACATATACCTCATGATTAAGTGTAACGTAGTTACATAAGGTAACTGTTACTGCAGATTTGCCAGACTAATTCAGTGGAGATTGGCGTGGTATTCTTTGGACTGACTTGCCAGTATCGAATTTAGGTTGGTGTCAAGCAAGGATCTTGAAATTAATTTTGGCTGGACGCCAGAAATTTTTTGTTTATTTAAAAGGATAAAAATTCAAACTTCCCTAATATAGATAAAGATAATTTTTTAAGATAATTTCCTTCTATGTTGAACAAAACAATGAAACACTAAGCAACTATGTATGGTGTATAATGAACAACAACATGTAACATGAATAAAACAATTTGTATGTATTTTGTATGATGGTTCAGTTATTGATATACCTTGTCTGGTATGTAGTTCGTGAACTCTGGTTATATGGGTTGCGGTGGTGGCCTACTCGATCTTCTCTGCTTTATGGTGGCTGGATCAGGTTTCCTTGTCTCGGGCTACTATATTCACCCTGATGTTTCTGGAAGACGTAGGGCTACTATATTCACCCTGATGTTCCTGGGAGAAGTCGGGCTACTATATTCACCCTAGTATTTCTGGTAGACTCTCGGGTTTGGACTTGCAGTTCAGTAGCTGGGCTTGGACTCACCGTAGTTGTTGTATCATGAAAATGATATTGCAGAGTTATAAACGAACCAGATAGTTGTATACCAGACTTGAATCTTGGATGACTGACGTAACTAGCTAGTGTCTCTCAGCAATTATATAATTCAAAGATATTTGTGTAAAACAGTGAAATATAAGATATCCTTACAACTATGATCTTAAATTGAAGCTCAAAAATGATATTTCAACACGTGTTGTGACTATGATTCATTACTGAATTTATGAACAGTTAGAGCTAGTTACACATGTGTTCAAGATATAAATGAAGAATGTCTGCTAACGATATATGAATTATTACGATTATTGATATCTACAAGTGAATGATTATGAAAAAAGATGTAGAGATAGGAAAGATATTGAGATAGTAAAGATATTCAGAGAATTTTTACTTTCTGTTGTTTGGAATCAAAATATCTGATAATGTGATAAAGAAGTTCCGAGAAAAGATATTCAAATACTACTTCACAAAATCTTTCGTAATCCAAGTTTCAAGTGCAATAAACTTTGAGTGCAACAAATAGGACTGACTCAAAATAGATATTTTCAAAGAGCTAAAGTAAAGATAAGGGAACGGTAAATACTTGAATCAGGAACAAAATTTCTGACTTAAGGAATGACAAAATTTTCGACTTTCAAGAAAATATGCCCACTGGACCCTATGACTTGAAAGAAAATGACTCGAGGTGAGTTAAAACACACAATTACTGATTTTATGGAAAAGAAAAAAATGTGTGAATCAATACTCACCTAGAATCATCTCCAGCCTGGATGTACAGGTTACCATGTGGGTTACTGGTTTTTCAATATATTTTTCCAAACAGGAATCAACTTTCAGCCTCTATTCCGAACAAATTGATTGTGATCCTTTCAGAATTTCATTCGTCATTCGCCCAACTGCTGTGAAAATAAAAACGCAGTCAAATTCTTAAAAATCAGAAATTTTCGTTTCACGAAATTGTGAAAACTAAATTGATACGCCTCTGGCGATGATAACCTGAAAATATCAATAAATGGAATCGATAATCACTTGAATGTTGAAGGATTACAAAGATAAATCAAGATAAAGATTACGTGAAGGTATGCTTGCCACCATTGGCTAAAATTGTTGAACAGAAGATAAGAAATTATGGGAACTCTTTTCACATACCTGATATTCCATTCAAGACAACAAACACTTCATGAAAACTTTTTGTGGAAAAAGGAAGGTAATGTAAAGTAAGGTGGCTATATACTGGTGTTTTCACTCCATATAAAAGATTGTCAGCAAATCAGACGACCGATATGGCCAACTTGATGAAAAATTTGATGATGTAGGCGTAATAGTACTGCAAAAAATCCGCCAGGTACCAGCACTCTTGCAGTGGAGATGTCAGTCCTGTGTTGCCAAGTGGCCATGTCGTTGCGAATTCTGGTCCAGATCAGTAGAAACAGAATGCAAATTTATTCCAACTGAGAAATTATTTTCAAACTACATGGAATAAATAACGCATAAAGTTAAACACAAATTTGCCGCGTTTTGGTGTTTTCAATAACCTCGCATATCCAGTCCCGATAAATTCTCTATCCTTTAACAAAAACATCAGAATTGGCAACAGCGTGTTCCATGGATCGAGTGATCACGAAAATAAAAAGAAATTTTTGATTACCAGCGCCCCTCATGGCCACTGATGAACTAGAACGCCTTGTCCACAGGTTTGTCTGAAACAATATCGCAACATTAGAAACACCAGTATATAGATATCTTAATGTAAAGATATTAAGATAACGTGAAAACAAATTTTGCGATCAAATCTCAAAAACAATGTTGCCTCGATGATAGCCTAATTAGAAGAGAGAGCTTGATGAGCTTCTTCCCTTTTCGACAGATTTCAATTCGATCATGCGCGATCAATGGCCCAAAGCCAACATGGCGTTTTTGTTGCTGAACAAAAATTCTGATGATTCAGCCATTCTCCGCTAGATGCTCTAATATATGCATGAAATCGCTGTTATTGATTTACGAAAATGTGAAGTTTCCGCTTCCGAACAATAGATGATGGGCTCATATGAATGATAAATTTACTTATTATAAATGATGTAACGATTATTCGTTACATAAGTTAGTAGCAATGTTTGGATTAGCTGGTGCTTGCAGACGAGAAGAGCTGACAAAACTGATGAATGTTAATATCAAGGATTCCAAAAATCATTCCTCTAGATCCTTCGTGATATCTGAAGAAGCAAATGATGGTTATTTTTTGAACGTATACAGCAATTATGTACATTTACGTCCAAAAGGGACTCCTCACCGTCGTTTATTCTTGTATTACAAAAGTGGAAAATGTACTGTACAATGTGTAGGAATCGATACCATAGGAAAGACCCCCTCCGAAATAGCAGTATAACTGCGCCTTCAAAATCCAGAGCTTTACACTGGTCACAGCTTCAGGCGTTCCTCAGCCACTTTACTTGCTGACTGTGGTGTGGTTAAAACTAATATCAAACGCCTAGGAGGATGGAAATCGACTTCAGTTGCAGAGGGGTATTTAGAAGACTCCACCAATCGAAAAAAAGAAATGTCCAACAAAAGTCTCAATTTGAACACTACATCGTCTTCCGGGTGCATTTTAGAACCATCCACGTCTATATCGATCGGCGACGATTTGATGCCTGTGCCTGCACATTCGATTTCTTTCGATAATGTATTGCCCGAGTTACCTTCTTCTTCAGGAAATCAGCCATCTTCAAACAATATGCTGGCTTCCGCTATAAATTTACATAATGCATCAAATTGTACATTTACAATAGATATTACGAATAATTAGTGGATAGAAAATGTTACTCTTGTTAGTTGTTTCCATTTGCATGAATAAATAATTGAAAAAATGAATTTGTTTCCTATGCTTGTAGAAAAAGTATTGTTCCTAACTCATGCGGAAAGTGTCTTTCCCGTACTCGACTGCTTACCCGAACTCCGCTTCGCGTCGTTCGGGTTAACGGCAGTCGCGTGCGGGAAAGAACCACTTTCCGCACTTGTTAGGAAAATTACTATTTCGTCAACCGGACGCGAAAAAATTTCACAATCGGAACAGAGTCCGCAAAATAGTATTTCGCTGTCGTTACCCAGGGTGACGGCCGTAGCCCAGAGTAACTGCTGGAAAACTGATCATTGGTATTGCTTAATATATCATTTCCATAGGAACACTATGATATTGACGCCATCAGTGCACTTTTCTATATTAGTGTTGGTACGCTGTCTATAATATGGCCGCAAAATGTCTTCGCCACCTCGAGATTATCTTGCCCCGGCCTAACAGCCTTGGCGATAATCTCTCCTTCCGAACGCGAAAAAGCATTTTGCGACCTTGATGCGAATAACTATTACGTAGACTGACAGCAATTTACCAATAACACTAGAATAACCATGAAAACAAAATATCATTAAGTAACATGGAACTGATATTGGTCTATATTTTCTTCAAATCGAAGTGGAGAAAAGAAGTTAAATCAAGAAATTAGGAATTATCCATAGAGTAACTGATGGGAAGAAATAACCAAATCATGTTCCAATCAAAAATAATCATGTTTCTTATAACATCGAGTAACATGGATGTGAATTTGGGATACAACCAAACGGACTTAACTGATTGTCATAAATTAGCATGTTATTGAAACTTCTGACAACACAAACGTTAATTTGACGTGTGTAAAATATCGAAATGGTATTTCTGTGTTCAGTGCAAGCTGGATGTGAGTTTCTGTTTGAATTATATATTGACGTTTGTGAGATTTCAAACTCCAGTAGTGATGCACATACTGCCGTATGACTTGGAATATTTGATTTTCTTCAACGTATCTCACAAATAACAATTTTCAGAGTATGTCCGACGTTGGAACTCAGCGCTCACTTAGATTTCAGAGCACTATCCGAATGGAAGCTGTGAAATGTCATTTGGCCTAGCAGCTGAATTTACAAGGATTACTGTTCCTAAAAACGAACCTCCAAAGTGGGAACTTGCATGCGAGCTGATAATCAATAGTGCCACACATTTCGAACTGCGATTCCTAGAAGCAGTGTGATTCTTTGAGAACTGAAAGTGAGTTCGGATACGATCACCGAATCGAAATTATTTTTGGAATATTTACGATTGGTGATGACGGTCAATAACTATTAGATTAGAGAAAAAAAACTACCCCAATCAGTTTGAGTTGGTTCATGAATCAAAATCCGTTCGAAGAGATTATAGCATGTGGTATTCGAACAAAAAGAATTTCTTGCACTTCCCTTCGTCGTTTTCTATTTTTGCCCAGCAAAATTACATTTTGTCTCTAAATGAAACAGGATACCATTCTCGTCGAATGTCAAAAATGATGAGATTTCTGACCCAAAACTTGTATAGACATTGATACCTATTTTTTCAGATTGTAGTGATTTACAAGCCCAGAAAACTACGAAGAGAAAAAATTTCGTCCTTTGTCAAGATTTGTATACTAATTTATTCACAATCACGCTTTCACAAATATCACTATTGTCATTCTCAATAAATGTCATTTGTTTACGTGAAGGTTGACATATTCATTCAACAATTCTCTAGTTTTGAGGAATACGTTCGGCATGTCAATCATATCTCATCAATTTCCGTTAGGTTTCATGATGATGCTGCAAGTAGCAACGCTTGGATAACTAATTGGAATATTAAAGGCAATTTCGACAATAGGAGTAGACTATCCATGAGTGAGGAGATCTCTGAAACCTTCTTTGGTAGTTTTTTTTGGGTTCCCAACCTACCACAATCGGAAAAATTAGAAATAATATTGAAATATATACAAGTGTAGAAGGGCAGGAGACGAAAGTTTAAGGAGTCTGCTTTTATCATGTTGTCTGCCGATGCTTGCATCCCAGTCACTTCGGTTGACATAGATAGCGCCTAGCTGCCACTCTTGAAAGACATATGTCACATCTCAAATCTTTGAAATTTACAAAAAACGAACGAAGAAAATGTTTGTAAAAGAGTTCTGGAAATGGAAGCGGATTTGGTTCCAGAAACGCCAGCGAGAAGTATTGACAAATATTAGTTCTTGTATTTTCTGATATACTCCAGTCTATGACGGTGAAAAAAGTGTAAACTGTGTATTTATCCCATACAGCACCGATTCGTATAAAAATTTGGATAAAGGTTCTACTTACCCTCTATTTCAAAATATACCCTGCGACGAGGGTTGCTTTCTTCCTGGGGGTGGATGCCACCCCTTCTTGGGGGTGAAATTTTTTTTATTAGAAATGAGTGCGGAAATCAATAGATTGACTAATTCTAAGTAATTTTTGTTCAATGAACTTTTTTCTGAAAAGCAATAGTTTTCGACTTATTCGCGAGTGGAATTGTCGGTTTTCAGGCAAAAAAAACACGTTTTCAGATCCTTTTTCGCGAATAACTGGAAGAATATGCATCTAATATAAAAACCTGCGGTGAGCAGAATTGTAGCTTCTGAAAAAACGAAGGCAATCGTTTACTTGTGATGTATGCAAACCCATTACAAACTGAATAATTGCTTGTTGGAAGTTGATTGGTATTTTCAAACGCCAAAATGAAAAGTTTCTACGTACAATAACCAAAAACCAATGCATTGTTCGGGAAAAACTTATTGGACCTTTTTTGAAGTCCTTCATGAATCCTTCATTTTTGTTATTTATGAAAGTTTCTCTAGCATCGAAACTGACCGAGGTATGTAGGAAATAATGTTGAATCCTATTTTTTCGTTGAAAAAAAAAATGGTGAATAACTCATCCTCTCTTCCACTCCCTTTGAAAAAAATCGTTGTAACTCCATAATTTACTCCTTTCTAATAATGAGTTCTGAGTTTTTCATTAATTGAAAGTAAGTAGTTTTGGAAAAAATTGAGATTGAAAAGAAAAAAAAACATATACGTAATTCAGCGAAAGATCACCAATTCTTCTAATGTACATACTCTAATTTCTACAAAAATTTTTTATGGTTGTTTTCCCAGAACTCGCTTAGCTCATTCACATTATTTTTTGTTCAAGAACATTTTTTTGAAAAGGTTCACGCTGAAAGGGCTCAAAAAAGGTACTTGGCACGAACCCTCACAATATTTAACTGGCCATATCCTACCCTATTTTCACCCTGCAGAAAAAATGAAACACCAAAATTCCCGGAGAAGAATAACCTTCAATTTTGTACTTTAAAAATTTTTGCATGTGATCAATACTTTTCGAGTTATTTCGAAGAAATGGTGATTTTTCGCTGCATTACGTATATGATTTTTTCTCTTCATTCTCAATTTTTTCCAAAACTACGTACTGTCAATTGATGAAAAACTCAGATCTCATTGAGAGAACATGAATGAAGTGAATTATGGAGTAACAACGATTTTTTTCAAAGGGGAGAGAAGAGAGGATGAGTTATTCACAATTATTTTTCAACGAAATAATAAGATTCAGCATTATTTCCTTCATACCTCGGTCAGTTTTGATGCTAGAAACTTTCATAAATAACAAAAATGAAGGATTTATGAAGGACTTCAAAAAAGGTCCAATGAGTTTTTCCCGAACAATGCATTGGTTTTTGCTTATTGTACGTAGAAACTTTCCATTTTGGCGTTTGAAAATACCA
>JAVJAQ010004562.1:0-118938 GCA_032362365.1 Zygogramma bicolorata | reverse complement strand
CTTTCAAGTCAAGTTTCGAATATAAACTGAAGCTTTATATTACTAAGCTCTCCATTAATTTTAATGAATAAACACCTCAGGAACCTCCGCCTATGATTTTACGACTCTTACGGCCGTTTTATGACTTGGGCCCTCATTTTGTGCTATCGACACATTCTGAACGGACTATAGCTGAAGGACTTCGAAAGAAGTCTATGGCGTTTGGTATACAATACCATAAACCACCTTTACTACTATTTTATTCAAATCATACAGATTGTTATCTGAGCACGTGGCAAAGATCAGAAGGGTGATTTTTTGAGTAATTCTCAGACAAATAGTTCACATAAACATAGGTCCGCTAATGATTCGTTCTCAAGATACGGACGGCCAAAAAAACTGTTTTCTTCTGAAGATCTCAATAATCCTTCAACAGATTCTTTTGAAATTCGGTGGTGGTATTTAGGGTATTGAGTGGCTGATTCAGCCATAACTAGATTGAAACCAATATATCGTGTAGCGTCCCGGAAGGACCAATATTTTTGACCAGCATTGAGCGACTGAAACTTCAACTTTTTTATCTCTATCTTTTTTCTTGTAACTTGCTATATTTTTGAGAAAAAAAATCACCTATTGCTTGTACTTTGAACAACAAAATTGACAATGTTTTTCACAGGATGTTGATATAAAATATCATAAAGGACAAGGAGATGAAATGGAATTAAATGATTGTTTGAATATATGCTTTTCCTCTCATGGCACTCTGAATCTACTTCTAAAATACTGCAGTAGTGAATAACGTTGTGTTTCATCGAAAAGTTAATCAATAAATTCGAGACATGAATTTCATGTTATATTATTTGCTCAATGATAATTAAAAAGCTCGTTATTACATGTCCATGCAAGTACACCCCAGTTGTTGATGGTTTGCTAGTTTTATTTCATTGTTCCAAGGACATGCAATAAAGTGATTTTGATTTCTTCAACAGAGCAAAATACAAAAAAAGGTAAAAAGTTGTAGTTCCAGTAGCTCAATACGAAAAAAACGAAAAAAAAAATGCAAAAAATCAGTAGCGTACATTCTTTTGGTCAAGATACCTTCCGGGACGCCACTGGACATAATGATTTCAATCTAGTTATGGCTGAATTAGCCACTCTACACATTTAATACAACCACCAAATTTTAATAAAATTGGTTAAAGGATTATTGAGATAGGATTTTTTTTTATTTTGACACCCTGTAGCTTGAGAACGAATCATTAACGGACCTATGTTTATGTGAACTTTTTGTCTTATAAATACTCAAAGAATCACCCCTTTGAGGTTTTACGTACCTAACACCCTGTATATTATTTTTCCCTTTCACTAATCGACACCACTATGCACCTAGTAGAAAAAGACTCTTTATGTAAAGACGGAGACGGCTAGTAGGTTCAAACGAATTCCGTGGAATATCTGAAGCTATGAATGCTCAGAACTCAGAAGTTCAGAAGGGCTTGACGTTCTTCTTCCAAACCAACTAATTTATATATTTTAAATTATCAAATTTATACCCACCGATATGGAATCAAGGTGTTCAGCCAATACCTCAAATTCCTTGGAAGTCTTTTGTAGGACAACGCCAAGATAATCGGCCTTATACCACAAACTTTCATATATAATAGCACACCGCTAAGTTTTCCGAAAGTTCGATAATGGCTCATTGGCAAACTTTTGAACTTGCAGTTTTCATCAGGCGTTGAATGCATTACGGAACATCAAAGTTTACTAAATCAATTACGATCTGAAAACAAACTCCCAAAATTTTCGCAGTTCGCGAATTCTTCAGGAGTTCCAATAATGAGAATTCTTTCCCGAAGTTGAGCAAGGCATACCTTCCTGGAATTTTCCTTCGACGACGAACTGTTGGAGAATAATTGGCTATTCGAGATCTGATTTGGTGGCAGGGAAAGAAAATATGCAAAACGTTGTGATCATCAAAAAGTATGCTGAAATGATTCGAAGGTTTCTTATCCGTTGTAGTGTTTGCGAAAAGGGTATTATTTTTGTATTGTTTATGTATAATTATTTACTTTTTTACTTGTCAACTAGTTCACACTGTAGCAAAAATAATCCCAACGCTAGATCACTAGATGTAAACGCAGCGAGAGTTATTGTTATTCTGTATGAGCTTTTCAAAATGTTTCCTTCTTTTTACGTCAACCTCTTCTCCACAGAAACAAATCAAAACAGATAACGATCCTTCCGCACATCACTAGATGTAATAATGTTAAAAAACTAATATTTTTATTAATAGCAGCAGATGTAGATATCTCCACATCAATGCTTGAAGTTGAGGAATAGGATGCTTTTTTGGGAACGAAACCCGCTGAAAATGTCAAGCAGCATATTAGCAACAAATAAAAATATGAAGTGAACAAAAATATATTAGAAAATGAGAGGAAAATTTTCCATTTCATTCAATTCGAAAAATATTTTTTCAACATGTGAGATACATTTGTTGGCATAAGCAATGGAGCTCGGCGTTTTTTAATTAAATATAATGAGAGTTGCTCTTCCACTCCACCATCAATGACGAGGGGGCTCTGTTTAGTGAGTAAGATATGTTTTAGATATTTTTTGGATTTATTCATTGTCATCTTTTTGAGAACTAATGAGATTTCGATAAAAAATTTGAAATTCGGTAAGTATAAGATCGTTTGTATTGTTGTGTTCAATGGAGAGGAATTACAATTTCCTGTGAACGATCACTCTTTCGTGTATTTGGTCTTTATCAATTGAATGAAAAACAGCTCATAACTATTTCGTCGAAATACATTCAAAAGTAATGCTCCAGAGTATTCAAAATTTCAAAAACGCATTACATGTCAGATAGACGTCAAAGTCAATTAAAACCATAGAAACTATCATAGAATCCTGCGTTTCTGTGTCATCACTCTCATTTGAAACCATATTTGGATAAAAATAACCCCCATCAGTGCCTTCGATGTTCAAATTTTATGCGGAACGGCGGCTGTTTCATATTAAAAATCAACTGCTGTGATCTATGCATAGAATATATTCTTCGAAAGTGGAGGGAGGCTTCAGATTGGTACACCTTTCCGGTAGAATTGAGGAAAGCACGAGTCTCATCTTGGATGAAGCCTCCTAGAGTAACACAGTTGCGCCTAGGTGGCTCAAAACCACCAAGATGCAAAGTTTGAGATCGGTTTCATGTACAAAAATCTTGAAACTATCATGATGACTCGTAGTTCATATTATCACAAAATTTGCATATTGATAGATTTCAAAAGGGCAACTTTGTTTTCAATTTCACTCCTATGTCGATATTTTGCAGAAAACTGTCATTTCGGGAACGTTTTCTTGAGTTTGATAAAATTAACAAAGATATAAAATAAACGTAATCTAAGCTTTCGTATGTAACTTGGATATATCGTTTACCAATATTAAATAAATAATAATGAAAACAATACACAATTAGTTTTCTACGAGGAGAATTCGACAAAAAATAAACTAAGTTGCTGTTATCGCGCATAATATTTGAGGAATTTCGAAATGTCGAAATATCATATGATCAAATTATTAATATATCAATAGAGCGAAAGTCAGTTAATGTAAAAAATTATTTTTTTTCTAAAAAAATTTCTTTAATTGTGCTTATTTCATTGAAATTGGTAATGTTCCCGGAAATGATGCACCGTTTCCGAAATGACAAAAATTATCAGGGAATGATGACCTTCAATAGGACGGGAAATGTTTAAATTATAAACAAATATTTCAATAACATTATTTGTTTATATTGCCATATTATTTGTACTTAAGAAAAAATGCTCTTACTATAAATTCAGTCTTGTAATTGAGCCTTCTGATATAATCATAATCAGCCTAATTGTTACGACCTTGTTAAAGTTTCAATCGGTTAAAACCAGTTAAACTCGAAGTGTACTTCTCTGAACTTCTATAAATAAATAAAAAAAAATAAGTAACGTGAGAAAATCAAATATAAATTCTGTAACGAACGACAATTAAAGTAACAAAAAACATAATGAAACACAATATTATTATCAAAATAGTAATATTCCCTATTCTCTTCTTTTTTCGTCTGTGGTGTCGAGATAATATTGAATATTTCCCACATATATAAAATGTCCCATAAGAGCAATGCAATTATCGAAAACTTACAGCGGTTATTGCATTGTATCAAGTTACCATAACAACACATTCGAAACCGTATCGCTAGACGTCAGTAAACAACACGAATAAATGTCAGATAGACTTCAAAAATAGAAAAACATTTCGCGTTTAGGCGAGTACTCCATACAATCTATAGAGGAAAGTATAAATGAACAAAAAATAACATTTCCTTGAGAATTTCTTTATTCGTGAAATATTCCAATGAATTACATTCGTGCATAAAAATGACCGGATAATTTTGCATTCAAGCGTGATATCTTATACAAATTGCATTCGGTTATTCTCTCTTGCAATTTTTAGATATCACAGCTTATTTAATCCATTTTGGCACAAACTCAGATACTTTTCCAGTTGCAGACAGGTAGTCTAGATCATGACGAAAAAAAAAACACCTTACATGAATAAATTTCAACAAAGTGAAAGCATATGATTTTTATCTTAGTATACCTCACAGATATTGCTGGGCATATACGTTATTAGTTCTGTGCCAAGATGGATTAAATGAGCTGTACATTCAAATATTTGTGGAGCAATTCCAGTTGTTGGTTTCGGTATTGGATGTGAAAATGAATAAATCACAGCACACCTTCCAACTTCAGACCAATTGTTTTACTGTCAGTACTCTCCAAGATAATCGAGAGAATCATAACGATAATGAGGATGATGTCATTCTTCGAGAAATTTAAAATTCTGAGTACTCGAAAAACACTCACGCCGCCATTTTCGCATTTCTTGAATCTTTTTATACGAACCTGAATGAGAAAGTCGCGACTGCCTTGGTATCCTGTGATATTCAGTTTATGAAATATAGTTCCTTTTCAGTTCCGGGGACTAGCTGAACCCGGGGTTTTAGGAAATTCTTATAAGCTATAATTTGATGTGTTGAACGATTGTAGTAGTTTGGGGACACATGAACACCAGCTGAATTCCATAAGGATCGGCGTTATTTTCCTTACAACTCCAATGTAGTGTTTCCAGTAGACATACTTGGAAGTGATTTTTTTTTCCTGTTCATTGTTGAATCGTCTGAAGAGGTATATTTTTGAATAATATCTCTGTAACATTCGTGGGTTCATTCAAGAGTAAAAACTACTTCAACAATTTTGAAAATTTTCATCGTAGCTTTCGAATCAGTACAGCTAGCATTGAATATTTGATAAAAGTTGACAAGAGTGTTTCAACTATTTTGAATAACTGTAATATGCCAATAATTTTATCGGACATATTCACTCTTTAAACGATTTCATTTGTATAGATTAGTTCGAATTCCAGAAGACGATTGATACCAGGTTCAAATTCACAACTTTGACAATATCTCCTTCTAAACACTTATCTCTTCTGATAAGAATTGACAGTCTTTTTCTGTGAACATGTTCATTGTTTGTTGATGGATGCAGCTATCACTATGTGGTAGGAGATTATCATGAAAATGAGAAATGAAACTTCCTTTGTTTTCATAACCTACATGTTTGTAACTAACGTTATTGCAGTTTCATCCTATACGGACATTATCAAGAGTTTATAGTTTATAGTATTCGCTTTATAATGTCTGTAATGTTATTTAGAGAATGATAGTGGTATAAAAACAGGAAGTTTCATATCCTATTTTCCATGTTTCTTAACCAATATTGTATAATTTGTTGAAACTATAATCATGAATGACAAGGATTATAGCTGTGCAAAGATTAGTGATAGAGGTTCTATGAGGCATACCTATATGGCCTGTAGATGATTTACAAGTCACGTTACTGAGGTAACTTCACAATAACACAACAATGTTTATAAAGCTATCCTAGGAAGAGCTTTATTATAATCAATTCACTTCATACCTAAGATAATATTATTAAGTAATAAGTAACACAGTGTGCTAATTGGATATTAATATGTACCGTTACAACTTTTGTTCGTATCAGTTTCAGCAAACTTTCTATCTTCCTTACAATGCCAAAACGGCTTCATATAGTTGAAATCCGCTCATGAATCTCTTCTAATCACGAACAATATTCTGTTTCACGTTCCACATCATGTTTTCAACTTACTTCGCAACAAAGTAATATATTACTTTCCCTCGTCGAGTTCCAACTCTGAACTTCCTAGAATAAAATGAAAATTCGGTGAAAATATTAAATTCCGACAAGCGACGTTTTGGCATCACAGGCCATTGTTAGCATCAAAGTTGTGAGCGCAGAGAATTAGAATGATGATGTGGAGTATACGGAGCAGAGCTGATAAGTTTCACAATCATTCTTATTTAATAAGTTGGAAACGGAAATGGTCGGAGACTCGCTCGTGATGGAATAGTAGGAGCTCAACAAATTTTTATTGTCTGGAACGAAACTTCTTGGGTCCTTGTAGGGAAAACTTTCGCAGTTCAGATTTCGCTCGATGGAACGGCTTAATCAGTTTTACATGGAAACGGGCTTATCTCACAAAGAACGCATCAAAATGGAATCGCTTTAGTGGACGTTGCAAATCATGCTCATCCGTCATCATGGGTATCATCAGCATATAGGTACATTTTGCAACGATCAACATGTTTGATGAATTGAGCGATATATGGTTGAAATCCGCTCATGAATCTGTTTTGATCACAAACAATATTCTGTTTCACGTTTAACATCATGTCATCAACTCACTTCATGATTTCAAAATTATTTAGGTGGTGATGAGCAAAAACTTGTTCATTTAGAAAACCCGATATCTTCAAAGATAAAAATTTCTTGTGGTGTACCCCAAGGATCTGTTCTTGGACCTGTTTTATTTCTCATATACATTGATTTTCTTTCAGAATTACGAAGTAGTTTGAAACTATATGCCGACGATACTTCACTCTTCTATTATGGAAAATATATTCGAGAAATTAAAGGAAATATAGAATATGATCTCAAATTGATTTCAATATGGTTGCAAATTCATAAAATAACGCTTAATTTGAAAAAAACTTCTATTATGTACATCTCAAAAAAAATTATACCTGATTCCGATCTATCACCTTTCTCTTTGAATGGTTGGGTGACACATTAAACAGAATGTTCAAAATATCTAGGACTGCTTGTGGATAAATCTCTTGCATGGTCCCAGCACGTCCGAAGTGTCAGGAAAAAAAATTCTCATTTATTGGAATTCTTTATAAATTGAGATCGCTTGTACCTATCGAATATCTGAAAATTATATATTCCTGTCTGATTCATTCAAAAATTCAATACCTAATCTCAGTTTGGTACACTGCTAAAAAATCTATTTTGAAACCTCCTAAGTCTTTACGAAACAAGGCACTCAAGTGCATTTTTATATTACCATTATTGAGACCAACTTCGAACTCATATAGACCAAGAAATCTTTGACCTCGATTCTTCATTTGAAATGAAAATTTGTATTTTCATCCGTTCAACAAAACATAGGAGAAAACATCCCTCAATATCTTATGTGATAAATTCAGATACTCATAATCATGATACCAGGCAATCCAGTGCTTTGAAAACAAAAATTAAAAGTGATCCATGTCCCTACTAATCGTACATGCACTGTGGAAGTCGAGTTATTTCAATACTATGTCAAAGGAAAATGTTATCGTGAACAGGCTGCATAGAAAAATCGTGAGGTAATTTTTCAATTTTCCATCCGGAAAATTAAAACTCCAGTTTCACTTGGTTCACAAATATAAAAAGAAACTAGGTGCGATATTGCTCGCGAAATGTCTGATACAAATGCACCATAACCTGCTAACAAACAGCCTGCTTATTGGGGCTCTCACGTGTCTCATTTCACGTCGTATTTACGTTTCTGCCTCGACTCAGAACATGCTAATTCAGAGAGAACCGAATGTGGAGCATTCCGTGCAACTCGTGATTGCGAAATCGAATAACTCCTCGAGTTTACGACTTTTCATGCATTGTTCAGTATTACGATTCCCGTGCTTTGCCAGACTCTGCACTGCTGCTTTGTCTCGATCCGGAGTTTTTGTTGCTGAGAAGATTTGGAGCTCCGGTGTGTCATTTCGCTGCCTTCAGTCAGAGACAGGTGATTTATATTACGCCTTCCTTTTGAGGTGTTTGTTTTGCGGGTTAACATTTCAAGATTCACGTGCGTATTCAAGCGCAGGTGGGTGTAATGATTCCATTGCCAGTGGAATCTATAAAGATATTTTTTTTTATAATCGGTATCGAATACTGATTCTTTTCGATTTGATTGTTGACACATTTATGAATGTATAAGCTCGTTCGCCTCCTCAATGAAGGGCAGTCAAAAGTAGTCGCCATTCCAACTTCTGAAATTGCAATTGCGTGGACCTGCTTTGAACTTATTGAATAAAATGGATGATGGAAAGGACTCTAGGAAATACTAATGGTAATATTGTGACAGCTTTCTGCTTTCCAAAGCAAGAGGGGGTCAATAAAATATATATTTTCTCATCCTAGGGTTATTGTTACACTGATGATTTGGGTGGATTATTCAAAATCTTGGATGAAGGCGGATGTTTTATTAATCAAGTATGAGATACTTGCTGGTAGAGAAAGGAAGAATAAGCTCACAAAGACACCTGTATTGAAAAAATCGAACTCTCATCGAAGAAAGGTATGTCAATATTTCTCGGACTTTTTACTTGTTATCTTTGTCCTCATTGAATCTCTTAGTGATATTATTATCATATATTTTGAAAATATTTTGATTGAAATGATCCGCTCCCAGATGGAAACATTTCACGTTTCCATATCGAAACGGTGGAAGAATTCAAATTTAAAGACATGATTAATAATTTTGTGGCTTCAACACACTGAGTCTTATAAGGAACTAATTGTTGTTGAAGATGCAAGCCATATGGTTTGGCAGCACTTTCAAGCTTGGTAGAAAACACTGTATAGGTCAATCCAGTTTGCGTCTTGTAGTTATTCTCAAGTACTCAAGGAAGTTTATGCAGTCATGTTTGCAGTATGCAAATTTCACAAGTTTTTGTATCAGATAAATGTTCACGTTAGATTGAGCATCAGTGCACCACTAAATTCTTAGCTGCGTATCTAAACAGTTTGGCGACGATGCTAGTAGCTTGTCATGATGATAAATTCAAAGGCGTTATGAAAAATCAAGAAACTGATGATCTTACACTGAGCCATAAAGACAGCATGAGAGACAATCACCGATGTATTCAAGTCGGAAAATCGAGTTCACCGTTCTAAAGAAATTGTATGATAATTTGAAAAGGGCTTTTCAAGTTATGCTGAAGATGAAAGCTTTATGGAATTGATGGTTAGTTACTAGAGAGTAATATCTCTGCAAGGCAGGGATTCTAAGACAATGACAAATAATCAGTCTGAACAATGCTACACCGAACCTTGAGTACAGCGATGTAGCACCTTCTGCGAAAGTAGTACAAAACGCTACTGCTTCACCTATGTCGCCTATAAGTAACTTATAAGGACATTTTCCGTTTTTTTATTTTTATTGTCTGTTAGACTTAGAAAAAAGCTGCAGCATCCGATTTAAAACGGCCAGCAATAAAAGGGTTGCAGAACCATTGGCTGTAAAGACGTAAACCTGCCAGCTAGTCTGTTAGTGGACGAATATGCTTCGTTCGCGAAGATAAAACAAGAGACATCTGAAGCAAAGACCTCATAAGAAGGAAAGGAGCAGACAAGAGAAGAAATAAATACAGTTCGCGTTAGACAAACACATATTAGAACTGAAAATGAAAGTTTGGCAGTTGTAACTGAAAAAATGCGAGAACGTGTTTTTGATTTTCAATGGAATGTTTTTATGAAAAATAAAATGGGTCTGTATAAAATGAAACTTTCAACCAGCAGTATTATAATTTATTCCAAACTTAATAATGAAACCATTCCATATGCCTACATGATTTTCTTTAAATTGTTCTCTACATATTATATTATGTAGTATAGCTAAGGTAACAACCAACCCCTGTGTTGTCTTAGATTTTAATCATAAGCTAGAGCTGGAAATCGCCTTTTCCATACTCCGAGTAAACGCTCTATGATATTCCGAATCCTGATATGAGCTTCATAATATAATCGCTCAGCTCTCGTTTGTAGATTATCTAATCGCAATCGTGTTCAAAACTAGGTTGAATAAGATTAAATGAAAAAATATCTGCTACTTAAGTTTTGCTGTCATTTACATCACTTAACTTCTGAGGGAAACATAGAGATTTCCAAACTTAAAGTTATCCCTAGATTAAGTTTAAGCGAAGCTAGTGAGATGAGATGTCAAATAATGCCTCTCGAGATTACTGCTTTCTGAGGTGTTGAGAGACCAGGAAAGACAAATGTTTTGGTCAAGTCATTGGGAAATTGGTGTTACTGCAACAAAGAGGAATTGAAGTCATATTTTCAAAGAAGGAAAAATAAGCTAAGTGTACAATGTGATTGTCTAGATTGGGGAAATCGAGTTGTAATACCAAAATCTCCGAGACGTACAGTTGAAAATTCTACATGAAAGTCATCTCGGAATTCTAAGAATGAAACTGAGAGCTAGAAGTGATTTTTTGATGAGCAAATATCAACGACCATATTCAGTGATTTGTTAGTCAATGTCAAGCATGCTAAATTTTGAGAAACCAAAAAAATATCACCATATCAGCTTGGGAGAGGAGAGTGAGAGAAACTTCTCAAGAATTCATGTTGATTTTTTCGATATGGAAGGCTACAAATTCCTTTTGGTGATGAATACTACGGAAAAAGTATTTTCATTGGATGAATTGTCAGTATTGAACATTTAAAAACTATAAAAATGATATATGCGATTCAATTGAACGTAAGTTGGATAATTTTTTCATCCAATTATAGGAACACCCCAATTACCGCCACAATGACGTCACCGCCTCGACCGCAATTTTCCGTAACTGAACTTAATATGTTTCGTCCAGAATATTCAAAAGGGAAGGCAGAGAGGGAAAAGAATAAGATGAATCCCAGAAACAAATCAAGGGAAGGCGTGAAAATATAATGCATCCTATAGAAACTGAACAATTCCAATTTAGAATGGATGCTTTTTTCGTACTATGTAATGCAGTGTAAAACCATTTCGTTAGTCTTCAATCCTCAAACAAAAGAATGTATGAACCCGAACTATTCACCAACTTCCTGTGAAAATGCTTCTCATCTCTGATAACTTCTGATGCCATCGACTCAATCTTGTTAAGATAAACCAAATGATATTCACGGCTGAGTTGCTGTGCTGTTGTCACAGTTAACATTTTGTTGGTGAGGGTTACGAAGCTTTTATAATTGGAAAATTAGAACAAAGAGTAGCTTGTTATTGGCAAACACTGGTCTCGGTGGAGCGTTTGCCGTAAATCGATTCGTGATGAATTTTCCACGTCGTGCCGAAATAAAAAATTGTTGAACGCCTTGAAAGATATAATTAAAATGGCATGCGATATGTTGAAAAAAATCCGATTTATTCACTGAGGGTGGATGGCTGTGTTATTGAGTCATGTTATGTAATTTCGTGAACTGAAATATGAATGATTTCATCCAGCGTTTCGCATGAATATCGTGAACTAATGCTGTAGCTTTTGTTTCGATGTGGTTAGGTCAAGTACAATATTCTATGACCAATGGTACTGATCCGAATCTTCTTTGCCATGATATTCAACCTTCTGAAAACTCTATCAGGTTGAGAAGAATGAAACGAAAGTCTTTGGTGAGGAATTGAAAAATTGAAAGAACTGAGACGATGAGCTGGTAGGGTTCATCATTTTGATTGAGGTAATTATTTCGTTGATGTAGTAAGGCGTTGAATAATTGGAAGGTTGGGCAGCAATAAAATTTGTGTACGATGACATAAAAACAAAACTTCTGATGTAATAGAATTTGTTTCAGAGGTATCGCTGTTGAAATAAAGTTTGGTTGTTTCATGTATGTGAAAGAACTATTGTATGCAACTCAAGCGAAGAGTGTTTATTGCTCGTGTTGCGTATATAACTATCAACACCCATTTCTCAGAAATAATTATTGATGTTGGACTATTTTTTCATCGGAATTGGATGATTTCAACATTAGTCACATGAATTTTTCAATTCACTGAAATATTTGTTTGTTTAAATAATAATAATAATAATAATAATAAACGTCTTTATTACTATAACCAGAAACAAAAAGAACAATGTGTACATTTCAAATTTTAAAGTAATGGATACAGTAAAAGGCGAAGTTCAGTTTTCACAGTTACGAGGTAACTGCTCCACTGTTCTTCCACTTAACCTAAACAATCTCTGCTCGAGCTGATGATGAACACGAAAATCAAAAGATTTAAAGGCGATCAAAAAATAGTGGCCAGTAATTAAATTTAGTCATGAAAGCACGAAAGGATAATCAATAGTCCTGAGATGGTACGATCCTAGAGAAACATATACCTATGAACTGAAAATAAATTGGGGGTCTATTATGTTATTGGTTTTGAAGCAGATATGATTTGTATTTCCGTTTAAACTGTGAGGGAAGTAAATATTTGTACGGTGTAGGGATAGAATTGAATGATTTACTAATCTGATAGCTGAATGAGCGTCTGAATGATTCAGTTCTGAAAATGGGTGGTGTCAGAGAGCCTCTGAATCTAACATTAAGGTTATGAACATCCGTTCGGAACGTCACTTTCCTATGAAGGTAAGGAGGAATTTTGAACATAATAATCTTATGATAGAGACAGTTTGCATGCAGTTTTCTTCTGTTCTCCATATTTAGCCATCCCGCTTCTTTGAGCTTGTGGGAAATTCTGTTTCGCCTTTTGATCCCAAATATAAGTCTCAAGCATGAATTCTGAACCTTCTGAACTTTTTGTTTATATATACTCGTCAGATTCGGACCGTAAAGAATATCTGCAAAATTCAGTTGTGACAGCACTAAGCTTTCGCATAACATTTTCTTCAATTCAATTGAAAGAAAATGCCTGTTACCATAAATGAGTTTGAGGGAGGAGTATGCTCGTTGAACAAGTTTATTAATGTGCTTTTCGAACCTCATATCAGAATCAAACAATACCCCAAGACTCCTAGCTTCATTAACAACATCGAGCGTTTCGCTATTTATCCGAATTTTTACTGAGCTCATAATTTTATTTCTGTTGCTCTTTGACCCAAAAATGATCACCTTGGATTTATTGGTGTTAATGAAAAGTGATTGAGCCGATGCTAGCTGAATGAAGCGGTCAAGATCGGAGTTAATAATATCGCAGGCCTCTTCAACTGTTCCCGGAGGAAAACTGTGGTAAATTTGGGTATCATCTGCGTATAGATGTACGCTGCAAACCCTAAGATTTCTCAGTAAAGTTGATGAATAGATAGTAAAAAGCAGCGGTCCCAAAATTGACCCTTGCGGCACCCCCGCCCCCAGTGCCAGATCACTCGACTCCCTGAAATCAATGCGAACTTTTTGCTTCCTATCATGTAGGTAGTTAGCTAGTAGTTTGATTGCATTTTCTGATAAACCTATGTAATGTAATATATTAAGTAATATTTCATGATTCAGAGTGTCGAAGGCTCTGCTGAAGTCGAGGAGAACCAAAATAGTGCACATACCTTGATCCGTTGCCCTAAAAATATCATCACTGATAGTCAAGAGTGCAGTTGTACAGCAATGGCCTTTCCTGAATCCAGACTGTATATCTGCATTCAAAGAGTTTTTATCGAGATATTCCCTCAACTGCAATTCCATTGCTCTTTCCAGCACTTTCGACAAAGTTGGCAAAATACTGATTCCACGTAAATCTTTGAACTCCGTGGGACTATTTTTCTTTGGCAAAGCTTTGACAACTGCACTTTTCCATACAGATGGCACAATATGTTCTGTCAGACAAAAATTCACTATATGTGTAACATAAGTAACTATATGAGGACAACATAATTTAATTAATTTCAGATTGAGGTTATCGCAGCCCATGGCATTTGTACGAATCTCACAAATAGTTTTATACACAAATAGGTCATTCACTTCTTGAAATTGAAAATTATTATCATTCAACCTGTTATTTTTATAGAAGTCTAAGATTTCATCAGGTGGGTCAGAGCGAGGAATGGAATTCACAAGAAAATTATTAATATTTTCAGGATCCTTCAAGTGTTCAGGTATATCTGATAATTTTTCGTGGACCATTTTGTTACTTTTCAGTGATTTCCAGATCTCTCTACTAAATAGTAGAAAAAATACATGCGAGGAGCGCCATCTTGTTGGAAATACATTTCCTGTCGTAAATGGCCATGTTATTCATTCAGTTTTCCTGTCCTTAATTTCATTTTGCAGAAATCCAAATTGAATTGAATTTCAAGACGATCAAAATAATTTCTCGCTGGACATTGTGTATCAGAATATAGGTTGGCATAAGGGTTTCTAGCCACAACGGCTTTTTTTCACCATCCCTATAAATAATCAACATGTCCACTTTTTCATCCCTTGTATGAATATGTAAAGACTTCGGCTCCTGCCTCCACGATCCACCGATGAGCGTGAACTTATTGCCATCTCGTGATGGATTGACGAAGGAAAGCATCTGGTGGAAGTGCCCGGCATAGGCCTGTAATCTGCAAAAATTGCGGGATACACGAGGAATACCTGACACCGAAGTTTTCTGCCATTACTGTCGTGTGTTATCGTCACTTGTGTTGACAACAAGCCCAGAAGATGCTCTCGGAATTTTTAACCGGAAGCCCCCGTGCAGGACGTTCCATTTGGAACCACAAATCTTCAATCCAATGCATGTCGCCAAAGGCCGAAAATTACCGGAAGACATCATGGTGTGGTCTATCCGTGGACTGCAGTTTCGCTCTTTCATCAGCACAGCGATGACCGCATTCGAACAAACTAATGCTCGAATTCACAACAACGAGTGCTGAAATTTGCCATTGGATGGCAGATTTGTGGTTCCAAATGGATTTTTCCGCACTGATGCGCCCGGATGAAGATTCCGTGAGCAACTGCTGGGCTTGATCGATTCCATAATATTTACCTAAACAAAACACATCCAACCGAATGAAAAAATAAACCCTCATTGTTATAGCATCATTAAATCGCAGTATATTATATTTCAGCAAAATATTCAATAACGTTCTGTTCGATTACCATTCACTATATCACCAAGAGTAGCTACTCTATATTCCCTACCATAACTAGCATCATTTTCAAGGCTCTAAAATTAACAGATTATGTAAACACCAGATCTCCAATTTTCATTATATTCCCGTCACTCGATGAAACCAAGTTTTTATGCCCATCTCAGCCTCGAGTTCACAGCAAATCCTCATTTCCTCATTTTATGTTACTATAAAACTTCCTGTAGAATCATAAATTTTCACGAACGATTTTCCACTGAAAATCAAAAAAACATTTTATAGGTCGCAAAAAGAAAGCTCCAAATGAACGAGTGATCTTTTTCCGTGAGCTTTATTGGCAATACTGCTGGGAAAGTTCAATACTATTATTTATACCTATCAGTGAACGTTGGTGTGTTAGGTAAAACTCCAATCAACCCAGGTAGCAATAGATATTCCGCAAATTTTCTTGAAATATTCTTTTATGGGAACTTTGTTATTCTGTGAATATGCCAGGAATACATACATCCTTCATAGAATATTCCCTGAAAATGCTCTCGGTGAGCATGTGGAGTCATGTCTGACTCCAATATGAAAGACAGACAATCAAAAATGATAAAGTTAGATTGATTATTCTAAGGATCTTTCTCTGAGACTTATCTATTCATATCCTGAATATTATCAAAATTGTCGTAGTACCTATATCAGATTGAGAAAATACCAAGAATATTATTCAGAGAATATTCAATGATATGCCAAAAATAATATTCTAGGAATATACAAAAGACTATTTTCTGCGAAATGAATCTTCAAAGTTTCTTAAAATTTATTTTCTCTCACATTCTATTTGAGACTTTTCTCTCATCGCTAACATTTTCATAACTGATAATGAAATGCAAAATAATTTTATTTTACTCCTCCCCGTAAATATGCTGATTTCTTTATAGTTTACTAAACGGGTGAGTAGGGGATTACAGTCAACCCAATGGATATAATTTCATATCCACACAAGGAAGGATATGAATTCCACCAATCACAGAAAAGAGAATAGGTGTATTTACTTAAATCTGAATAATTTTGAGATAAACTTCGCGAAAACCGATTGCTTGATTTTTGAGATCATGAAAACTTCAGATCGCTATTGTAGATGGCGATCAGTCATATACCTTATGAAGCTTAATTTTGACTATAGAGAAAAGTGCAACCGAATATTCTACTACTGTTTATTATTTGCTTACTGAGATTTTGACAGCACTGACAGCTAATCGAATGCGTTTCAGGAAACGTGCATGTAACGTGGAAACCTACCGTTAACAACTTGTCAATCCTGTCACTGTCACCTGCTACCTCTACAAATACGTATCACATCGATATTTCCTTTATTTAAACAACACTTTGTTTTCAATCCCTCGTTGATGAGAGCTATAGATGTTTCCTCCTCGATAAAAGACTTTCGCTCAAGCTGAAATGAATAAAATTAGCTACGACGCTACATTCATGTTATTTTTTTGGGACGATTTGTTTTGTTCTTACCTTAGGTACTGAATAAAGACGAATATTTGGATCTCCGGATTTGACTGTTCACACAAAATACAAATTCTTCTACACATCGCGAAAAAGTACTTGTATTAACTTCAAAACTTATTTTACGTCAATCAAGTTACGTCAATCTGATAAAACCGACATTCGATAGATTTTTGAAAATGCTCATAAAACGCCCCCTATATGAAAATCAGGAAGCTATCATAATCGTCGATTGTTTTTCGCCAAGAAATTCTAAACAATATCGAATCACTAGATACACCAGAGTTTCCTAGGCATCTCAGTTACCAGGGACAACCTTGTAGAAACGTCACAATTCTGATCTGTCTACCTACAAACACCAAATACGAGTTGTTTCATTCGAGCACAAAGAAATATTTTCTAGTTTATTGAGTCAAGTTTGAATTGTCACAATCGATGTTTTTTTTTCTTGGAATTGAAGAACTCACATCTACTCTTGACACCAAAAATTACCTGAAATTTTACAGCCCCAGCGGCATACAGGTTAGAGCGTCATCCCTCTGACACGATCTATTTCATAGTAGTGGGTTCAAGTCTCACCAAAACTAATTTTCTTTGGCCTGTTTTCAATTCAACATTCATTTGATTTGCATCGTTCAATATTAAATTGAATGATCTTTCTTTCCTTTGAGTTTTTCGTGAATATGGAAAGAATACTCTAAGAAAGAATCAGCTGTACAACTCAAATGGATATTGGCCAAATCCATTCTTAATGTACAAACTACTATTTCAGAATTCAACCTTGCTTTGATTCATGAGTCTTCGTTCAAAATTTCAAACAGAATCACACTGTTGAAGTACTGATAGATGCTGCTGGAGTTATGTTGGAACCAACTCCATAGTTCTTCGCAATATCAATATAGACTACGAGGCCAAGCCATTGCCATTCTTTTTTCATTTTTCCCTCTTCTAACCTTCCAACGAAAAGTATGCAATCCTCCTGATGTGAATTGTCGGTTATAATTGCACGAGTGCATAAATATTACCGATAATTTTGCAAGAAAGCGTGATATCTGAAAATTGCAAGTTTATTTTCATATTTTGGCTCTTTTACAAAATATGAAAATAACCGAATGCAATTTGTATAAGATATCACGCTCGAATGCAAAATTATCTGGTCATTTCTATGCATGAAAAAAGTGAGGTTTCTTCAACACACTAACTAAACTGACTTCGCTTGGAAGTGTTTGGTCTTATAATGGAAACATTTATGCCTTGAAGGATAGTAAAAAAGTTGGTATCAAAACTAAAAATGATTTGAGTGAGGTCGATTCTCATTAGACGTGCCAGGAACAGAATTGACAACGGCAAGGCACATGCTCGGCGCGAGCAAGATTTCTTGAGGCAATTCACACTGCAATAGGCTTGACGTGGGTTAAATAGTGTTGAATTTTGTGAAAAGTGAAATGTTCCCGACTTCCACGATAATAAAACTTGCTCTGTTGTTAGATGAAGGAGAGCTTGAAATGAATTATTCTAGAAAGAGAAAAAGACGGTATTCGGTACATGAAATGCTAAAACAACGAAATCAAGAAGGATAATTTGCAAAGTTGCACCCAGAACTTTTAGATGATCAGACAAAATTGTTCCAATATTATCGAATGTCTATGGCTGAGTTTGAAAATTCATTGTACCAAATTAAGGAACCTCTTCAAAAACAGAACACAACCTTTCGTGAATCCATTTCTCTAACATACTCGATAAGGATTTCATCTTCTCCTAATCAAAAACTGTCCTCCTGACGAGACTACGTGGTCACCACTAAACCCCTAAAATCCTAGGACCGCAAATGCTACCAAGCCGGTAACGTATTCACACTTGTCTGAACCTGCACGGAACCTGCTCGGCAAATATTGTTTGAGAAGAACCCCGCGGGCAAAGGCCGTCACTTGCCGAGACCTTGCCGACAATAATGTGAATTTAACCACACAAAAACTATATGATCAATGAAAAAGATATTTTGCCGATTCGATGCCTTGCCTGTGCCGAGCACGTGGCTTGCACGAAAGTGAGAATTGGCCTTGAACTGTAAATGGTAATCAACCTCTTTTTTTTCCTTGTTAGTATTTTCATCATCAATTATTAAATGTGAGCTCGCATAGTGATATGTTATCTGGGAATTATTCTTGTTTACTCTTGCATGCATTTTTTTTCTATCTCTTATAATAAACAAATAGTTTTCATTTGTATCTATATCCAATATCGGGTGCAATCTTGTTTTGGCTGATTTCATATTGTGAACACAATAGCTTATTTTGATTTATCATCAACTTTTACCGTACTAAAAATAAAGTGTTGTTTGTGAACTTTTTTCGATTTCTGATAATGACTATTAATCATATGCAATGATAAATGAAATGAAAATTGGGCATTTAAATATAAGATCTATTTTCACAGGATTTAATGATTTCAAAGCAATTGTTTTAGATAACAACATTGATATCATGTTATTGTCTGAGACATGGTTAGTTCCGGATACTGAATCTGAGGTAGTGGATATTCCTGGGTACACATTCTTCCGCAAGGATAGGATCGGTAGGGGTGGAGGAGTTGCAGCTTATGTTGGGGTATCCGTGAATTGCGAAATCTTACAGGTAGACCTAGTTATGAAAAGTGCTGTTGAGTATTTCCTATTGAAAATCAAAAACCGACAACATAGTTTCATTGTTGGTGTTTTTTATAGACCGCCTAGTTCTCTACTGGATGATGTAATACAAGATGTGGATAATATTTTGTCTATGGTATATCACAGTGTGGACTGGATAACTTTTTTGGGAGATTTTAATGTTAATTTTTTCAATTTAGATAATTCGCTTATGTATTGCTTCGAATCATATGGTTTCTCACAAATTATTAACGTTGCAACAAGAACTACTAGCACTTTTAATACATTACTTGATGTTATTCTAGTCTCGGACACTGATTTAGTGAACAAATTTGGTACCTTGCCTGTACATGGAATTTCAGATCATGATTTGACATTTTTAGAAGTGAATATTCCTATTCTACACAACAAACCCAGAATCATAACATATCGTGACTTTCGTCACTTCAACTTAACTGATCTTTTAGATGATCTTCATGATCTTCCATGGCACAATATCATTGCTGAAAATAACCTCGATAAAAAAAATTGAAATTTTCAATGAGTTCATCATCTCGGTATTTGACAAAAATGCTCCTTTCGTTCAAAGGAAAATAACTAAACAGCCAGCACCTTGGCTAACAGAAAATCTTGTAGTATTGAAAACAGAGAGAAATAAAGCACTAAAGAAATTCAAAAGAACAAAAATGAAATCAGATTCTGATAGGTACAAGGAACTTAGAAATCATACACTTTCAGTTACCAGAAGTGAAAAAAAAGCTTACCTCAATCATGAACTCCAAATGAAAGACTCCAAAGCATCTTGGAAAACACTGAGGAATCTGAGTGTTTGCTCAAGTCAAAAAAATTCGATTCCTGAGCATTTATCTAACCCTAATTCTCTGAACAATTTTTTCTCTACCTATCTGCAAAATGTAACCAATAATTGTAAGGAAAAAATATTGTTCTTCAGCAAATCGGTTCAAGACCCACAATGTGATTTTTCATTTAGGTTGATCACTATTGAAGAGGTCAACGATATCTTGCATAATATTCGGACTAAAGCATTCGGAACAGATAGCATAAACGCGGAAATGCTGAAATATTGCAGTCCTTTCATAGATAGATATATTGCCCATATAATAAATTGCTGTATTGAAAAACATATTTTCCTGTTGTATGGAAAAGCTCTGTTGGCATACCTATTCCAAAAAAATAATCCTAAATATTTTGCGGATTTGAGAATTACCAGCTTACTTCCAGCTCTATCTAAAATTTTCGAAAAATTTCTTCATTCCCAAGTTTATGATTACTTTATGTCAAAAAATTTACTTCCTGACTGTCAATGTGGTTTCAGGTCTGGAAGAAATACTGAAACAGCTTTAGCAACTGTAACAACTGATATTTTAACAGCCTATGATCAAGGTTTGAGTAGTGTTCTGGTGTTACTTGATTTTTCCAAAGCCTTCGATACCATTAGTCATGAACTACTTTGTGCTAAATTGAGATATTATGGCTTCGATAAAAATTCTGTGTTTTTAATGTGGAATTATTTCCTCAGACGTTCTCAGAGAATATTGGTTAATGGTTCGTATTCATCCCAACTTGATATCGTTTCAGGTGTCCCGCAAGGGTCTATACTGGGGCCATTACTTTTTATTATATATACAGCAGATATTTTAAATGGAATAAAACACTGTGAAGTGCAAGCTTTCGCAGATGATACACAGCTGTATCTCAGCTTTCGTACTGAAAACTTTGAGACGGCAGAAGAAATCATGAATAATGAGTTGAATAAAATCAAGATATCATCAGAAGAACACAACTTGAAACTCAATTCTGAAAAATCTAAAGTATTGTATTTTGGTAGTAAAAATAATGTGAACTTCTTAAAGAATAGCTTCAATCTTCAAATTGATAATAATCCATTGGAAATCTGTGATTCAGCCAGAAATCTTGGTTCAGTATTAGATACAGATATGCGTTTTTCTCAGCACATAAAAAATCTTATTGGTAAATCTTTTTCATCTCTGAAACTCATTTACAGTAATCGTCATATTCCTAGCTTCAAAATGAAGCGAACGCTATGTGAATCACTTGTCCTGAGTCACTTTAACTATTATGATTTCCTTTATGGACCTTGCCTGACTAAAATCGATAGGGATAGAATACAAAAAGTGCAAAATAGCTGCGCAAGACTGATTTATGGTATCAGAAAATATGACCATATTTCACATAAAATTGTTGAATGCAACTGGCTCAATATGTACAATAGAAGGCAGCTCCACATGGGTACTTTCACTCACAAACTCCTAAATGATCCCAACCCTCCAGCATTGATCAATAAATTCATTCCTCGATTCAAAGTACACTCACAAAATATTAGACACAAATCTACCCTGACCATGCCTCAGCACAAAACTGCATTTTTTCAGAGGTGTTTTGTCTTCCATGCCATCCAAATGTATAATACTCTGCCTGATGAATTCAAATTATTTAACATGAATAAGTTCAAATATAAATTGAAGTATTATTTACTTGGTAAGCAGTAAGCTCATTTATGCGATCAGGCATAAATAATTACTTAAATCACTACATCTATAGCTCATACTTCATTTCAATTTATCGTGATTTCTATCGTTAACTATGTATGCACCCATAATTCATAATTGATATTGTATTTTGATTTTATATTTGTTTAAATCTTGCCAGACAATTTGCTTGTTAGTAAATATATATTTCTTTTGGGCTCTGTCTCTCTGTTGGTTAAGTTGAATAGCTGAGCTAGACTTCGCCAACAGTCTATGAAGTAACCATTTATGTACTGTTTTCGAATAACAATAAAAGGCGTTTATTATTATTACTATTATTATTTCACGAATAAAGAAATTCTCAAGGAAATGTTATTTTATGTTCATTTATACTTTCCTCTATAGATTGTAAGGAGCACTCATCAAAACGCGAAATGTTTCTCTATTTTTGAAGTCTATCTGACATTCATTTGTGTTGTTTACTGAAGTCTAGCGATACGGTTTCAAATGTGTTGTTATGGTGACTTGATACAATGCATGAAGTAACTGTAAGTTTTCAATAATTATTGCATTGCTCTTATGGAACATTTTATATATGAGGGAAATATTCCGGAAAAGCAATGTCCCAAACGGAGTCTTGTGATAATCAACTTGTGTTCACGAATACATGGAAAACAGTTCAAGCAACTTGACTCCTTCAACCACTACTCCACCTCATACAGAAATATCAGCAATAGCAACTCAGAAGTGCCAACCTGAACTTCCCAATTACTCGATCATATAACCACAGAGAATATCTTATTAATGAAAACAATCTAAAAATATGCCGCGAAGAATGTTCAAAAAATATACCGTGAAGAATATTCTGAAATTATACCGTATCAATATTGAATAGGTCGGTAATATTTCAAGAATATTCTATGAGAAATATTCATAAATGAAATATTCGATGCATATATGAATATAATTATAGAATATTCATCATAGAATAATTTTATTGAATGAAGGGAAATTTTATGAACATATTCCTGCTCTCTGGGAATCACACCAATCATAGATAGTTGAAATAATTTCGATTACCAAACGGAAAATGTTTCCATCGTTAAACTTGCCGCAGAACTGGAAAGGCAAGGCAATGTTATCCAACAGAGACTCGTTGTTGGACTTCCATTCAATGATCGCTCGTTATTAATATAAGGACGATGGATTTTAAAATAAATACACGGATTGATCAATATTCAACAGTTTCTTCAATGAGTTCCTCACTACATTTATTCCCGAAACCCTTCATAGATACATTATCTACAGATGAATTGAATGTGTCCTCAACAAGATGCCCGCTAGTCTTTAGGGTGACAGATACCATTCATTGAAACAAAACTTCATGCAGTTCAAACTCACTTGAGACTGAACTTTGTTAAACCGATTCACACAGGTAGTCTAAGGGCCGGTCTTTTCACTTACAGAAAAAGTCCTTGATAACGGTATCTTTTAGATATTCTTCTTCTACCGTCTTTTCACCTTCAAGTAGACCTATTTGATAGATAAAAACAGGGTATTTGTAGAATAACATGTCTGGCACTTTGGGTTGTGAATAAAGCGGTATTTGTGAGATAAATGCCACAAAACAATACTGTTTTCAACATAATTTCGTGTTTCATGCATGAATGAGTGTGCAGGCAGATTATGCAATGCATAATTTTTGACAAAGCTGTCCCTCAAGCTGTTAAAGTGCTGAAATTGAAATTAAATTAGAAAATTTGTGAATTTTGTAATAATGGACGTAGTTGAAGATATAGATTTGCTGTTACACTACGATTTAAGTGAAATAATCAATATTGCAATGCGGGAGTATAACATTAGACCCCGAACAGACCATTTCAACTATTGGGATAATCAAACATTTTTCAAACATTTTCGACTCTCCAAACCAACCGTCACTATATTATTAGAAGAAATTAATGAAGAAATCCGGAATCCCACAGAAGGGTAAATAAGACAAAATACGTTTTTTTATTTGGATCTTTTTACTGAGGTTCCATGTGAAAAAGCTCTTACCTTTGCTTATAAGAACTAGGGCTAACTGCTCTTTTTTTAAATATACATAATCCAATTGGAGCATTTATTATGTGTTATCTAGTACTTATCTAAGTGAAATATCAAGATAATTGTTTCTTCAGGGATCCTGATAGAGCCCTTACACCCATGTATAACAGTAGGAGATTTTGGAGACTTTCACAAATCATCTGCTGGAAGAATCATCAATACAGTTATCACTGCTATTTGTCGCCTCAGAGGACGTTACATCAGAATTCCAAAGATATTTTCTGCTAAGTCGCATCTTTTAATTTCCATATGTTGGAATCTGTATTTTTATTTTTTTAAGATGTGTTTGACATTCAAACACAATTTTACTAACAAGCTGGTCTCGTGTTTTGTGAAATTTGGAGCCCTGTCCACTTTTTTTCTTAAAGCTTTCTTTTCCATATTCAAAATCGAAAAAAAACCAACTCGTACCGCCGAGAACACGGAATATTTGAAA
This sequence comes from Zygogramma bicolorata, assembly GCA_032362365.1. Taxonomy (NCBI): domain Eukaryota; kingdom Metazoa; phylum Arthropoda; class Insecta; order Coleoptera; family Chrysomelidae; genus Zygogramma; species Zygogramma bicolorata. The sequence continues at coordinate 94,510 of JAVJAQ010004562.1, read as the reverse complement.
ATTTTCTGTCCACTGTTAACACTAGCACAAACACATATGTTGTTCTCTGTTGTAAGGCCAAACACTTATAAGGGTACAGTTTTGACAGCAACGTGAAGTTAGGTACAATTCCAAGTCCTACATAGGTACCTGAAGGATGGAATACCAAGAAAAGACGGAAGAAAGTTGTCTCATGGATAATTCTTTCTGAGAATTTCATCCGATAGATAGGTACCAGAGACTTTATAGGAAGATGAAAAGACCGGCCCCAAGAGGCAATGCACTAAACCTGTGATGATAGGGCTCCCAATAGTCATACATATATTTCGATATTTCATTCATAGGAGAATACATAATTGACCCTTCTGCTTCATCTAGGACCGGTCAAAGCCATAAAAAAAATTAAGAAGAACATTTTTTTTTAGGTTTCTGTAATGATGTCTTCCGTATTGTGATTGCTTCTCCAAAGGGAAGAGGTGTAGGACTATACGAAAAATCAGTGCTGCCTCTTCCAAATAGTGGAGAACATGGCGGCAGCAGCGTTTGAAAGTCGCCCTCCGCGCAACCGATTTTGCGTTTCCATTCGGTTTCATCAGCAATCGGCCGGATTTTTTCATTTGTATTATTGATATACGCCAGTCGTTGATTGTTCAAACAGATAAAATCGCATATTTTATGCGATGTTTATCGATTTTTCAGCAATCTTAACTGTTGTTTTATAGTTAATCTACTAACCTAACCTAATGGCAGTGGCAAATCACGGAGAGGACGGACAAATCAAGGCGTTTATACAATTGCATTTCAAAGTACATTCTCTCATTGTAGTGAGTAGATCGTGTAGTGATTATACATATAATAATTGATATAATGGAATTCAGTTGATAGAAAGATTCGCAAGTAATTCTTCAAATTTACCCTTATACTTTTTACGATGAATTTCAGCTAACTTATTCAAACATTACTTGCCAATCCTTCTATCAGATCTATTGAATCATCCCAATTTATATATGCAGAATTATCATACAATCTGCTCATTCTAGTGAGAGAATGTTCTCTGAAATCCAATAGTATTAACATCTTGCATTGTCCGCCTTTTCCATCAGTAAAATGCAATGAAAACAGCTAGCACCACTTATAGGAATTACGAGTACCAGAAATCGTTTGCTGTCTTACGTGTATTTTAGTGGCGCATACGATAATAATGAGTGAAGGGACAGTGGCAACAAATGACTCAAAAGAGTACAGAATGATAGGTACCTCCCCATGAAACACATTATTATACCAGGCGGCCATGAAGGCCCCTTCTTCCTTATACTCTTGAATTGTACAAGAAATCAAGGTTGGGCCAATTTATGTGAATCGCCGTCAATGAGGTACTTCTTGGTGGAAAACTCAGTAGTTTGACGTCACTCGCCGCTGAGAAGGCGCTACCATTAATTTTTCTCAGATGAAAAGCGGGTCTTGTGGTAACTCATCTGATAGGTCTTCCAATTATTCATCCAACATCCGTAAATTTTTGAAAAAAGGAACAACTTGTTCTTGTGATATTACTAGATTGTGCCCTCCTTCACATTGTATAACAATAGTTGTATTTCCCTCTCAGCGACGAGTAACGTCGAACAAATGATTTTTACAGTAAAGAGTACTAAAATTGGTGCCAATTATTATCGGCAACTTTTATGGACCTTGATAATGTCTTTTTTCGACCACACTGTACACTCATTTGTTGCTGAATTCCGTCAGTATTGGAACTTAGTCTGACTTCGATAACTAGCGATACTAATTCAATCTCCAATTCAATTATGATTTTTGTGAATGTGAAACACACTTTTGAGTTATCTTCAATGAGTTTTCGGAGTTAGGGAAGTTTCTAGAAATGAAAATAAGTGAAAACTCACTAACTGAATCTATATCACCTCCTACATACTCATGGCCAACTCAACGTCTTCCTGCAACAATATGCAACACAGCGGAATCCACACTTTTTTATGCATAATTTTTTTACGGAAAGACCTTTATGTATCTCTTTCGCCTGAGAAGTGATCTCACATTTCAAAAGATACGAACTGGAACCACAATCAATAATATCCCATGAATGTATAACGAACACCGGGTATAAATTTGGATGAAAAGTTTACAGGTATATAATTTACTTACGTTGTTGAGATAATTATATGTTTCACTTCAATTTTATTACAAAAAACTCATCTTTCGCAGTTTGCATAAAATAATTCCAAGCTTTCATAGCTTTGTGGAAAAGAAATGAAAATCTTTTATATTGTGCACGTTCATGGCAAAGTAATTGAATTTTTTCTGGCTCCATCTAGTTTGCGCTACAAATTTCTCGGGTGTACGAGAGAAAACACAATTTCCTTGGCAAGTTCTTCATTTGCATTTATATTTTACAGGTTTTTCGTGAGGCATGTGACTTGAATATTTACCACATGCAAATTACTGGGGAAGTTAATTCTAATTTCGACTAAAAATCTGGGACACAGCATGCATGCACTGCCATGCTTTTCGAACAAGGACTCCTCCAGAGACGTGTGTTGTTTCAGATTAATGAGTACTCGGTTGCACTGAAAAAGAGTTGAGGTTGGCGGCAATAATTTAAAGAGATTCCTGAAGAATTGCTCTAAAATGTAATCTTGTATTGATGTTCAGAACGTTGTATTAAGGACTAGTGATTTTTCTGATGATCGTGAGTCGTGAATTCGATTCTCCGACGGGACAAATATTATTCTCTTGAAACTTTTATATCTGTCATTGGGGAATAACCATACTGCTCCAGTGCTATGGCGTAAGAAGTTTGTAAGGCCTACTTGGTGAAGGAATTCCGAACGAAGTCGGTAGTGTTTGGTATGAAAAATACCATAAGTAGTAGGTACTACCATTGCTACTGTAATGAATCAGGTGATGACAAAATTTCCAATCTGAACTTTATTTTCAATCCGATCGCTCTAAATAACAACGAAGTATTGAAGTTTATTTACAACCATATATGTAATGCTGTCATTACTAACGTCATTGAAGGTCACCTCTACTTCCCGCCCTCATTTCATCTATTCTAGACTTTATCTGTCATTAATTGACTTTATCTGACATTTATTTATATTGGTGACAATTGTGTACCCTGTAGTCACGGTAACTACTACTACTTGATTATTCTGAGAAAACCGCGTTCTTGGTAATTTGTCGTTAAATGTAATATTTTAGATATGTTCAGAACGAAACAGAGATTTATTAATTTCAATCGAAATATGATGGTTGTAAATAAAATAGTATACAAACCTCGGTAGGAAGTTTCATTCATGTCTCGAGATCATAGCTAACTGATATCACGACAGGAATGAATCACTTTCCACCTCGGTGTGTAATATACTATTATTTCTATCGATTGTCTCTGAACTATCGATAGTACTTTGCGAGATATTGGCTCTCTGGTTTAACATTCGTTAGGCAGAATGGCTTGAAATTTTGTCGCAGTAGAGTCTATTTATTCGATAAGACCAGAAATTTAACATACATCTGAAACTCTAGAAATCATTCAATCACCCGCGCGAACGCTTAGCCTCTTTGTTACGTCATAAGTCAACACTCTCTCCGCCCGCTTACAAGGTAACTGATGCGTCTGCAGTTGTAAAAACGTTCGTTGTATTAGTTAGGAGCTGTTAGGATTCATTAGTGAATTGTATTTTGTTTTGTTCCGTATTTGCATTATTCTATTGTTACTTTTATATTATATATTCAATAGCATGGAAGAAGGATTGGAAAAAGGGCAGTCATATATTCTACCTAAAACAGAAGGACTTATGGTTGCTCACTATTCTCCACAAAATTGTGATTTTGTTGCCGTCGAAATGCGAGGAGTAAAAATGAAAAAGTGGTGGTTGAGCAGTTTGTAAATTAGATTTGACAACATAAGGTTTTGTCTATAATTTTCAAAAAAATATATATCTTGAAATTTTCTTTCACATCGTTTCGCAAGTTCTTGAATGGTGGTAGAAATGTTGTGATATTCAGATGCTGTTGAAAATCTTGAATTATAGATAAATATTGTTATATTCAGATACAGATAGTCTCGAAGTAAGTGCTTCAATCATTTCACGTTGTTCTGCGATAAATGCAGAAGTAATTGAGCAAACTGAGTGGTGTCCATATCGGCAGTATAACGTAGAAATCTTCAGTTCAAATTGAAATAAGAAACTCACAATTTTCTTCGTGGACAGCCAATATCCTCGTCGTCAATTTGTGTTGAATTCCGTTTATCGGCACACGAAGATAAAAAAAATGTTTTGCGGGAACTCACGTATCTTGACCTCCTGGAGGAAAACAACTGATCCAGCACTTGACTAATATTCCAGTGCCGGTATCTGTTCACCTCAGCTGTTTCACGACGAATTTTCTATGCTTTTGTTGTTGAAGAAAAGTGCATTTTTTGTTTCACAACGTAGTGTTTTCGATTGAAAAAATGTGTGAAACGGATGATTGAGGGTGTGCTGATGAAAAAGAAAGAGGCATTTCGAGTATTATTTTGCCGCAGAAACGTGTACTAGAAAATCATATTTTTCACCCAGAAATTGGCCGGTATCTCCCAAACTAATTGAGAGCGCCGAAAATTTCAAGGGAATAATTTGTTCAGGAGGTCAAAATACGTAAGTTCCCGCAAACCTTTTTTTTATCTACGTGTGCCCGATTTTTCCTCGAATTGAATAATTATCTTACATGTCAAAACTGACAATTGCACTTGTCTTCCCGGTCTCCCGCTTGAAAGGGGGAAATGCTCATAGTTACACTGCCAAAAAAACACTGAATAATAATAATAATAATACTGAACTCTGATCAACAAAAAATGTTTACGATACTACTAATTGGGAAAACGTCTAATTCTCTCTCTCATTTTTCTGTTTACATTTACAGACATTTCCGTTGTGTTTCTTCGATAGATTAATAAGTGCTCAACACAAATCTACTGCTACCACTCGAATGGTTCTGGTTATTTCAAATCAGTTGGAAAGAGGTTGTTGGCTGTTGGTTGGTTTTCAAGGAGATAACGTCTAATTCTTATTTGTCTCTTTACATTAACAGACATTCCCGTTGTGTCCCTTTGATGGATGACAAGAGCTCAATACAAATCTACCGTTTCTACTTGGATAGTTACAGTTATTTCAATTCAGTTGGAAAGACATTGTTGGCTTACTCTGTGAGCTCGTTCAACTGAAATACGATTATCGTTATCAGTTCCCGAAAGTCGAAGTACGTACAGTGCCAGAACAATATATACACTTGTTCCGTAGTTTTCTGGGTTTATAACCTTAGTTTTCTGGGTTTGTACAAGTGCAGAAGGGCAAAATCTGAGTGTTACGAGAAGTTGCTGACTATAATCGGACTTGTTCTATCCAGAAAGAACTGTTTTTCAATAGACGCAGCAACTTTTCGGGGTAGATTGAAATGTACTTCTACAGTTGTATAGATTCCGATATAAATCCCATTTCTTCAGATTGTGGTAGGTTACGAACCCAGAATACTACGGAACAAATATTGATTCATCACAAAATAATGACGTTCATACACGTCGTACACGTAATTACATTGGTCGAGGGGAGGTTTTTTGGTACGATTCTTAACACTGCAACTTTAACCCTCTAGGAAGGGTGGGAATGAGCCTTACCGTTTCAAATGGAACATAAGGAGGAGTGGTACCTACCTCTTATAAAATGCCATTCGAGTCTCTTTCAGTTGACATCTCATTCTTGAAATTCTGTTGGATAGAAACCAATTTTTCTTGCTCAATTTGTATACCAAGCACTGAAAAATTTCATAAAAAATAGAAACATACGAATATCTACGAAGCAAAATAGAGAGCTTTTTGTAGACAACATCACACTCACCAGGATAATATTTCATTCCAGCCTATACAAGATCTCGTTTCCCTCAGAGAAAATTATCTCCTGAGCTCTTCAGTGGAAAAGAGGGTGAATTACTGAAAACTTTCTCTAAAAGCTTTCATACTTCCCGAAATATTCAATTCGTGACAAGTCTGTCATCAGTTTCAATTGACATTTCGGTGAAATTAATTTTCATTTATAATTATCATTATAACGATGGCTGGTTTTCGGCTATAAATGAAATGAATGTCACGGAAATGTCAATTAAAACTGATGACTGATTTGTCACGAAATGAATTATTCGGAATGCATGAAAGTTATTAGTGAAAGTGTTCAGTAATTTCCCCTCTTTTCCACTGAAGAGCTCAGGAAAAAGGATTTTGTATGAGTGAGATTGTGTCTACAAATATTTTTCTATTTTTCTTTGTGTAGATATTCCTGTAGATTTGCTATCTATTCGATTTAATTTTCCAATGCTCGATATACAAATTGATCATTGAGTAATTTCTATGAAACCCAGTGCCCTCGTCGCTATGAAGGCAGGGGGTAGCTGTTATAGATGGACTTTTTCTTCCTTTCTTGTGAATGAATCGAACGTTTTTGAATGATCTACACGTACCTACCAACAGAGAGTCTTTTTAATTTTTTTCTGATTTCACTTCTTTCATAGAAGTAATTTCTAGTTTTTCAGTTGGAGAAGAAAGAAGCCAAAACATGATTCATCAAACCTGAAGGAACAAATTGCATGAGAATGCCAGCTGATAACACCAGGTATGTATGTTACAGGAAGTTCGTCGAACGAATCAGTAGCAGCAGTTGATATTCCATTCATAACATTCAGTACTGTAGAAGTATTCGAGGGGTTGAATTCATTAAAAGAAAACTTGAGTTGTGGCCCGGACGGGATCCCTGTTTATTTCCTTAAAAGATGTGTTTACTCACTAACTAAGCCATTGTGTATAACATTCAATTTATCATTGAAGCTTGGGATATTTCCCAACCAATGGAAGAATAGTTATGTCACCAACATTTTCAAAAGTGGCAAAAAGGATGACATAAAAAATTATCGACCAATCAGCAAACTTTCAGCCATTCCAAAACTTTTTGACTTTTTACTTCTGCACTACCTTTCGTGACATTGCAAAAATTTGCTGAATGAAAATCAACATGGATTTGCAACAGGTAGATCAACAACATCAAATTTATCAGTGTATCAACAAGACATTATCAAGGCCCTAGAAAAAGGCCTTCAAATTGATACAATTCACACTGATTTCAGTAAGGCTTTTGATAGGGTCAACCACAGTTTGTTGATTAATAAACTTCAAAGAACAGGTTTTCCAAATTGGTTAACAAGTTGGTTAAACAGTTATTTATCTGATAGAAAACAGTTGGTAAAAATTCAGAACCACATTTCCAGTGATATTCATTTTACATCTGGTGTCCCGCAGGGATCACGTCTGGGTCCACTGTTTCTTAATATTTTTATTAATGATATAGCTGTTAACTTTTGCCACTGTAAATACCTTCTCTTCGCTGATGTCCTTAAAATTTATATGCCAATCAACACCGACTTAGACTGTGAAAGCCTCCAATCTGATTTGAACGCATTGATCAATTATTGGTCACAAAAAAATGAAATGTCTCTGAATGTTGACAAATGCTATTGTATTTCATTCTCTAGGTCCAATGATCTTGTAAAATTCGATTATAAAATTGAAAAGCCTTAAACGGGTTTTTGAAATTCGCGACTTAGGAGTCATATTTGATCACCAATTAAATTTCACACATCATATCGACTACATAGTCAATAAATCTTTTCAATTATTGGGTTTCATTTCTAGAAATACTAAAAAACTATCTATTATGGCTTTTAGAACGTTATATCTAACATTGGTATATTCGGTTATTCAGTATGCCTCACCAGTGTGGTCACCATATTATCGAACTCACATCGATCGAATAGAAAGAGTACAGAGAAAATTTCTGAGGTGTATAGCATGTAAAATGAATCTACCATATGGTGAATATGATTACTTGCAAGTTATGCAAAGTTTGAATATTAACACCTTGGAAAGTAGAAGAACAAGATCTGACTTGATAACTCTGCATAAGGTACTATCAGGGGAGATAGATTGTCCTTCATTGCTTCATTCGATTTATTTAAAAGTTTCAAACAGACCCACTCGTAATTTTGAAGTTCCCTACCATCGCACAAATTATGGTTATCACAGTACAGTAACGTTTTGTTAGATTAGGTAATGAATATTGCAATAGAGGTTTAGAATTCAATGAACAAACATCAAATTCATTCAAAACCAATTTAAAAAGATTACTAGTATAGGAGTTCGTCTATTACTGTAGTACTGCTAAATTGTTAATTTTCAGTTAACATTTGGTATTAGTATGTATCTGTATTATGTATTTCATATGTAAAAAGGGGAAAACCCGTGTATAACAATAAATGAATAAAAAAATAAATGAAATTTAAATCACACCTTTATCTTTGCATGAAATTCATTGGTGGTCATTTGGAGAATCTGTGTGAATAATTACGGACCTTTTTCATAACATTCAGTCATTATTATTCTTTCAGTTAAATGATAAGATTAGAAAAACTATCGGACAATTAAATACTCATCTCGGAAACTATCTGACCGAATATCACAAATGATTTTGGTGGTCTCAGTAGTGTAGTGGTTAGCATATCTGCCTATCAAGCGGAAGGCCAGGGTTCGAATCCTCGCCGGGCCACCGTCCTGGGTAATCGCACGTTAAAAGGTAAGGCCTCGTTGATACATTGCTCGCACAAGTTTCGACTTCTGAGAGTTGACGTTCGTCAGCTGGTTAACGAAAACGAACAATTTTAGAACAATATGCCAATCGAAGGGTCATTAAATTCTCTTTTGAAAAATTATCACTCGACTCCTTGATTCATTCGAAATAGTGTGGGTTGGTCCCACCCTTTCCAGTGTAAAAAGCGTATAAAAAACCTCCCCCTTGACCACAGATTACAGAAAAAAGTTTAGATAGGCAACAGCATACTAATCAATAACAAAAAGTATTGCGCCACTTTCCTGTGGCGATTGTTGACCCCAACTTTTCAACATTGAATGGATTAGAGAAAACTGTAGAAACTAAAAATACAGTCGATGACGGATTTTCCATACTTTGATAGTTTCATACAAACCAACCAATAATAATTTTGACAGTTTGATATTCAAAGTTATTTCTACGTTCGAAAGAAATAGGCACTATCGCTTTCTGGAGAAATCAGAACCGCTGTCGCTAAGATAGGAATGCCGTAGATACTTTCGTTACACAAGATTGTGAAGACACTGTAGATTATCATCAAGGATAGCTTTTTTTATTTCTATAGTTAACATCGGCCTATTTTCGCTACCAAGGCCAATCACCGACGCCGGTGAGCACACTTCCCCCAACCGGAAATTTTGCCGAACCCTCTGGTATTCCAACCAGAGGTAGGGATCTTCAACGAGCCCAACATCCATGGACTCGGGATCGACGGCATTACGTCTCCTCCGAAGGACGGCATATCCTCAATATATCTTGTGCTCGTTGATATATTGCCTGCGAGCTATGATATGCTATATTCCACCATCAATTACAACACATCTCCTTTGCAAGAAGCAGTTTTTTTGGAATAATTGGGCTCACATACCCTGAGACGAATTACATTTTACGACCCAGTTCAAAAGAATACGTTATTTTCTTTGAATTTCCTGGAATTTTCAAAGAAATCAGAGCACTATGTAAGTCTTCTTTCGATGGTGACAGCGTGAATTCTTCAGAAATATGTACTTGAAACACAAAATATGGGTTGAAAATTTATTTCCGAAGAGATTTTCATAGTTTTAATCACTCGTTACAATGTCTTTGATTCTATTGAAAAACAGATCATAACTCGCAGGAAACTATTTCGATGAAATCGATTTTGAAGTTATGCTTCAGAGTATTCAAAAAAGCATTACATATCAGATTTACGTCAAATTCATTGACATCATCATAAAAAGTCAGCGATCCAGTAACTTTACTTCTAGCTGGAACAAAATGATAATAGTTGTTGACCCTAAGCTTCCAAATTTTACGCGGGCCCTTGATCAATCTAAATACGTGTACGACCATTTTTTTTAATGAACGTGGAATCAAATATTCTGTCTGTTTTGTGTTGAATTGTGACCTCTGTATATAATAACACGACTCAAATCTTTGGTTAATCCACGTATGGTGTTCATAGCGAAGATTCAATGCTCAGAATAGCATTCAGTTCAATGATTCTTGATATTATCTCCGATTGAACAGTAAAAATTGTATATTTGCTACATCAGATTGTGGCTTATAATGTTTGATACCGATTAGTGAAGTGAAACACTGACGATATCACCAATCTAGAATCGTTACAAATTTGTTCGCTCAAAATATATAATCGAGCAATCAAGTTTTGACGTCCGAATATTCAGTTTTATACTCAGTAGCCATTGCCAATTCACCACTCAATTTTTATCCAATGATATTATGATGGAAACCAATTAGAGGAGACCAGAGAAAAGAGTTATATTTTTTCTGTTGCATTTTAAGTGCCCATATATTTTTAGTTTGGCAATGACATTCATCATGCCCACATTCAAGTGAGGACTCTCTCTCGAAATGTATTTCATGATTCACTTTTTTCTGTCATTATTGTCAAATATCGCGTTCGCATGTCCGGCCTGGTTCCTTCTAAAGGTACACTTACTGATTATAAATTGGAAATAATTTCATTCAATAGAAAATAGTGTTCTTACGAATAATGTATGAGTGTTGTTTTTTTCAGATATACTTTGATATCGAATGAAGTTTTACCTCTAATCATCCATATATACAATTTCAACTTTTACGCCGCATAACCTCAATTTACACAGTAAGTTAAAAAAAAATTGTTGAGCTCTGATCAGCTGTATCACTGGTATTCTTTCCATTGTAACATTCCTGTTGATGAAAAGAAAGATTATCGAAACCTTGGAATCTGTGTGATAAGAGTACTCTTATTGGCCTGCTGCATACATACCCCAAATGTTTAGCACTCATTTCCGAACTAGTCAGCAAACAGGACTACCTATCTCTCTATAATACCATTTCCTTTTGTCTGGCTCTCAGATGAGATTACTTCCACTATCGACAAATGAATTAGATCAGTAAATGCAACAGGCAGCATCTTTCGATCAAGTTTATCTCCATCTAGGAGTCTCTTGTTCGCAAAAGAACATCGCATTAAGTGATCAGGCAGTTGTTTTCAAAGCCGTATTCTCGAGGCTGACCTAGTTCCATTTCTCGGTTCTAAATAGAAGCATTTCGTTAGTGGAACTGCATAAAAATAAAGGGGGTTTGCAGAATTATCTCATTCTTTTCCGTGATGTGGCACCATAAAATTGAAGCTCTTGGCTTTCCAAGCGATCTCGCGAAATAAACTCGTTTTATCCATTTCCATTGATTGAAACGTCAGTGGAGTAGATACATTAAGAAATTCGCCTAGGGTGGTCAATTCAATACGGAACAGCAAAATTTCATAATTTTCAATAAATTACAGTAGCAAAGTCCTCATTCATTTGCGACTTATGGATAATAGATAGAAAGGAGAAACTTTCGAAATTATTATCCCATGATATTTGATCTATTTCGTAAATTAGAGATGCATATTGCCATTAAATATTATAATGGCGACTTGAAATTTTTCCATATACAAACATATCTTTGTTATAAAAAAATTAGTATGATCTTGACTGTGCAAGGGAGTATTGTGTATTGGGAGTTTTGGGGATGCAGTCAGTAGATTCTTCATCAAATTAAACTTTTTGATATTTTTTCAAGCTTTCGGAAAATATTATTTTCTTTTTCTTCTTCTACAATATGATTATTATGATAACAAACTAACAAATACGAATGTACAACTACTTACTTAACTCAATCTGACTTTTGATGATTCTCTCATAAAATTTCAATTTCTCACGTTAAGTGGGTACTTGTACATCCGTATTTGTTAGTTTACCATGATAAGCATATTGTAGTTGTCCTGAAGCAGTAAATGATGATTTTCGAAAGCTTGACAAAATAGCAGAGTTTTCCTTGAAAATCAACACCAGTTTCCGATAAAATGCTGCATAATGCGAAATGAATTGATTATTTAAGTCAGTGAATAAAATTTGAAAAATGAAATTTTGAGCTCTTTTAGTTAACAAGATCACGTGTCTGATTAAAGAGTGTATAATGAACATCACAATTGACATTAGACAGTGCAATGCTGACAATGCTGAAACTTGACAGTTGTGACTTTCGACATAAAATGTGAAAAAGGGGTTATTAATGCAATCCCGATATCAATAAGATTCGAAAACAAAAAAGCAAACAGAAGGAACCCTCGGGAAATGAGGATTGTTATTCGTGAAATATTTCTGGAGGGAGTTTATTATATTTTTTTAAATGTAATAAATATGTATATATAAAACTGTGACCTATTATATCTTCCTCTGAATCGAGTGATGAGGAGTCTTTGAAGATATTGGTCATTTCTAAAGAAATTTTTTTTTGACAGTTATTGGAAGTATCTAATTTTCTTACTTCATCATACAGAAAATTGTGATGTGATTCTCGTGTGCTTAGCCAGGGTGCAACCTTGTCACTTTTGTGAGCGGTGATTCTGTGCTTGAGTAATCTACCTGTTTGATTGAGTTTTCATTTTCCAACAAAAAACATCACTCTGTGATTGAATTTCATCAAGTATCGGTCAGATCAATTAATTTTTTTTTCCTCCATCTTGAACATTCTGTTCGGCAGGTCCCACCATGCAAACCGGTAGATTTGACATATCCCTGTTATCGAAGACACTTATACTCAATACCTGACGCCCTCAAAATTTTCGTGCGATCATATTTTTCACATTTTCGAATGCCCGTAGACGCTCTCCCCACTGGTGAGAAGGTATACATTACATAACCTAGTGGAAAAGTTCCGAACCAAAACGAACTAACCCTTCTCCCAGTGAATCCAACGATGCTAGATATATTTGAACAGATGTCTGTCAGGAAACCACTACTTCCATGACAAATGCCACGCCGGTCATTGAATGACATCTGACAGACATATGTGCAAGGATTTACAAATGAGATACGTTCGCAATTACTTCCTTTGATCGAACAACAGACCGGTGGGAGCTAAAGGTAATTCCTAGGAAAAATTCTTCAGTTATCGTCAGCTTCTAATGACACAAGGCACAGATACGGCCAGTTTTCAGAGAACAGCAATCCATCTTGGAACATTGTGGAAGGGTCGGAGAATTTTTTACATGCAGCATGTATCACTGTCGCACGACCAAATCGTGTTCTGTTCCGCATCTCCAAACTCTGTTCCATGTTGGACGAATAACAAGCTATCAGAAGCAACCAAGAGTATATCAATCGATAAAATTGGTGTAATAAAATTAGTGACAGTGGCTTCATGCACTCTTCCCGACGCCATCGTGAGAATTTTTTCAATGCTGTCAAGCCATAAAATGTGAAATTTCCTCTGTCAGCCGTGCCGTTTTGAAGAACTTCTCGATATTCGATAACCACTTGAAGTAACATTTCATGGAAATCAGTGACAGATCTGTGTCAAGGACGATAAATTATGATTGAACGTGCCATATATGCAATAAATATCTGTGGTCGATGTGCGGGTATTTTGACATTGGGATTGAATCAGAAATAAGGGAAAAGGATCATTCAAGGACAAATCAATGAATGAAATTGAATCAGAATTAAAAATGACGACGGAGATTGAAAAGAACCAACAATTTGAGCTCTGCATCATGTGACGTCGTGTTGGCTTCTGCAGGCTTAATTTGCTATTTCATATTAGAATGAATGCCAAAGTCTATCGATTTTTTGACATATCGATAAAAGGTAAGCTGCATTCATATCGTATGCTATTCACCCAGAATCCAAAGTCGCAATACTTGACTTAGAAAATATATAATATTTCCAATTCTCTTTCTCTTCTGCTGGTCCTTCGTCGTGATTGAGAAAGAGACTAATCTGTGTCGATGTCTTCGCTTTAGGGTTCCCCTCTCAACTGATCCATTAGATTATTCCGGTGTTTTTTTGAAGATTATTCCTCATTATATTCAGTTCATTGTCGATACATCCTTTGACTCCGATGAGACCAAATACCTTTCAGTGCAGACAAGTGTCAATAGAAGATTTTTACAAATTTCTATTCCTCGAGGTGTATAAACACAACAATGACCTCAGAGCGATTACTTTGATCTTCATCATCTCAGCTCAAGAATCAAATCTTAATTTCTGAGTTATAATTGCAGGTGCAGTATTTCAGTGAATTATTTCTGTCTGATACTGAAAATGTTGCCATCATCAATTGTTCCAAAACTTGCAGGGAAGTCTTCCATTTTTTTTTTAGTACAAATAGATAACCTAAGTTTTTCCGCAATAATTCACCGCAGTGAACATATTTGTCAATACCACAGATTGCATAGATTCGTTTATATAAAAAACAGCATACTTGTATTAACCAAAAACTATTGCGCCGCATTACTATAGTGGTTGGTGAACAAACACATCTATACAACGAAATTGAAAGAATTGGAGCAAACAGTGAAAAATGAAAATGTTGAGTTGTTCAATTGACGACTCGAGGGGAATTTTTCCATGCTTGGATCTATCGATATATAATAAAATCTTTCTCGTCATCCAATTTGCAACACACCTTTGCTAAAAGCAGTTTTCTCCAGAATATATAACTTCACGGATTCGAAGATGAATTTATCATATTATGTGACGTAGTTGAAAGCTTTCATCAGTTTGTTTGAATGTTATTCAAGGAGTTACATTAGTATTGGAATCCATGTCTGATTGAGATCTGAAGCTTTTTCATAATCCAAAAAATTTATAATACCTACTTTTATAACTGAAATTTGGAGCAAAGTGAATGCGGTTAAGTCCTCGTCCAGTAGATTGTACTTTGGATTCTAAAGAATATGTACATGTACTTTGTTAATGCACTGATTCGGTCCACTATATCCAAGTATGGAAAATCACTGAGTGATTCTTGAAAAAATAAAGAACTTTTTTAGGCGTCTTTTGGAAACCATATCATCCATTAATTATCAGATTGAAAGACAGATCATGACTCACGGGAACGTATGTTGTCGAAAATGAATTAAAATTTTATGTCTTACAGTATTGAAAATTTCGTAATCACAATGCAGACGACTTGACAATAATAATAGAATGGGGTAAAATCAACTTAGTGGAATTTGATGCTGGTAGAACCTAGGCATGTCTCTTCCCAAAGAAAGTTGATCTATCTCTGTTCAATACTAGCCGACCCGTGCGACTTCGTTGGACGCTAATTATTTTTATCTACACCCGTACTCTAATAATACACTTATATGCCCACAACCCGTTTTTTAATGAAATTCATTACGATACAGATTTTCATTACGATACAGATTTTCAACCAATAGAAACCCATTATTTTTCAATCAAGCATGATGTGCAAGCTTTGCATTTTGACGTTTGTCAAATCAAAATCAGTAGGTATTGAATTCTTGAAGAATTTAGTACCTACTGATTTTGATTTGACAAACGTCAAAATGCAAAGCTTGCACATCATGCTTGATTGAAAAATAATGGGTTTCTATTGGTTGAAAATCTGTATCGTAATGAAAATCTGTATCGTAATGAATTTCATTAAAAAACGGGTTGTGGGCATATAAGTGTATTATTAGAGTACGGGTGTAGATAAAAATAATTAGCGTCCAACGAAGTCGCACGGGTCGGCTAGTATTGAACAGAGATAGATCAACTTTCTTTGGGAAGAGACATGCCTAGGTTCTACCAGCATCAAATTCCACTAAGTTGATTTTACCCCATTCTATTATTATTGTCAAGTCGTCTGCATTGTGATTACGAAATTTTCAATACTGTAAGACATAAAATTTTAATTCATTTTCGACAACATACGTTCCCGTGAGTCATGATCTGTCTTTCAATCTGATAATTAATGGATGATATGGTTTCCAAAAGACGCCTAAAAAAGTTCTTTATTTTTTCAAGAATCACTCAGTGATTTTCCATACTTGGATATAGTGGACCGAATCAGTGCATTAACAAAGTACATGTACATATTCTTTAGAATCCAAAGTACAATCTACTGGACGAGGACTCAACCGCATTCACTTTGCTCCAAATTTCAGTTATAAAAGTAGGTATTATAAATTTTTTGGATTATGAAAAAGCTTCAGATCTCAATCAGACATGGATTCCAATACTAATGTAACTCCTTGAATAACATTCAAACAAACTGATGAAAGCTTTCAACTACGTCACATAATATGATAAATTCATCTTCGAATCCGTGAAGTTATATATTCTGGAGAAAACTGCTTTTAGCAAAGGTGTGTTGCAAATTGGATGACGAGAAAGATTTTATTATATATCGATAGATCCAAGCATGGAAAAATTCCCCTCGAGTCGTCAATTGAACAACTCAACATTTTCATTTTTCACTGTTTGCTCCAATTCTTTCAATTTCGTTGTATAGATGTGTTTGTTCACCAACCACTATAGTAATGCGGCGCAATAGTTTTTGGTTAATACAAGTATGCTGTTTTTTATATAAACGAATCTATGCAATCTGTGGTATTGACAAATATGTTCACTGCGGTGAATTATTGCGGAAAAACTTAGGTTATCTATTTGTACTAAAAAAAAAATGGAAGACTTCCCTGCAAGTTTTGGAACAATTGATGATGGCAACATTTTCAGTATCAGACAGAAATAATTCACTGAAATACTGCACCTGCAATTATAACTCAGAAATTAAGATTTGATTCTTGAGCTGAGATGATGAAGATCAAAGTAATCGCTCTGAGGTCATTGTTGTGTTTATACACCTCGAGGAATAGAAATTTGTAAAAATCTTCTATTGACACTTGTCTGCACTGAAAGGTATTTGGTCTCATCGGAGTCAAAGGATGTATCGACAATGAACTGAATATAATGAGGAATAATCTTCAAAAAAACACCGGAATAATCTAATGGATCAGTTGAGAGGGGAACCCTAAAGCGAAGACATCGACACAGATTAGTCTCTTTCTCAATCACGACGAAGGACCAGCAGAAGAGAAAGAGAATTGGAAATATTATATATTTTCTAAGTCAAGTATTGCGACTTTGGATTCTGGGTGAATAGCATACGATATGAATGCAGCTTACCTTTTATCGATATGTCAAAAAATCGATAGACTTTGGCATTCATTCTAATATGAAATAGCAAATTAAGCCTGCAGAAGCCAACACGACGTCACATGATGCAGAGCTCAAATTGTTGGTTCTTTTCAATCTCCGTCGTCATTTTTAATTCTGATTCAATTTCATTCATTGATTTGTCCTTGAATGATCCTTTTCCCTTATTTCTGATTCAATCCCAATGTCAAAATACCCGCACATCGACCACAGATATTTATTGCATATATGGCACGTTCAATCATAATTTATCGTCCTTGACACAGATCTGTCACTGATTTCCATGAAATGTTACTTCAAGTGGTTATCGAATATCGAGAAGTTCTTCAAAACGGCACGGCTGACAGAGGAAATTTCACATTTTATGGCTTGACAGCATTGAAAAAATTCTCACGATGGCGTCGGGAAGAGTGCATGAAGCCACTGTCACTAATTTTATTACACCAATTTTATCGATTGATATACTCTTGGTTGCTTCTGATAGCTTGTTATTCGTCCAACATGGAACAGAGTTTGGAGATGCGGAACAGAACACGATTTGGTCGTGCGACAGTGATACATGCTGCATGTAAAAAATTCTCCGACCCTTCCACAATGTTCCAAGATGGATTGCTGTTCTCTGAAAACTGGCCGTATCTGTGCCTTGTGTCATTAGAAGCTGACGATAACTGAAGAATTTTTCCTAGGAATTACCTTTAGCTCCCACCGGTCTGTTGTTCGATCAAAGGAAGTAATTGCGAACGTATCTCATTTGTAAATCCTTGCACATATGTCTGTCAGATGTCATTCAATGACCGGCGTGGCATTTGTCATGGAAGTAGTGGTTTCCTGACAGACATCTGTTCAAATATATCTAGCATCGTTGGATTCACTGGGAGAAGGGTTAGTTCGTTTTGGTTCGGAACTTTTCCACTAGGTTATGTAATGTATACCTTCTCACCAGTGGGGAGAGCGTCTACGGGCATTCGAAAATGTGAAAAATATGATCGCACGAAAATTTTGAGGGCGTCAGGTATTGAGTATAAGTGTCTTCGATAACAGGGATATGTCAAATCTACCGGTTTGCATGGTGGGACCTGCCGAACAGAATGTTCAAGATGGAGGAAAAAAAAATTAATTGATCTGACCGATACTTGATGAAATTCAATCACAGAGTGATGTTTTTTGTTGGAAAATGAAAACTCAATCAAACAGGTAGATTACTCAAGCACAGAATCACCGCTCACAAAAGTGACAAGGTTGCACCCTGGCTAAGCACACGAGAATCACATCACAATTTTCTGTATGATGAAGTAAGAAAATTAGATACTTCCAATAACTGTCAAAAAAAAATTTCTTTAGAAATGACCAATATCTTCAAAGACTCCTCATCACTCGATTCAGAGGAAGATATAATAGGTCACAGTTTTATATATACATATTTATTACATTTAAAAAAATATAATAAACTCCCTCCAGAAATATTTCACGAATAACAATCCTCATTTCCCGAGGGTTCCTTCTGTTTGCTTTTTTGTTTTCGAATCTTATTGATATCGGGATTGCATTAATAACCCCTTTTTCACATTTTATGTCGAAAGTCACAACTGTCAAGTTTCAGCATTGTCAGCATTGCACTGTCTAATGTCAATTGTGATGTTCATTATACACTCTTTAATCAGACACGTGATCTTGTTAACTAAAAGAGCTCAAAATTTCATTTTTCAAATTTTATTCACTGACTTAAATAATCAATTCATTTCGCATTATGCAGCATTTTATCGGAAACTGGTGTTGATTTTCAAGGAAAACTCTGCTATTTTGTCAAGCTTTCGAAAATCATCATTTACTGCTTCAGGACAACTACAATATGCTTATCATGGTAAACTAACAAATACGGATGTACAAGTACCCACTTAACGTGAGAAATTGAAATTTTATGAGAGAATCATCAAAAGTCAGATTGAGTTAAGTAAGTAGTTGTACATTCGTATTTGTTAGTTTGTTATCATAATAATCATATTGTAGAAGAAGAAAAAGAAAATAATATTTTCCGAAAGCTTGAAAAAATATCAAAAAGTTTAATTTGATGAAGAATCTACTGACTGCATCCC
Source organism: Zygogramma bicolorata (assembly GCA_032362365.1). Classification (NCBI taxonomy): domain Eukaryota; kingdom Metazoa; phylum Arthropoda; class Insecta; order Coleoptera; family Chrysomelidae; genus Zygogramma; species Zygogramma bicolorata. The sequence goes on along the minus strand of JAVJAQ010004562.1, from coordinate 75,250 downwards.
CAAAACTCCCAATACACAATACTCCCTTGCACAGTCAAGATCATACTAATTTTTTTATAACAAAGATATGTTTGTATATGGAAAAATTTCAAGTCGCCATTATAATATTTAATGGCAATATGCATCTCTAATTTACGAAATAGATCAAATATCATGGGATAATAATTTCGAAAGTTTCTCCTTTCTATCTATTATCCATAAGTCGCAAATGAATGAGGACTTTGCTACTGTAATTTATTGAAAATTATGAAATTTTGCTGTTCCGTATTGAATTGACCACCCTAGGCGAATTTCTTAATGTATCTACTCCACTGACGTTTCAATCAATGGAAATGGATAAAACGAGTTTATTTCGCGAGATCGCTTGGAAAGCCAAGAGCTTCAATTTTATGGTGCCACATCACGGAAAAGAATGAGATAATTCTGCAAACCCCCTTTATTTTTATGCAGTTCCACTAACGAAATGCTTCTATTTAGAACCGAGAAATGGAACTAGGTCAGCCTCGAGAATACGGCTTTGAAAACTGCCTGATCACTTAATGCGATGTTCTTTTGCGAACAAGAGACTCCTAGATGGAGATGAACTTGATCGAAAGATGCTGCCTGTTGCATTTACTGATCTAATTCATTTGTCGATAGTGGAAGTAATCTCATCTGAGAGCCAGACAAAAGGGAATGGTATTATAGAGAGATAGGTAGTCCTGTTTGCTGATTAGTTCGGAAATGAGTGCTAAACATTTGGGGTATGTATGCAGCAGGCCAATAAGAGTACTCTTATCACACAGATTCCAAGGTTTCGATAATCTTTCTTTTCATCAACAGGAATGTTACAATGGAAAGAATACCAGTGATACAGCTGATCAGAGCTCAACAATTTTTTTTTAACTTACTGTGTAAATTGAGGTTATGCGGCGTAAAAGTTGAAATTGTAAACATGGATGATTAGAGGTAAAACTTCATTCGATATCAAAGTATATCTGAAAAAAACAACACTCATACATTATTCGTAAGAACACTATTTTCTATTGAATGAAATTATTTCCAATTTATAATCAGTAAGTGTACCTTTAGAAGGAACCAGGCCGGACATGCGAACGCGATATTTGACAATAATGACAGAAAAAAGTGAATCATGAAATACATTTCGAGAGAGAGTCCTCACTTGAATGTGGGCATGATGGATGTCATTGCCAAACTAAAAATATATGGGCACTTAAAATGCAACAGAAAAAATATAACTCTTTTCTCTGGTCTCCTCTAATTGGTTAATCAAGCATGATGTGCAAGCTTTGCATTTTGACGTTTGTCAAATCAAAATCAGTAGGTATTGAATTCTTGAAGAATTTAGTCAATTTTCGATAGCAGGGATATAGAAGAATTACCAGCGACCCTCCACAGATGTCTTAGACAAGAAAAAAATACAATCGAAAGGGTTATATTTTTCATTTGACAAATGCAAGACATATGTTTTTATTTTCAACATAATTATATGAGCTCTCATGTCCGAATGGTCAAAGGCGCCGGTAGTTAATAATTACGTCCGGGTTCAATTCCTGACGTCGGCAGATTTTTTTTTTCCTTTTTTTTTTCTTCTTTTCATTTCTCATTGTTGTATTTTCCGTGGTTATACCATCAATTATAATTTTGTAGAATTTTTCAAAGAAATACGATTGATTACCTACTATTATTGTGTTCAATATAAATACGTAATAATATAATAATTTTAGTTCTTCATTATTTATTGGGTGTAGATAAAATAGCGTATGCAACTCTCATGTAATGGTTATTAATACACTCGCATAAACCATACGAAACTCACCTTCGGCTCGTTTCGTATCCCGGTTTATGCTCATGTATTGATAACCATCATTACACGATCGTTGCATAATATACTATTGTAACACAACTATATTGTGTAGTTCTCAGTACCAAATTTCATCAGGATCATCACAGGGCTCTGGGCACACTCAAGTGAGTCGAAAATGTTTTAAACCCCTTTTCTCCGCCGTTAGGCGATGAGTTCCGATAACATACGAACACGTCTTACATTTATTCTGTTAAATAATATTCATGCAAAATTCAAAGTAGATTAGACCGAGGCATTACGTTGTACCATACAAACTTTGACCCAAATTTTCACTCCAGGGGTGGAATTTCGAAAACAACACACCCACAGGTCTCTACGATCAGCGGTTTAGGATGTGCATTGATCCGTCAGTCAGTCCTTTGTAGTGATTGAGATATAAGAGCTAGCTTTATAGTACCATTATCTTTTTTGTAGAACTACCTAATAGAGACCAACATAATTGGTTGAAATTATGTTCGGCTATACCGAACCGTTTCACGGTGTGCGTCAGCGCACACCGTGAAAGGATCATGATCGACCTCTCGTGCTCAGGGATCTTCGTTCAATAAAGCAGTTGAACTTTTTCCGCTGTGGCAATGGTCTTCGTGTTTTCACAGCAAACAACCAAATATCCCCTTTCCTGCGCTCACCTAAAGATATGATACCCAACGAATCACAAGGAATATATGAAATTCCTTATCACGACTGCCTGAGAACATACATAGGACAGACGAATCGACGAGTATCAAACAGGTCCTACGAGCACGAACTAGCAGTACGTAATTCGGACATGACCTCAGCTCTCCTCAAACATCTCGAAACTGGACACAAAATTAACTTCAACAACACGAAGACCATTGCCACAGCAAAAACACTCCACTCCAGAATCATTCGCGAAGCAATAGAAATTGAAGAACGCCCTCAATGCCTCAACAAACGAGACGACTCACAAAGGCTTTCCGATTCCTGGAAACCATTACTATCGCATCGAACTAATCCCTTAATTAATCATTCTTAAACCGACCTACATCGGATCCGACAGTTTCAACAACGTCGGACTCTCTATCCACAAAACCACAGTCTTCACTTTGTAAAGATGAGAGCTGGGGGTTAAGGAGACTTAGTCTTCGGCAACAAGTCAAGAAGAAGTCTTGAGAATGGCTCCAAAGTGGGAGCCGAAACATGGACTGAAGAACGATTCCAGACGCGATTCAACCGGAAGTTCCAGAAATCACATATCCGAACGCGGAAGCCTCAGCAGGAATTTAAGATCGCCCTCAGAGATTTCTGTGGTTGTTGACCCTAAACTTTCAATATTCCGTTGAAATATTCAAGAAAAGTCCATAACAGAAGTTCCTGAAATTCAAAGGAGAAAATTCAGACGAACCATCAGTTCACTTGAAATCATTGAAATCATTACGAAAATATAAATCCATTTCATCTAGAGAATTGATATTCCTATTCTTCGAGTATAACTCTACTTCGAAAGAATTGAAAACCTCCAAGTAATTTCTCCTTTCAATCTCTTACCGCTCCTAGGAGTTCGGGTAATGGTCGTGTCTACGTGCCGGGAATTCCGCACACTTCCACGGAATTAGCAAACTCCAACTCGAGAAGAATTAACGGATTCATTCTCACAGTAACTTTCAATTGATGGGGTTTTGAGGGAGCGGATGATATAAATTGATGGTCAGAATTAGGAGAGAACCCCGCGTCTGGAAGTTTAAATCGGCTCGCAAGAGATTTCTTATCGTTAACTGAAGGAAAGCTTTCAAAGCTCTATCGATCGGCGGTTGTTTGGTGTATTTGGTTGGAGGAAACTTCCTGGAATTGAGAGATTACAACGACCCGGTAGGATGTCCTACATTTTATTCTGCCTCGAGCAGTGAAATACGATATTTTGGAGATGGACGATTCTTGTTAGTGAGCTTGTTTGATAGTAGATACTGAAAACTTCCTGAAATATTTTATAGTTATTAGAAAGGTTATTTAGGACGGCGTAAAAGGGTCACTGTAAAAATAAAAATATCTCCATATAAGATTGAAATCTGTCATTGGCAGATTTTAACCTGGCATTGACAAATTAAAATCTGTCAACGGAGATATTTTTTATTTTTATAGTGACCCTAATATGCCGTCGTACTTATAGTTTCATAATGATATTGAATAAGAATACCACCAATCAAAAAAAAATTAAAAATATTGCGGCAGTTGTATTGCAAGAAGAATAATATGCAGAAATTTTTTTTGTGAAGAGCTCTGCACTAACACCTGTCGAATATAACTCAACACCATTCGTGCATAGACATTACAACTAATGAACTAGCATTAAGAGAGAGAACTGTGGAATGAGCAAGATTCAGGCTATTGATTATGTCATATAGAACCCCTTTTGGTTTTTCGAATATATCTCGCAAACAAAGCAAAATTTCAATATATGGTATACAAAACTTTCTGTAGAGAATTGAATTTTCCATCGGAATAGTATTCTTCAAATATCAAAAAGAAACATGTCAAAACAGTTGAAACAATCTTGACAAAAGCCAAAACTTAAATTTTTTGAGTTGTTTTGCTTTCTCGTTTGTATCTTTTTTTTTTGGTTGAGATAGTTATAGGCATTGCTGGATATAATAAAAATTTGATTGAATCACCTTCAAAATGCTGTCTAGCAATATTTTTTTTGTTGAAAATTGACCGAGATTTGGTTATTTGAACATGTCTTTTTTCTCACATTTCATTCCTCTCTTGAGAAAATTGTTTTCGTTTGCATTTTATTGAAAAAAATAGTGTTTCATTCAACTGAAAGGAATTTTTTTCGTCATAATGTAGAAATAGATGACATTTACAAAGAATGTTCGGAACAGTGGTGCTTCTACATTTCAACAATAATATTATTGAACTGCATATCGGTATCATCATGTCAATTGTCACGATGATTAATCCCCATGCATTATAAATATAGAGAGAGAGACAGAGAGGAGAGGAAGTCTTTGCTGACAAGTTGAGAACAAAACTTGGGAATTACATTTGGGACAGCAGAAGAAGTATATAACCGTTTGTCGAAATATTGAAATTATATTGTTATAAGAGTACACTTTCGCTTTTGCTGCTGTTCCAAATATATATATATATAAATATAATTCGATTGATTTTGTGAGGTTGCAAAAATCGAATTATATTATAGCCAGTCACTAATTCTTCTCCTATATATATATATATAATATATATATATATATATATTTATATATATATATATGGTCTATCACAATTTGCATTCAATTCGAAATGCCCACCACGAGAGAACTAGCTTTTTCTGGCTTTGGCCTTCATCAGCTGCTATATGAAAAACTGTCATTATGGTCAGTCCATCAGTTGTGAAGTCTATGCATTCGTGGTATTGCAATGGGAGTAGTTGTTTTCTGGCATATCCATTATTCTTTTGTGTATGTGAGTTTAGACTGGCATTCACGAATTGTTTACTTAGATGATTTGCTTCATAGCTAGTCTTTCAGTGTGCTCACCGACTATTTGTCAAAAAGTATATTACTTTGGCAATTAAAAAGAAATCAACTAGAACTAGAACTAATGTGCATATTTGCCATTTTCATCGAGCAGAATACTATGCTTTTTATATGACTATAGGGCGTGTTCAGTCTATTAGAAAACAATGTTTGAAAACGACGGCCTAAGAATTTCAACGGAATTTCAAACCTATTGATCACTAGCAGTTATATTCTAGTCCGAACTTTCCTTATTCGAAAAAGAAAAAATAATTCAGAATGTGAAGCCACGGCCTTTTAGTAACTTTCTCCAAATCGGACTTGAAGAAATTTTTGATATAAGTTTTTGGAGAGAGCAGGGGTACTGTTTTTTTTTCTTGAAATTCAATGATTCATTTCCTCCGATAAACTTGTTGAGAAAAACTCTTATAATTGTTATTGAAACATGTGTGAAATGCACAATAATGGATCTTCAATCAGGCGCAAGGTGAAACTGGAGTGCTTTATTCTTGAAAAAGGATCATTCGAATGACGATTTTTCAAAAATTGTCATAAAAACTATCATCATTAAACATCATAAAAACGATCTACAATTTCAATGAAGGAAGCAATAAACGTTCAATAGAATTATTCTGATGTCTCTACCTCAGAAGAGAAAGAGAGAATATGAATATACTTTACTGTCATAAGAGTAATCTTGTGGACCAAGATCCACTTGATCTATAGCGAAGTGCATATGTGAAAACTAAGTGCATTAAATTCACTCAATATATACAATCAGTTTGTATGTACAGGGTGTTTCCTAACTACGGTTCCTAACTGCAGGGGGTGATTCGTTAGGTCATTTTAAGAAGAAAAGTTCCTATGAACATATGTCCGGAGTTGCTTCGTTTCTGAGATACAGGGCGTTGAAATTGAAGAAAAAAAAAACGGTAATTATAAAATATCATAAATATCCTAGAACCGATTTGGTTGAAATTTGGTACATTTATTTGAACCAATAAGGCGCTCATTTACTAGATTGAAATTATTATGGCCAGTGGCGTCTCAGGGGGCACCACAGCCAACATTATTGTAAAAAAAAGTACGCCACTGACTTTTTTTGGTAAATTTTTATTTTTTTTATCAAGCAACTGATAATACAACTTTTTGGTCACTTGTATTTCCATCATATCCAGCTTCGTTCGGGAAAAAACAAAAACATAAAATGAAGACCAAAAATAAAAATACCAACAATTGCGATATTACAGTAAATGAGCAAAATGTCCACCTTCTGATAAAATACACGACCGCATTCGATTTGCCATTGATTGTCTGACACGTTCAAAAATTCCTGGAGTAGTCCTTATTACATTGCAATTGTCGATTATTCGGTTCCTCAAGTCATTCACATCTAGTACAGGAGTTTTATAAACAAGATCCTTCAGATGACCCCATAAATAGAAATCTAGAGGATTCATATCAGGGCTGCGAGCTGGCCAATGTTGAGGTCCTGCACGTCCAATCCAGCGATTAGGGTAGGTGATGTCGAGATGCTGAAGAGCAAGAACACTAAAATGAGCTGGAGCTCCGTCGTGCATAAACCACATGTTGCCTCTTACAAGTATGGGTACTTCTTCTAACAAAATGGGTAAATGATCTCGCAAAAAGTCCGTGGAGGATTCACCTGTTAATCTTTCTGTTAAAAAAATTGGGCCAATTAGGTATCTACCAACAATTCCTACCCAAACGTTCAGCGAAAATTGATGCTGAAAATGATTTTCTCTAATAGCGTGGGGATTTTCGTCGGCCCAAAAATGGTTATTGTGAAAGTTCATAATAGCATTTCGTGAAAAATTTGCCTCGTCCGTAAATAAAATATTTGGTAAAAAATTATTATTGTGTTCCATCATATGAATTAACCACCTGCAAAACATTAATCTTGGATGAAAATCACGAGGCAGTAGAGCTTGGACCCGCTGTATGTGGTATGGGTATAGGAGGTTCCTTTTAAGAACTTTCCAAACGGTTTTTGGGCTGACTTCAAGCTGCAGTGCAATCTTCCTGGTACTATTTGAAGGATCTTCTTCTATCGCATCAAGTATAGCTTCTTCTAGTTCAGGCGTTGTTACCGTTTCTGGTCTTCCACCACCTGCATTTTTATTGAAACTCCCAGTTTCACATAATCTTGCATGTAGCGTTCTAAATGTTTAAGCGCAAGGAATTACTGTGTTAGGATATCTGTCCTGGTAAATTCTTCGTGCTTCTCCCGAATTTCCATTTGCTAATCCATAAATAAGGTGCATGTCAGCCATTTCACTGTTAGTATAATAATTTATGATGGAATCGCTGCTAATTAACAACTCTGAATTCTACTGCTATGACAATAATGTTGTCAAAGCGACCTTACATGTAAGGGCCATTATTCATTATCGTATGCAGGTACGCCTATCGATTAAATTATTACGGATGGTGAACATATATCAACCAATAACCCAAAACAAAAATTAACTTTTTCAATTTGAAATGAAATATGTGTAGAAAAAACCCTACTATCAATGTCAGCTGGTCTCCAATGCAGGTGTTCATGATATGCAGTAGAGTGGCTTTAATTTTTTTTTCTCGAAAACGAAGCTGGATATGAAGAAAATACAAGTAACCAGAAAGTTGTATTTTCAGTTGCTTAATCTAAAAAAAATAAAAAAATTACTAAAAAAAGTCAGTGGCGTACTTTTTTTTTACAATAATGTTGGCTGTGGTGCCCACTGAGACGCCATTGGCCATAATAATTTCATTTTAGTTTGGGCTAAATGAGCGCCTTATTAGTTCGAATAACTGTACCAAATTTCAACCAAATCGGTACCAGGATATTAATGATATTTCATAATTACCTTTTTTTTTAAATTTCAACGCCATGTATCCCAGAAACGAAGCAACTCCGGACATATGTTGATAGGAACTTTTCTTCCTATAATGACCTAACGAATCACCACCTGCAGTTAGGAACCGTAGTTAGGAAACACCCTGCATAAGAAAACATTGGATATGATTTAGTTAAATCATTGATCCATTGCTCGCACAAGTTTCGAATTCTGAGGGTTCACGTTCGTCAGCTGGTTAATGGATTTAGAACAATTTGCATTTTCCGATATTTTTACTTATCTAATAGTTGACGTAAATGAGGAACAATGTTGGCCCTAGTATTGAACCTTAAGGCATACCCTTACTTATTTTCGTTTTTCGAGCGAGGGTTTGTTTCCACCATCTGACTAGGACCTGACAAATATGAGCTGAACCAGCTCAGTATCACTCCTCTAAAGCCATAGTGAGGAAGTTTCTGCAACAGTATTTCGTGATCCGCACAGTCGAAAGCTCTCGAAAAATCACAAAACTCTGCAGCAGCAAAGTCGCCACCATTGATTCCCGTATAAATATTGAGTACTTTTTCTATAATTTTACCTATTGTAGGAATTATGGAAATAGGCCGTTTATGCGAATAAAAGAAGAAATTTGAATAAGAATGAGAGAATGGTATTTTTTCCATGTTTTGAGCTGATAGAATCCGAGAGTACTATCTTCCAGTGTGAAATCTCGACCGAAAGTGAAATCTACAAGATGTCATTGAAAATGGCGCCAAATTCCTACCTGTTTTCATCGCATTCTCACGAATAAACACTCCTGGCGATAGGATCAAGGGGTGGAAAACACGCCTATGGGTTTATTTAATATCATGAATTCATTCTCCAATTTATGAATTCGAAACATCATCTGAAGATTACCTATTTTTAAGACTATCTGCAACGGATTCCATATACCTACGCGGATCAAACTCACACTCTGTGATATTCGAAGAACTTTGTGTGAGGGGGAGGAGATTGATGACATTTCGGAAAAACAGCGGCCATGGAAATAGCCGTGAGAATCCAAAATTCAACTATGAGTGACGAACTCATACACCATCGATCGCACGAAAACTTGTTTATAACCCTAGAAAATCCTCCACGATGGTGAAGCAGACCCGAATGTGAAATGTGTCTATGACATTCATATAGACAGATCTGGGATAGATGAAAGCTCTGGGTGTGGAGTTATATTTCACTCACAGAAATGAGCATTGCTTCATGAGAAATAGCCGAGAAAGGTTCAAACGGTGGAACTGAGTTTGTTTGAATGTGGTTGACACTGTTCCTTATTATCGATTCGGACTTCCATCGTCTGTATAATGAACTTTATTCGAATCTCATGCAAAAAAATGAGATGATGAGAATTGAATTGAAACAATAACGAATAATGGAATTGAAATCCACGGCGAAGTAATCAAGTATGAATCTGTCGCACTTTGAAAATGGAAGAGCAGAAGTTAGTCTACAAGCAGAAATAAGAATAAAAAACGTGTCAAATTATCGAGTAGAAAATTGGATCAAATCAGGCTCCAAAAAATCAAAATCTTAAAAGAATGAAATGGATAGTCGGATGATAAAAAAAATTGTAATGAAAATAAGAATATTGAACGAACAAAAAATTCGAATGAAAAAACATGAATCTAGATGAGGAATTTTGAGAAACTTTGTTTGATTCTACTATTTTATATTTAATTTTATCACAATGTTCTAATTTGACCAATATCATTTTTAATTATCATTCTACAAACAAAATCCATTATTTTTATTTGGATTCCTTAGGTTATTTGCAACAGGTTTCAATTTATAAATAGACAAAAGATGTCCGAACCACTACCACTTGATAAAACTGTGCAGATCCTCAGCAATAGCAAACAAGCACTTCTAACCTTGAAGAGTTCACCAGCTACATCAAGGTTGGCATTAGAATGTCACACATTGCGTTTAAATGAATCAATTATTCAATATTGATAATATTCTCCTACGGAACGGAATGTATTTTATTCATGAAGAGTTTGGATGCTGCTACATCAACTGTTTTTCAATATTGAAACTGGTAGATCTCTGTGAAAAATGTTATCGTTGCGATGGACTGTGTTCATTCAATTATAGGAATTATTCGACTTTGGTATCGATCAAAGCATTCTAAATAACAGAAAAACATGGATTTAAATAATAGAGCGTGCTCTAAATTTTATCTTCATTCATTTTGAATAATTGTATGTAACAAACAGGAATAGGCCATCGGCCAATGAAATTCATTAACTATTATTCATTATACACGATATTTTATTCAAAACCTCACCGAGTTCCCCTTCCAGAAATAATAACCCAAGGATATTAATAATTGTTCGAAAATTTTATAACACATTTCGAAAGCTTGTTACTAGGGAAAAGACCGACGCCGTAGGCGGAGGTCTGTTTCCTGTGAGCAAGCAAGCAAGCTTGAGATAGTTGTTCTAGAATTTTTGAGCATTTATCAGTGTTCGAGGGTTATTTGGAGAGACAATTTCTTGCTAATTTCCACATGGTTTTGACCGTAAGCTCTCTACCATATTTTGTTCTCATGTTCACAGCCCAATCCTTTGAAATTGACGCCAATTCTTTCGCCTCCCAATTTCCATCTAAATGATACTTTCTATCATTGTAAAAGTTCATAAATGCTTTTCAAACAAATTCTTGACTGTTAACTGTAATTTTTCGTATATTTGATTCTATAATTTTATTGATATTACAAATAGTATCACAAGACCCCTCTTTCCATTTACTTTTTTTCACAGATGGCGCCCAGTTGCCGTCTTTAAATTTTCATGTGTAAATTTTACTTCAAAATGAAGTATTCCAAATTTCAATTTTAACTTTGAACATTAAAGAACTGCACTGTATGATCTTATTACATGTACATAACGTAGTATGGAAAATTGGTAGGTATGGAGAATGAAAAATTTGACTGAACTACAACAAACCCAATTTTCTTGTTGATAAGTTGATATATAAGTACTAATATATCGATCGAATGCAATAAAATACAAATAAAGTGAGGTTATGATCTATCGTATAGATGCATGTCTGGATATAATCGCGGAATGAGGTGAAAATATAATTGAAAGCTACCAACTTCTGGTCCCGACCTTATTACATTATTATTTTTCATCTTTTTATTTCTTGCTTTGTCTTAATTTTTTATATACACCTCGAATTGTTCAAGAAATTGAATAACATGGAATTCTTTAGCCTTCTAATGCATTTTCTAGTGCTCGTATTGATATACTAGCTATTTTCGAATTCTAAAGTCATGAAACACGATTGCTTCTGAAAATGATTTCATCTTCCATGTTACTTAGTAATCACATGGTGTTCATTCCTAAGATGCATAAAAACCCTGGTGCGATAACTGATATGCTTTTCTGTAGCCAAATCTGAGAGATGGAAGTGAGGATTCACAGTTTTTTACGGTAGGTGGTGATGCAAATGGTATTTTCCATAGTTGCAATTCCAATCATACGGCAGCTTACGAGTATACTTCGGCATCGACATATTTATTGGCAAATATATATAAAAATAAGAGGACGAAGAAATCAAATAGGAAGCTAGCCTTTTTGGACTTGTTAAAAACATAGATATGAATTAGAGGATATTTGAATGCGTTTGGAGGTTCCGACGATATTTGTTGGGTTTACTTGAATTTTCTCTTAACACTGTATATTTAATGTTACCATGTACACAGAAGAAATGCAATGTTGTTGTCAATAAAAAAGTCTTCCAGTAGAAAAGTCAAAATTATTTTTTTCCCTTAAAAGTTACGATTTTTCTATCGAGATATAACATTTGGCGACCGTGACAAGAAACAATATCGATGGAAAACCTCAAGAGAGAAAGGGAGCAGTTGCGGAGACTATTCATCAAAACTACCAATGACCTGGATGGAGCACTAACGATTCCAATAAACAGAGAACAGGTGCTAGCGGCTCTACGACGACTAGAAGACAAGGCTGATAGAATATTCACATTGGATGAGCTAATCAGAGAGAAAATATTTTCGAGCAATCCTACTGAAGAAGAGCTATCAGAAGAGTTTGACCGAATCGAATTTTTCAGAGACGAAATTACAAACTACCGATCCAAATGCGATGTTGTTATCAATGAGGCGTCACAAGGGGATCAAAAAAGTGTTTCCAACAAGTCCACTGGAGACACCAGGAGAAAATTTCGACTTCCCCAACTAGAAGTGAAAAAATTTGATGGCAACGTAAAAAACTGGATTGGTTTCTGGGAACAGTTCCGCAAAATCCATGAGGATGAAGAAATAGATTTAGATGATAAATTCCAATACCTTCTGCAGGCAACAGAATCAGGTACTGTGGCAAGAGAATTAATCGAAAGTTTTCCTTCCTCTCACGTTCCAAAACCTCTCCCTCAAAATGCAAAGTAATGTTTGAACTCCAACGTGATGATTGATTTGATGGTGTTCAAATATAGGCCTCTCAACCAGGATATTATTATCTGGAAGAAGTATTGGAAATTCAAAACTCTCTGTATCTTCCCCAAAAATCAAACGAGTTTTGATTTTGATGATGCCATTAGTATCTTTGAAAATTTCCAAGTTATTTGATTTGAATTGATGTCTGAAACTCTTATTTTGTATGACTTTGATTACTGATAATTCTGCATCTCTTGATTTTTCCTGAGTTAACTGCTCTGGATTATTGAAGGATCGCTTGGAAATGTTTTTGAAAAATCTTAGTATCCACGCAACCATTTTCACAATTTTAGAGAATTTTGAGAAATAGCAGAGTCTTGTAGTGAAATCATTTTCATAAGTAAAATTGGTTGAAACTGTTTGTTTTCTTTCAATTTCCACGTCATCTTTTGAGTATTCTAAAACTGAAATGGGCCAATTTTCGATGTTACCTCTCAACCACTCTGGACCTTCCCACCATTTATGTTCGATGAGGGATTCACCAGAGCAGCCTCGAGAAGCCACGTCAGCTGGATTTTGGAACTGGTTCAATCACTTTCGACAAATAGTTTCTTGATGGCATTCAGGAGGTTTATAGCTAGAAGAGGTAGGATATCTAGGATCTATTCCGATAATGGAACTAATTTTAATTGGTGCAAACAACTTGATGAAAAGAGTTGACTGGCATAAAATAATTGACTACTGGATATTCGATCCTCCTTCCGCTGCTTGGTGTGGAGGATGGTGGGAGCGACTGGTAAGAATAGTGAAGGAGCTCCTCAGGAGGAACTTGGGCAAATCGGTAGTCAATTTCGAAGAAATCTCCACTATTATTTGTGATTGTGAGGCAGTTGTGAACAATCGGCCATTAACGTATATCTCAGCAAATGAAGATTTATTACCTTTGAGTCCCTCAATGTTTATTCAAGATATCCCTGGAAGTGAAACCCCCGATTTGGACAATATTGACAGGAATCGTCTGATATCACGTCAAAAATACCTCCAAAAACTACGAGATAGCATTAGATCTCGATTCAGAAAGGAATACCTGGCAGAATTAGTGCACTATGGTCATAGAAAATCTGGAAGCCTTGAAGTCGGAGATATAGTTTACGTTGCATCTGATAACATCAAACGACTGAACTGGCCTTTAGGAAGGATACTGGAGGTGATTCTTGGTAAGAACGGGATAGCTAGGGTTGCTCGAGTGAAAACCAGAAACGGAGAAATAATTCGACCATTTCAAAGGCTTCATCCTTTGGAAATTCCTGACAGGAAAAATACGAACAGGCTGCAGGATATGAACAATTCTGTTAAGAAATTGAACGTTTCCATGCCAGTAGATTAAGATGAAGATTTGGGTTCGAAGGCAGAAGAAAACGTCATTTCGAAGAAAATTGTTACCAGATCCGGTAGAATCGTCAAGCCACCTGCAAGATTTGAATCCAGTTAGCTACAAAATGTTTTTTTTTGCAATTGAAGTTAATTAATTTCATACTATATTGTATTCATTGTTCCAATTATTGCAAAATGGGGGAGGATGTTGGGTTTACTTGAATTTTGAACACTGTATATTTAATGTTACCATGTACACAGAAAAAATGCAATGCTGTTGTCAATGAAAAAGTCTTCCAGTAGAAAAGTCAAAGTTATTTTTTTCCCTTAAAAGTTACGATTTTTCCATCGAGATATAACAATATTCAAACTGATGTTCAGAATTATCCATTCAGTTTTGCTCTTGACCAATTCGGGTTGTTAGTGCAAGATTCAATATCCATCTCCATGAAAGTAGCTACCGAAGGTGAATGATTCCTTATTGCTTCTCTGATTGTTTATGCATGTTCTGAATTTATGAGATGAAACCAAACGATCAAGTTTGAATCAAGCTAGTGGTGAATCGAGGAATGACGAAACAGTCTTAGAAAATTACTGACGTGATATGTTTGTGTACATAACTATAACCCACAAGTTGTCGTCAGGCGCATAGGACATTTGGCGTTATCAGATTCCTAAAGTAAACTTCCGTTAGCAATCTGCGAATTGCGCTCATGATTTTGCAAGTATTTGTCAACACACCAAGGTTTTTGTGCATCTTGATCATTCCAAAAAAAGATTGGGTGAACTAAAAAGGATGAGAGAATAAATACTTCCTCTCGAAATCGAAAGGGGTCATTTTCATCCGATCATGACAGGATCCAGACGATGGCCTTCACTAATGAGACTATTTGAGTCATATCCGAAAGCCAGGAACCCCAGCTCGATAACGACAATGAACCAAAAAACGGGGTGATTAGGAAAGACCACTTCACTCCTGTAGTAATTTTCCTCCGTAATTACTCCCATCCCCGGTAGAGATAGAAACCTTGGCATTTATTCGAATATTATCCTGTAATGATCATAATGAAACGTTCTCTTGAGGACTCACCTAATTGAATTCGAAATTCTGAAGAGATTACCGTTCTGAGATCGAAAAGCAAAAATGCCAAATTGAAGAGATTGGCTCCAGTTCCGCAGTTCAATAAAAACATCTCCCACTTCACTAAAACTTACTGAAGTACTTTAATTATTATTCTTTTATTATTGAAATAGTTAATTACTAATCAAAGCGGAAACTGCAGTATTTTTCTCTGGACAGAAAAACTTTTTACTTAGAACTCAGGTCAAGATAATAATCTTACAGGTCTATTCCGTAACTCATAGCGGTCGTTATCAAACTACTATCGTTAAATTAACGATGTTCGTGTCGAATCTTATTCCGTAAAAATATAAAATCGTTGCAAGTCGGTAGTGAACGACATAATATAACGTTTGTTAACGGAAATAGAATTGGTTCAGTTGGCTAACGACTTGACGTAGTTTTGTGGTATTTTTGACATATTGTCGTTGAGAGCTAGCTACGTTGCTACAAATTGCAACAAATGAAATGTGACGATTACTTGATGAAATATTAGTGATATTTTCGACAGTAAAAATAATTGACGGGTCTACTTCTGGCGAAGGTGAATGAATACCGCATACTCATACCCAGAAAACAAAAGAAGTGACCCTTAGTAATAAGGACCTCTATCTCGAACGAAAATAGGTACATGGTATAGCTGATGAAATAGGTGATAAACCGATAATGCTTTAATTCTGGAAATTGTTATTAGTTCGTAGTTATTATACATATTAACGATTTTCAAAGGAGGAACTGAAACTTTTTGTCCATTCCAAAACGGAGATGAGTTAGTTATATATTTGCGTGGCATCAATTTCCAAAATCAACAGACAACATCAACTTTTTCTCCTAGTCACCCAACAAACCACACCAGAAATTTTGTTAAAGAAATGTTTTGATACAGAAATGAAATATATTTATGAAATTATATTTTTTAATGATTCTGTCGAGTAAATTTCAACTTTTTCGAATAGATGATTATGGAATGCCCGAAATTTCTGATATCTGATTATTTAGGTGCCCTGCATCGTCTGAATCAGTTATGCTTGCTCGGACGAATACAGCAATTTCACGATATTGCACTATAATCAAAAAAATAAATACTATAGTCACTTGACTGGATATGCTGTCAATGCCACTACTTGTAGAACCATTCCTAATGAAGTAGAAACTTGTTTTTAACACTTTTCAATTGTTTTTTGTTCCCTGGCTACATGTTATTTCTTACCCCAGTCCCAGTATACCATAGCTATACGGTAGAGATAGACACTCACCACAGAACACCAACTTCAACAGTTTGACATGTCGAGGTGTTATCAATAAACTTGAATGATGGGCGTCAATGTATGTATAGAATATTGTTTTTTGAATTATCATGGCTAACTACCGAGTTGGATAAGTGTGTGCTTATCGCAGATGTTTGTCGAAGGCTAGAGACAAATTATCATCTCTCTTGAGGTATTTGAAGGAGGTCAAAAGGAGATACTTAGCCCTTCAGTTTTCTGTAGAATACTAGCTCTTTGAATTTTTTATATATTTTTTACAAATTACAGAACTTTGAATGAAAGTTAATTCGGGTCGAAATATTAGCTTGATAAAAATGCAACTTAATATCAACTTACTCTTTCAGTTGTGAGGCATGGTTGTAGGCGTGTAATCGAGAGGATTTAGTTGCAAAATATCCCGAAGCTCTCTATAAGAATTATCGCTTGTGTGAATTTCACTTTGAGAAAGATATGTTCTAGAATTTTCGAACATCGAAATTTTCAAATAAGGATTTGAAAAAAGCCAAAGTAATGAATGTAAATTTAAAAAATTATCATTTGAAGTCATTTATAGTCTTTATTACATTGTTGACGTCTGAATATATCTATTGTACATATTTGAACCTGCTGCAAATGAAACATCCTCTTGAAAGCTTTTCATTTCCCGGTCACCGAATATACATTTTCGAAGAAACATGGACTGGAGGTCAAAAGCAACAGAAAAGTGGATTACCTATTGTAAGTACTTCAGAAATTCAGATTTTTCACATTTATTTCAAACGTTATCCTAGACAAAATATTGATTTTATGATGTAATAGTATATTATGCAACGATCGTGTATGATGGTTATTAATATATGAGCATAAACCGGGATACAAAACGAGCCGGGAGTGAGTTTCGTATGATTCAAGCGAGTGTATTAATAACCATTACATGAGAGTTGCATACGCCATTTTATCTACACCCGATAAATAGTGAAGAACTACAAATATTATATTTATATTTGTATTGCACACAATAATACTAATTTAACGAATTTCTTTGAAAAATTCCACAGAATTGTTATTAATAGTATTACTTCGAGAAATAAAACGATGAGATATGAAAAGATCAAAAATCAGAGAAAAAAAGATTGCTCGGGCCCGGAATCGAACCAATGTCTCCTCCAGATAGACTAATCAATGTCAGCGTCACAGACGGCTCGGCTACGGAGAGCCTACAAAACTTGATGAAAAAATAAATAATAAAGCATGTATTTGCCAAATGAAAAATTTAATCTTTCTAACTGTATTTCTGTCGAAGGTGATTCTCCCATATCGCTGGTGTCAGACATTTTGTTATGATTATCGAAGTTTGGCTATATTCTTCAAAAGTTCAATACTTATACCAATTTTGACTTGACAAGTGTCAAATGCAGAGCATGCACATCATGCTTGATTGAAAAATAATGGGTTTCTATTAGTTGAAAATCTGTATCATAATGAAAAATCTGTATCGTAATGGATTTCATTATAAAACGGGTTGTGGGCATTTAAGTATATTATTAGAGTACGGGTGTAGATAAAATGACGTACTGATTTGATACTTGGTGTCCAGTACATTCAAATTTATCGCCACAAAATGACAATACACACCCCGAGCACAGAATGAAGGTCAATATGAGCCGCGAGAACAAAGGATTGACATTCAAGTGTCTCTACTATATGGCTATGGTATACTGGGCCCTAGTTACAATAATAACTAGATTGAAGCCAATCATTTCATATAAAATGGGTCCAAGATTGTTGAGGTGTTTATATTCAAAATTTTTTCAAGAATTCCGGACTGGAGATCGATGCTGCATTGGTGTATTATTCCCATGAGATCTCTGGCATGTGGTAGTTCCAACTATCAACAATCCTGGAACAGTTTCAAGTAATTGGTCACCTGTGAACTGGAAACGTTTATGTCAGCTATTCACCAATCCATCACTATGGGTCTATCTCAAATCTCCAATAATATGGAAATGACATTAATATTGTCATATGAGTCAAGTATTTTTAGTCCAGTTAAATGGAGAGACGAACCTGTGAATAAGTCTACGAGTTCATCACTTGTGGCTCAATTTGTAGGTCGTCACAGATGTTTTCAAAGGACTCAAAACTCAACACGGTTGCGTTCATGGAAATGGCCGAAAATGGCCCCCCAAACCCAGAAAAATGTGTTTCCCGCCAATATCTGGCTAAATATAGGAATTAGAGGGTTTTCGTTCGAAAAAAAATTAAAGATCGTCTCATCTACAAAAATGACCCTTATCATTTTTTTCGAAAACTCAATATTTTTCGAGATAAAGGGGCCCAAAACTCTTCTCATTTCAGCTGCCGCTTTCTCTATAGGAATTCTGTTATCTATGCATTCGCTTGGAGGCGGGCGGACGAATTGTTTCATAATTCAGGCAAAAACCGACATTTTTCAATGATTCAAAGTTCAAGATAATGAGGAAACCCGTAGCTATCATTCCATGTATTTCGAAGTTCTTTCTTATTTGGAAAAGAGATTTAATAAGCTGTGAAAGTTTTTTTCCGCACCATTTCGACACTGTTTCATTAATTTGTTTAGATTTTTTTCAAAAATAGTCTTTTATCGGAAATTTTTCTTTACAATGGGTCCTTGGAGGGTCTTGAATGATCTCTGAATTTTTTTGTACTTTCCCCGCGTTATAAATGATCCATTTGTTTATTTACATTTTTCATGCGATTTCGGAGTTATGTAGAATCTGCGGAACAACCGCGAATTTAAAAATTATTAGCCATTTTATCGACTTGCCATGCACATCGTTTTCATGCCAAGATGCTCCAGTTTCCGAATACATATATATTTTTTATGGCTAATAATTTTTAAATACGCGGTTGTTCCGCAGATTCTACATAACTCCGAAATCGCATGAAAAATGTAAATAAACAAATGGATCATTTATTAGAACGCGAGGGAAGTACAAAAAAAAATCAGAGACCAATCAAGACCCCCCAAGGACCCATTATGAAAAAAATTCCGATAAAAGACTATTTTTGAAAAAAATGTAAACAAATTAACGAAACAGTGTCGAAATGGTGCGGAAAATAACTTTGACAGCTTATTAAATCTTTTTGCCGAATAAGAAAGAACTTCGAAATACATGGAATGATAGCTACGGGTTCCCTCATTATCTTGAGTTTTGAATCATTGAAAAATGTCGGTTTTTGCCTGAATTATGGAACAATTCGCCCGCCCGCCTCCCAGCGAATGCATAGACAACAGAATTCCTATAGAGAAAGCGGCAGCGGAAATGAGAAGGGTTTTGGGTCCCTTTATCTCGAAAACTGTTGAGTTTTTGAAAAAAATGATAGGGATATTGGCGGGAAACCCATTTTTCTGGGTTTGGGGGGCCATTTTCGGCCATTTCCATGATCGCAATCGTGTTAAGTTTTGAGTCCTTTGAAAACATCTGTGACGACCTACAAATCGAGCTACAAGTGAAGAACGCATAGACTTGTTCACAGCTTTCCCTAGTTTCGGATCTTCGGTTACTGGACTATTTCTGTTTGAGACAAAATTTGAAGAGTTCACAATTGAAGGCTTGCCTTTCTTAGGCCTAATTCGAACAGATCGAAGACCGGTCATGACTGCGAGACCACCAAATTATCAGAGGTAGTCCAGTATGATGCACTGATCCGTCAAATGAAAATATTATCAGATTAGTCGATCCAGATATTCGAACATACCTATACGTTTCATTAACTTCAAATCATTCGGATCTGATTGATGCTGTTCCAGAGAATGAAACTCCATTGATTGGCCTAGGCGTCAGTTCTATATCGAAATTGTCACTGAATAGCAATAACCCAATGCATGCACTTTGCACCCACCTGCAATCTACTGCATTCTCCATTCGGAACTTGGCTGCAATTAACACATTACGTGGAATGGAAGTCGTTATTGCCAAAGGACAAATTAGTTCTGTACCGGTCGAATATGGAATTCATGGTCGTGGTAGGGTTATGATCAGTTTTGCTAATTGGAGTTTCCAGTTCTCTGATTGTTCAAATTGTTCCTAGTATGGAGTGATATGCCCCTCTACAAGGGGTGTACATTGTTAATTTTCAATAGCCCTTCTGTAGGAACGATAATTTGAATACTCCTCTTCTCGAAGTTATTTCGATTGCACATTTTGTATTACAAAAGTTGGAATTGATTGAACGTATGATATATTTGAAGTCATTAGATAGCTTTGAAGTTCCCATTGACATTGGAATGAAACGAGAACCAATCTTCTGGAAAAGCCTCAACAAAAAAGGCGCAGATTCTCACAATCCCACCTCGAAAATTTTCATGGCTATCGATAATAATATCTCCCAATCCTCTGCCTGAGATTTTATCAATAATAACCTTGTTTATATCTCTCAGCTCAAAAAAATCCGCTTTTGATGCATATCACAAATACTGTACAAACAATTCGAAATACGACAGCCGAAAAGTATCATTATCATCAGATAAACATTCAGGTTGGTTCGTTCGGATATTGGATGTTTCAATAAAAGCTTCGGACAGCGAATCCACGATAAAGCAACGCAATAAAAATCGAAAAAGACACATTGATTTTGAAACGTTTCTGTTCAATCTGGAGTTTTTATGGCGTTTCGATATCTATTATATCTCGCATTAAATTATTTTTATAGTTTCTATAAATCCGTGGGTCAGCGTGTTTCAATTACACCGGTAAGAAATATTTCAGGGGAGATTCGAGATC
Organism: Zygogramma bicolorata; assembly: GCA_032362365.1. Classification (NCBI taxonomy): domain Eukaryota; kingdom Metazoa; phylum Arthropoda; class Insecta; order Coleoptera; family Chrysomelidae; genus Zygogramma; species Zygogramma bicolorata. The sequence goes on along the minus strand of JAVJAQ010004562.1, from coordinate 54,098 downwards.
TCGGATGATTTTGATGGTCGGTATTCAGAAGACTTTCCATTCGATCTTGGTTGTAGGCCAGACTTTTGCTGAAATGTCTCCTATTATTGGGACATAGTTTTACTGAAGAGAGACCCGTACAGTGAGATAGTGAAAGTTCCTTCCCCAACTTGCACTTCCGTATACTGAAACCTTTTTTCTGTTCACTGAACAGATGGGGTTATAATATAATAGCGTGATCGAACGTGATTCTTTAGAGTGTTTTGCAAATTATCAGAAAGTCTCGTTATACCATGATTGAATCAGACTAACCGTTGTTGCTGACACTTGTTCTTACCTCCAATGGAAGGATCTGACTATCTCAGTGGGAGTTCGATTCACAAGTTACTTCACACTATTTCAAAGAATACTCGAATTGGTGATCATTCAGTTCGGAGAAAATGTCAGAAATCTGTTTATTACTGGAACAATAGCGTTGCAAACAACTCTTCCTCTATCCATGAGCCCAAAATAGACTACTATTGTCTATACACTTCTGATTTGAAGTATCCTTACAAGAACGCTTGAAGGCGTCATATCAGGCGATCTAGTTGATTTTAAGACACCACGTATGTCCACCGTCTTGGATAAATCATAACCATCTTTCAGCCCTTCTTGCCATTCACCCGGTATTGCAGCCAGGACAGGGCACAAACCCTTCACAATTGCTATATCTTGAAAAATTCACAACTTACACTCACTTTAAAAAGGTCAAAAGCAATCTCAAAATGAGAATGATCAAATACAGATACTGCTTATTCTAGGGAATCAGGTATTTTTGTGGAGAGAATGAAGTTTGATGAATTATTTTTGGTCTTTTTTTTCTCCGAATCAAAAAATAGAAATTACAACTTCTATGAAAGAAGTGAAATCAAAAATAAAAATCCATCAAATACAGCTACTCCCTGCCTATATGACGAAGACGGGAACTGGTTTACAAAGTTAAATGGTTTCTTGCTAATTTTGAATACAAATTGAGCAAGAAAGAATGATTTGTATATATGTAGGATCGAGTATCATTGTGAAATATATGGTATTTCATCAAGCTCATTCTTCAATTCCGATTGTTATCGGTCAAAATGTTAGAGAAAACCAATTGTTAAATTGTCGACATTTTGAAACATTATTGTTGCATCTTCAAGACTGTGAACTATAAGAACAAGAACATACATTTTATTCTTTGAAGCTTTTGATAATCATATATTTACAATATCCCTTTATTTCTGAAAAGTTACACATCAATCTCGTGTAGGAATGAAAATAATAGAAACTTGGATTGAAGCCGAAGCCTCTCGATTGATTATGAACACAACAAAATAATATAATTTTTCTGGTGCTGGTCAATAGAGACTGATTTCGAATGTTTTTTGATGTGCTCATTTCCAGAAATGTCTGTCATTTTCTCGTAGCAGCTCTAGTTCTTCAAATACAGGCCAATCAATCTCAGTTCTGATAAAACAATATAGAAATAATGATAACTTTGCAGGTCAAAACCAAAATGTATTACGTAAAATTGGCATGTATTTTCCCCATTCAAGATAGGTACTCGTTAATGCCCATGATTGTGAAAACCGACCTTTCTATACCTTCTGTATGTTTCCACTCTCAAAGGTGTCAGTTGAATCTTAAGTCTTTGTAGGTGAAGTTGCTTTATTGTTTTGTGAACGTGTTCCGAATATTAAATTAAAGGCATTGCATCCTGGAGTTGTTTAAATCAACCAGACGTGTTTTGTTATATATGTGGTAATACACTTCCAAAGTGAGTAGGAAACCTGTTTCTGACTTTGTGAAGAGAGCTTATCTGGCCTATTTTGGCGTCCACTTGGGAGACCAGGATAAATCGTGGGCTCCACATTTGGTATGTAAAACATGCGGTGAACATTTGCGGCAATGGTCAATTGGAAAGAGAACAAAGTTTGGATTACCAATGATTTGGAGGGAACCAAGAAATCATCACGATGATTGTTAGTTTTGTATCGTAAATATCGAGGGTATCAATCGAAACAATAAACCAAAATGGACATATCCTGATACAGACTCAGCAAGAAGGCCTGTACCTCATTCTGAGGAAGTACCCATTCCAATATTCAGCAGTCTACCTACACTCTCAGAACATGATCAAGATACATCACAGTCTGGTGAAGTTCAGGATAAGCAATCAGAAGAAGATTGAAGCAGCTACAGCAAATCCCAAACCCTTCAATCAACAAGAATTGAATGACCTTATTAGAGATCTGAACCTCTCCAAGGAGTCTGCTGAATTACTTGCCTGAAGATTAAATGAAAAGGATTTATTTTATCCCGGCAATAATGACACCTTTTATCGTAAAGGAGGGAAAATTTTCAAGTGATAAGTGATGAATGATATTTATGTTTATCTCTGCTTTTTCATGTATATATGTAATAAAGATGATTACCTTATATATTTTTTTAATAGTAGTAACGTAGTAGGAGTGAATAATGAAATATTAATGTTATAAAATGTTTATAGATTAAAAAATAAGATTAGTTGATTCAAAAAAGCACCAGTATTACGTATCTCAGCTAAATTGGCTCTTGGGTTGTGATTGACCATATCAAACATGATGTGATCAGATATTGCGACTAAGTATTTTGCGAACGGAAAATCAATCCAGTTAATGAACCGAATCACATAAAGGGCATGAAGGGTTGGAAGTTTGGGAATGAGGTTCAATGAATATGCATGGATAATGGAGCAGTTGAGTTGGAATCATTTTCAGATCTACGGTGTCGTTACTGTTGAGTGGTTTGCTTGATCTCCGAGTAGAAACTGTAATGTATATTCCCCGAAGCTGTATAGAGTGAATATAAAAAGCGATGGCTAGTGGTTTCAGCCGAGTTCTGTTGAATCTCTGAGGTCAAGTAACGCTACAAGCGGTTTTGATGTGAATGGGTGACCGAGCTGGGACATAATTTCACTCTCCATCCTCTCCACTCATAGGACCAAACGCTAGGAGGTGAAGATGAATTATTACAATAACACTACTTTTATTCGGGTTTGAAGGCCGTCGTTTTTTGGAATTTCTTCCTGACGTTTCGCTGGCTCGAGTGGCTAGCTTCTTCAGAGGCTCATTCATCTTGAAATTCAATCCGATGATTTCATCAGCGGATTTTCGTCAGCGGATATTCCAGTTTTATAGGAAATAAAAGTTATTTGGAGTCTGTATATATAGAAAATGTTTCAGAAACTCATTCAACAGACCTCCGGTACCTCCAGCTCAAATAACATTCGAGCTACGTCAGAACATCAGAAGTATTTGTGACGTCAGTAATAACTTTTTACGCCCTCGGAACCATTCTTGGAATATTGTTGAACAATCTGGAGTGTTACAGGAAGTTGTATTTATGTTAACCGACTGCTTCCCAATTTGTTAGCAGTGGTCTTTCGCCTGAAGCTTCGTCTGCAACCTTGGCAGACGTTGTCAAAGGTGATGCGGATGAGAACAGACAGCGGTGAATGTTTTTCATTCGTTATCTTGTGTTTTTCGAACACGTCACTTCTGATGTTAACGCTTATTTACCCGAGATCGGCGAAGGTTTAGAATCTGCGCTTTGGCGAATCGATTGAAGAGGCCTTTTTTTGTAAAATGCCGGATTTAAGTGGCACCCAATAAAAGCGTGTAGTCCTGGCACTGAGTAGCCCAATTTGTCATTTGTTGACATCAATAATACGTTGGCAGATTCCAGTTCCAAATCTTCGGACAACTTTATAAATTTTCCATATTCGTTAGAAAAAGAAAACAATATTGATAGAACGAGTATGCCACCATTAGAATCAGATTTGATGAAACGATAAGAACGAATAAATGTTCTAATACCACCAATAATTCGTTCAGAATAAACATAAAAAAATATTGATGGATCCATGATGCAGCAATTTTCAAGAGCGAGCTACATCGCAAACATTTGGTGCAATGCACATCGAAAAGTAACGACAGAACTATCTCCAATCGATCACCGGTGAAAAAAATCAACAATAACTAGGAATTGAATTGCTTCCAAGGCGATCAATTACCACAATTCGTCAAAGATATTGTCCTTCAACCTCCACCTCCAGATGAAAAAAATTGTGTTGGCAAAGTTCAATGCTTTAGATTTAATGTGAGAAATAATTATTCTGTATTTCTTATAATTACAGCAATTATATTGATTTTTCAGATTTCCAACTCCAGATCCGAAACTCAATCTGAAATGACAGAGCATGAAAATTCTGATCGTGAGAGCGAAATGAATGAATTTGATGATTCGGAGCAAGAATTTGATGAGTAAATTATTCAAATATTAGTTGTAATAAACATTATGTAGGAGTATTATAAATGTTACATATTATTGAACTATAATTTATAAATGGCCTACTCATTATTTCGTTTATTAAATAATGATAGAGTAAAAAACAAGCCACCAACTGCGTCGCCAAGCACAGGAGCCTGCGAAATTTTTATTTCTATTCTTGCTGAATGACGGGCATTTCCACTGTCAACCATCTCAATTTGAAAAAGTGAGCCAACAATGCCAAAATTTCAATCTTGTAAATATCACCATTTTGAAAATAAATAATTGTAGACATTAGTTATTCTCCTTAGTCTTGAAACTCCATTGAGGGTGGAAATAGAAACGATGGTTAACAAGGCATGAGAACTTGACTCATATTCAAGAATTTCTCGTCCTCCCATTACATCTATAGATTATTTTACCTGTACATCTCTTATGTTGTAGCAAAAAACTAAAATTAATAATATGATAAATCTACAAATGTCTTTTTTCTCGTACCAACTCTTTGGGGTATGCAAGAAGTACGCAATTCTGCACAAATGTTGATTACTTATCAATCGCTGAGTATTTCGATAAATCAAGAAGAGAAAAACTGATCATCTAGAAAAGAAACAGTTTCGAGCTCTACACGTAACTGTATTGTTGAATTGCGATATCCCCTCGTACAACAGAAATCAATAAACTGAAATTGAATACTCGCTTCCAGCGTCGAAAACACAAGCATCTGTGAAGAGCCATCAACCACTCCGTCAATCTCCGATACATTAAAACAATAAAAACCAAGCTAGAAGTCGGTCTCGACAAGATAATTACACACTTGTTCATGGCCGACGTGGATAAAGCAAACACTTTTAATTAGGGAAGTGACACGTTCATTTGTCATTCCTGCCTTTGATGCTTTTTCCGTTTGAATAGGCGAGTTGAAGGTTGTGAGAAAACAGATTTTTACCTTCTTTTTGTAATGACTCTCCCGCTCATTGCCAATTTCGTCCAGAAGGATTTCATATTTCACAAAGATTTTCATTTTTGAAATAACAAGTAAAAGCCACAATTCATCTCCCGAGTCTCGTTCCTTTCGTGTTTTGAAAATGGTTTCCTGACTCATAAAGAATTATAGGACCCATTTGTGGTAATGTAAAAGTATACGTACAAAAAGGCTCTCACTCTTGCCTTATCCCTTTCTGCTAGTACAATGAAACTCATGTTTGTTTCTAGGAAGCTGAAGAAAAAGAATTTTCTATCACCGTTTCTAATTCCAAATTTGACAAATACTCATGAATCATTCATCCATTCTTCAGTGTGAGATGGCATGCCCCTGGGTGTTGTCAGCTTTCTATAAATTCTAGGATCATGCCTGAATAATAAGTTAACTGATAGGTAAAGTATACAAGGCTCTAATTCAATCATACCTGTACAGAAGAGGAGAACCTAGCAAACTTCTCTTCGTGGTGATAGAATAATGCCTACGAAAGGAAAGAACTCTGTTCATGGGACAACCAGAGCACGGGATGTACATCCTTTTGGGTCAAGAGAACAGAAAACGGTAAAGTTTCCTAACAATGGACAGGATTTGGCTGCTCTGAGTGTTGTTAGTACCGCAGCTCAACTTCACCGGGACGTGGGGTACTTGTGAGCAGCTGAACACACAAATTTCTCTATGGAAGTTAGAGAACATCTTTTTTTCACAAGACTGGCACTAAAAATTGTCACTCTCCGGTGCTAAAGGGGGCACCCAGAGGTTTTTTCCGAATGAGTGTCCTGTAGCGTCAGCTGTCAACAACCCAAACTTGCCGACTTTCGGGATGATTTGTGAAAAAAAGGGGGTATCACTCGGGTGTCCGTGCTCTCCATAGTGAAAGACAAGGTTTTTTAGCACATCTTACATGAGTTTCAGATCCTTGGGTTGCGTGAATGGAAAGCAAGATTGGAATTTTCGGCAAAGGACATCGAATTCCATAGAGAAGCACGGTAGCTATGGAAACACCATTTTTCCTATAAATACCAGACCGATTTTCAGGTAAAGTCAGTTCGTCTTGGACCTTCTATCAGGTAACAACAATAAGCCCGAAAACCTTGCGATATAACAACAATAACTTGGGACCTGAATTCTTCCTCGGTACCAAGCTCTATAACAAGGAAATGGAGTACCCGACAAGATCGGTCGCGACGCCATTAGATCTGGAACGAGAACAAGGAAGCACAGGTCCGTAAGATTTTGGAACTGAGTATCCTGAAGTCTCACATTAACTTCTTCCAGAATTTCAAACCTAGTCTTTCAAAGTTAGAGATTGTAAATGGGAAAATATCCAATCACTGAGTATGGAGAACCGCGTTCTGGTAACATCTCCAGGTTGTAAGGGTTGAAATAACATCCGGGTTGTTTTACTGACCTGCCGCTAAATTGTGAAATGGTTGAACTGAGTATGTTTATATTTACTGCAATGTTACTCATACACTAGATATGGATCCTCCCTCACTATAGGAAATCAAAAAGAGTATGAAATAAAACTACCAACATTTTGCTGTGCACGAATAAGTCAAAAAGATGGGGAGGACGGTATCGGGTTGATTGCCAGATGGAGTGCACCCAAAAAGATGAATCTCACTGAGACAGAACCTGGCCAACTCCATGGTTGTGGGGGTATAGGTGTACCAGAGGCCCATTAACACAATTGGTGACAAAACATCTCTCACCGAACTTTGATAATTATTCAGCCTTTCACATTCTGGAGATTGTTCGTATTCAATTTTGACTATACAGGATATTTTCCTAAGTTAGGTATTTACTTGTCCGAATCAGATGAACTTCGTCTTCAAAGGAGAGATCACTCTAACTGTGATTTCAGAAGTTTCAAACTCATCATGGATTGGTTATGTATTTCGAACGGTCAATAGATAATGTGGTAACCTTTTTTGTATTTCATTTCCCTACAACTGGCAGAACTTTGTATCCCGAACGAACCTTACCAAAACCCAAACAAACACAACGTGGGAAAACCGTGACGATCAACGTGGCCGTATTTTAGCCGTACAGATAAGGCAGGGGTTGGTTCGGTTACAAGTGACTTGCGATTATTTAATTTGGCTCCAATAGCATTTCTAAATATTGTGATATTTCACTAAGGTATAGGATGTTTTGCGGAAGTATAAAATAAGTTGATTTCAAGAGGGGATGTTCGATTCTATGAGGGGAAATATTTTTTTTGATTTACTGAAATATTGAACAATTACAATGATCTTTGGATTGCAAGTTGTTTCGTCATGCCATCCCATTGGAGTCGATATACTGAAGTGATTTGGGGCATCAAGAAATTGACGTATCAAGTAGCTATGTATTATCATACGATGCTTAAAGATTTTCGAATTCACCTTCTATCAAATAATATCAGGTTAATTTATAGATTCCTATATGGGGTTGTACTTTTCAATTGTGTCTTTATTTATATTGTACATCAGGAATACCACACTTGTACGATACAGAGATCCAACGGAAGACAATAATACTGTAATGTTCACCCCTACACTTCATTGTCCCGAACATCTTGAGATCATAGGCGAAAAATACAAACAAAATATTTCTAATTTGTTATAGCTCTTGCTGCGTCATTCTCGAATACGTTAAACAATATCGAATCAATGGGGGCTCCTAAAGGAGCACCAGAAATTTCTGTAATTACTGCAGAAATTGCATCTAGTAAAATGAGTCCAAAGATAATCATCGATCCAAACTCCTCATATACAAGAACTCACTTCCGTCCTAAGCCCAAAGGGCTTATCTCAATGTTTTACGAATTTTAAATTTTTTTTGCATAGACTCCTGTATAATCCTCTTATTCATATCAATAAGGAATTTCGCCGGAAATCCTAAGATATTGAGATATAACTAAGTCGTGGTAAGCGAAATGGGCGCATCTCTGACATACGTTTTAGTTGCTTAGGCTATTTTACCTTTTGCATAAACATCCGGAGTACATGGCCGTGAATGTTAGCCGTTAGTCTTTCTGTTTACAAGTTTGCAGTAAAGTTCTGTTCCTGTAGAGTAGACGAATAACATTGAGTGGCTTTTAGTTATGTCCGTTATGTAAAATTGAGAAATGAATTTTGTTTTCAATCATTATTACTGTTCATTTCTCATTTGTCGGCGCATTTCATTGTAGTTGCATAAAAATCCTTAGCGGAATAGGCGTATCTCAGTTTTTCAACTTAATATCAGAAAATTCATTGAATCTAATAAACCTGTGCTGTTTTAATATTGAAAATGCTGAATATCTGAAAATTAGTTCTAGAAGCCCGACTTGAAATACCTAAGACTGTATATATTGATATCTGGTGGGTTATTACTCATATTAGCTCAACACAGTTCTTATGAGCTCAGAGTATACGACCTAGCAGAAATGACATATGGCATTTTTCGCCACAACCGAAGACAGGGGGGGTTTAAGGAGTACCACTAGGGTACATTCTATGTAGATATAATGTGGATATCAACTTTGTTATTTTACTTACTTACTACCTTTGTGTTTTTCAATATAACGTCTGTGATTTTCTACTTTTTCCCTTTACACAGTTTATGCTCAAATGACCCCATCTGTTTGCTGAAAATTGATGGATCGCGAAAATCCCATAGGGTATTCTTCTATCACAATCTGACGAAGTGAGAATTGATATTCGAATCAATACAAGTGTAAAAGTTAAGCAGAATTTTTATTTCTGGAAACATTACATTCACTAATCTATTGCCAGACAGCTGTTTCGATCCACCAGGTATCTTCAGTGGCTGAATTTGCGAACACGATGATTTCCGAACTGACTGCCTCTTACAAGACAAATTGAGTGTAAAAGCGTGAATTTCTTATCTACTCCAAAAAATTTCGTTGTTAACGTTTCGGGATCAAATCTGCCTCCGTTTCCATAACTTCTCCACAAATTTTCCTCTTCTAGGTTCGTTATCAAAAATATGTCAAAGATTTGATATATGATTTTGTCTTTCAAGGGACTAGCCACGTGTGACCTATATAAACTGAACTCGTTGGGATGCGAATATCCCCAGATAGCATAATAAAAGCTTCATTCAACTTCCGTCTCCTGTTATTACTCTTTCTTGCCATCATTTGAGTGTCATTCCATTCCACTGTTTGATCCCCATCGGCAATGAGAATGTATTCTTATGAATTAGAACCACCAATCTGTCTGTTCTTGATGTACATCTTGTGTTCACTCTTCCGCACTTCCAAAGGTCTGGATGTTTCACCGATATATTTTGGACCGCATGAACAAAGAATTTGATAAATAAAATCCATTGTGTTTTCTGTTATGTTGGTTGGATCGGTGTGTGTTGGTATGGAACGTGAAGAATTCATCCACCGAAAATTAATGACTTTCAAAGAGTATCCATAGGTATGTATTCAAATAACCAGGTTTTCATCTCTTTGAATAACTTGTACGGTTTGTAGCAGAAATATATCAGAAAATATTATAAAAATGGTTTAGGAAGGGTGTAATGAAAAAATAATTCTGAATTATATACTGGGTGATTCGAAATCATAACTATTTCAGACATTCTAGATCGTTATTATTAAATTAATGGAGGATTGTATTTCAAATCAATTCAGTCTAGAGTGAACGAAATGATATGAAACAACTATTTTTCACGAAAGTTAACAAACACTTGGTGCAGAAAAAGTCCTTAGAGTAGGTCCTTCGAATTTGGGAACTCTGATATTTTTTCTTTGTGATGAATACATCTTCGATGGTATTCATATATTCCTTGACTCTAGAGAGTGTTTATCAATAGGTGAATTTCCTTCCTACTCTTGAAACAACTTCTTCCATAGTATTGGTGATAACCACATGTGAAAACCACATATAAGGCCTGATTATGTTCGTTTTCAAGATAAAAATATCATGAACATCTTTCTGGTAGATATTTTCAATTTAACACGTTTTTGTAAACTATAGTATTGAATTTATGGTAATTGAACTATTCCTGGAAATGCAACAGATTCAATTCCACCGATGAATGCATCGTAGAGCAAAAAGAAAATCCCTCCGCTAACTAATGACCTCGTTTCCTTTGTAGCTTCCAGTTTTTCCTGCACTCGCGAAAGCATCGAAGCACTTTTCACAGCCCGCATCGCTTTTAATGATATTAATAATTTCAAAGCTGTCCAGCAAGCAGATTTTTATTCGTTTTATGACCGCGAAATTGTCAGCAACTCATTTTTTAATCGCGCTAATGGCGAAATCTGCTAGAGTTCCGTGATGGCAGGAATGTCGATGAGAAAAACTTATTCAATTAACAGGAAAAGACTCTCTCGTTTTATCGGGCTCGAACCGACGCCTGCAGAAGGAAAGGACCTAAATAAATAAAAGCAATCTGGAAAAGGCCGACGATACATTAATCAGAGTTTTTCTAGAAACGGTAATCTCTTTCGGAGCAGATTGAGAGAAAATATGAGCCGATATAATCCTAAGATGATGAATACAAATGGTTTTTCGTTTTGCTAAATATTTCCTCTCCATAGAAACACTGTGATATTGACGCCATCAGTTTAGTTTTCTTTATTCTCGTTGAAATGTTGTCTTCTTAAAACGACATAATATTATTTATCTATGAAAAATATTGTGTATACTATGACCGAAAAATGTTTTCGCAACCTCAAGGCTATCTTGCTTCGGCCGGAACGGCCTTGGCCTTGGCGATAATCTCTTGGGACGAGAAAAAGCATTTTGCTGGCTTAGTATACAAGTAACTATTGTTTTGTTCCGATATCCTGGAAAATGTTATTCTGAAATTATTTTTTTTTGATGAAAGGGAATTTCCCGAATATCTGTTCTGAAACTTTGTAGGTTGCGGGCTGAAAAAAATTGACTTTCAGTTATCGGTTCACCCATTAATCAGTTTTGTACAGAGCAATATCCGTTCAATCACATAGGATTGTTGAAAAAAGTCAAAAGTTCAATTGAGGTAACCAATAAATTCTCACGAATCCAATAGTCAATCTGATACAACAATGAATGATGAATTATCTCAATTCAGACGGAGAAAGGTCTCAACCAAATGAGGTTCAGACCGCTTTTTCTGTACGTCAAAAATTTATCGACTTATCGGACGGTTTCGGCTCATTGGCTCATCAACAGTGCAAGGTAAGTTCCAACCAACAATTCCGAAAGTGGTTGATTTCCTGAAATTGAAATTTTTCGAATACGGCTCAGGCGGACAACGAGCAACCAAGTCTTTGTCCAACGAGGAACCCAAGAAACATATTCAGTACGTGCTCAATGTCAAGTAAGATAACTATATGACATCGTTAATTACGATGCAGGAAAACTCTAAAAGATTAAATTGTGGAGACGACTTAGAGTTTTTCTGCATCGTGAATTTTACACTCCACTTTGAGATACAATGGACTTCTACCACAGGTCATCGTTAATCAGCTTACTCGAAGACAAGGGAACCATAATAGACAAATAGACATTTCCAGTCTCGAATACTCACAATAGGTTGAAGAGCTACCACCTGTCAGAAAACAACTACTCTCTTGACTGTTTTTTCGAAAGACGTTGAATTATATTCGACAGCTGCCAGGGCAAGGTCCGTCACAGAAGGAAAAACTACACATATTTTTTGGTTATGGAAACGTCAAATTACTTGGATTAGTGATTGATGATAGACTATCTTGGTCATCACATACAGAAGTACTCTACAAGAAGTTATGGTGCTAGATATAGGAACCGCACTGCAAGCCAATCTTCAAAAAGTATCTAATTATTCCCGTTTCTTCGCTCTTCATTCACACTACCATTCACGTCATACATAACCATATAGATACATTCTCTGCTACGTCTGACTTTCACAACTACCAAACTCAAATTGAAAATTATCTGAGGGTATCTCGTTCCAGGCTGACTGAATCTAATATTGATTATCTAGATCTGATTCTATAATTTCTCACATCAAGAACTCAAATCTCTGGATATAGTTCAAAAACAAAGTTAAACAACACATTCTCTGCCACTGTTTTTACTCCATTGATGATTACTTGATTACTCCCATCTGTCTTAAGAAGTGACAGGGCTTCTATATTTTTTACTGTTGTCTATTATTTCTGTTTTTTTGTATTAGAGTGACTGACTGTTCTAGCTGTAAATGCACTTTCACGATTGTATCAGACTCGCCAAAAACAGATCAGATCACCAGAATTCTCAATGATTCTCCTACTAAAAATTCCACAAATGCACTGTGTTACAAATGCACTGTAGATATATGAAAGAATTAAACTCAACCCATTCCCTGCAGTTGCCAAAAGCAACAACTCGCAACCGTGCATATGTTTTTCCAACGAATGTGACCGCAGGCCCAGCCAGCATATTCAAGATCCCATTATTCCGTAGCCGTCTAGAAATAATACTTGGGACGTTGTTGAGGTGGGCTACAGATAGCGCCGGATATGGCAGCTATATCTCATGTTCCGGCCCGGAGAGGGTTAAATATATTATTTGGCAGGGATTTATTCTCGACGCGAGCACGAACATTCCTGCAGATCCGGGAATCAGCGGGCGGCTCCAAGACACGTTTCCAGGGACATGCTTTCCGTGAATTCCCCACGCGGAAAAAACGAGGCCGCGGTACGTTTGACGTTCTTGTTAGGGGCTGAACTGACATCGTTCTGTTGATCCGGGCGTGATACGTCGAATACACGTGGAAAGGAACGCAAACAAGTGTTTTTTGCACGAACTAGCTCTCTCGATTATTCACGGTGTTTGTCAAAACAGCAAGTCTTGTTTTCTGGTTGCTAGGCCGAAGGCGTCGGTGAGTAATTTACTTGTCGACGTCTGAATTCTAACCAATTCTAACCGACCGATCTTTTTTTCTTTCTGGATGACTGAAGATTTTTTCTTCATCGGAGTGAATTTCAAGATGAATGAGCCTCTGAAGAAGCTAGCCACTGGAGCTAGCGAAACGTCAGGAAGAAATTCCAAAAAACGACGGCCTTCAAACCCGAATAAAAGTAGTGATAGTGAAAACCTCGGCCGCGAAAGCCTTAACTATTTTGTGAGTAATATAAAAAATACATAGATTTTGATTTTGGCTGGTTTTGTAATTATTGACATTCGATACAGATTGAAGTCTTGTGATGGATTGTTTTTATGCAGTGCATGTACAAAATTGTTCTGAACTGATATAATTTTTTCAAAAACAAATATCCCCTACTATCGTACAAATCATTTGTAGGATGCCCAAAAGGTAATGAATGTACATTCTTTATCGCCCTATTCTGCGAAATTCTTAGTGGAGCTAATAAGGTGTCATTGGCAGTACCCCATATCAGATATGGCTATAAATACTTATATGAGTAATATAATTGTTTCCTTTTTCGCAAAGAAATAAGATGTACAATCTGTTACAAAACTCCTATTGAAGGAGCGATTTTTTTCGTACACTGTCAATATGGCGCTACTCCAAGACCGAGTTTCATCGATTTGGAAGCCTTACTTGATGAATATTTCTCATATTTCAATAGTCCAGGTGTATGGAATTGTTCCCATAGTTATTGATTTCCCTAGTTTATAAGAGATTAAACAATTATAAATTATATTCAAATTGCTTTATCAGTTTGTAACAAACGATTTCTTCTGCTTTTTTTTCATGAGGAGCGTCGGTTTCATGCAAAAAATGAAACATCTTAGCGCGTTATTGTTATTTCTTCAATACATTAAGAATCTAGTAGTGACGCTGGTAGGCTAATGTCGTCATTCTGTTGAATAAGAATATTCCAACAATACAATTGAACTGGCCGATACTCGAGGAAAATCCATATTGAAACAATATCACAGGTTTTCACTAACAATGGGTTGAAAAAACCGCGACACATGTTTCGCTATGCAACAGTTGCCTCAAGCAGGATGAATGAATTACTATCCGTTAAGATACTTAATTTTTTGGAAGAAAACGATGTCCCATATGAAAATGAGTGAAGAGATATTCTTTGTCACAAATTCAACAAGCAATTCAAAAATGATTTCGAGTTCGGAATAACTCATGACTACATTGTGATTTTTTGTTTATTTAGTCGATTAAGCTCTATCTAAGCTAACTTTTTGTTATCTGATATCGAAATAAATGACTTGAAATTATAATTTCAAGGTGACAAAGATGGAATACAACATCAGAGACAGTATAAATGAGAATTTCCTTAGGTATATCAATTGGAAGGACGGAGGTTATATCCTAAGTGCATCAAGTTTATTCGGTTGAAATGTGTGCACATCGATAATTTTCGAAATTCTACTCAGCAGATGACTTAAGTGTATAATAATTTTATAGCATGTCGAGAAATTGTATATTGTATATGTTTTGCGAAGATTATGGAAATGCACTCGGAAAACTTCAAAATCGAACACAGGAACAATATAGTACCTGGGTAGTGAGCCATAAATCAGTCTAATATACATTTCTGGGTTGTGTTGGTCGATACCAAAGTAACTTCTCCACTGCAAATAGTTTCTACAGCTAGTATTATTATCGATGCAAACTTTCAGGCTGAAGAAACGTTCCAGCATACTGAGCAAACTGTTCCACGTGGTGCGGCAGTCAAAAATCAAACTGAATTCCTTGCTTTTCATCCTGGCATATTTTTGCAAGAACATGTTGTCTCGCAGCTTTGCAAAAATTTTCTATTGATGACAAAAAGTAACTAATTTTGAATTTGATACATTTGCTTGTGGAAAAAAGCTGCTAGATCCAGCTGGATTGGCTGGATGCTGGATCAAGCAATGCAAACCCTTGCAGTGTCATCGGCTATGTTTCCTGTGAATTCATTGGAAAAACAGTGACATATTTTTTTCACAGTCTGCGCTCTGAAGAGAAAACACTCAAAGATCGATTTGCGAAAAACACGCGCTACTGGTACTTTACGTTTGTTCAAGCTCATTGTGTATACTTTCGAACAGAACGTTCCATAATTTTTCGTTGATCGCAGGATCTAACAATTATAAGTTTGGATGGACAAACCGTGACTAGTTGGTTTCCGTTAGCATTAGCAGATTTTTAATATGCCCCGAAAAGTGGCTACGTCAATTGAAAAACAGTTTTATGTGTGGAACACGATCTATGAGTTATCGTTAGAAACTTTTTGTATAACTCAAATTTGTCTATAAACAAATTAAATAATTATCAATTACATATCGTGCCGGAGTCGAATCTGCTTTCGTATTCGAAACTTCACAAATATTTATATTTGTTCGGTTTCGGAAATCTGCCAAAGATTTAATATTTGGCATATGATTTTGTCTTTCGAGAGGGTTAGCCATGTCTTATATCTACTAAACTGGTTGAGACGCGAGACGCAAGTGTTCTCAGACAGCATGATAAAAGCATATTTCTTCAACTTTCGTGTTATTGAAAACAAAGGTAGATTTGATACCGGAACGATCACAACGATAGGTATTCGAAAATCATTAGATCATGTATTTGTTTGATGGGAAAATTTGAGCTATACGAGAAGTTGCTGACTAATTGGACTTGTTCTATCCAGAAAGAACTGTTTTTCAAATCACGTAGCAATTTTTCGAGGTAGAATAAAAGTCTGCCCTTTTACGCTTGTATAGATTCCAATATTAATTCTTTTTTTTTCAATTTTTAACATACATTTTGAGGTAGGGATGTTATGACATCCCTATTCTAGTAGGGATGTTACAAACTTCCTTACTTAAACTTCATACCAGTTATCATTCAAATTCCAATATGTTCTCGTGACCATTTAACGTTTGGTAACATGTGACAATTTTCTTTCCTCAATTGAAATTTCTTTTTCCATAATGTTAATGTAAATTCAGCTGATGAAGAACCTATGTAGGTTCGAAACATGCACTGATCGATGGTTTAACCGTTCTGACATCTGATGGGATATTGAATTGTGGGGACGAATCCGAGATCTTCTGCATATTGAATATTCTGTAGTTTTGGCTACAATGACGCAGTATCAGCACTCCTTATTATCTAATCTACAAATAAAGGTATTTACATATAATTGTGCAAAGAGTAGTCATAGTGAAAGGCGGAGAGTCAGCTTTCGCTGTTTTTAAACTCAACCTTGACAACACATTTACATTAGCCAGATGAAATCAGAGGAATACAAACACTGATCTTAAACAATTTAGATCTTAAACTAATTATGTCTTAAAACTATTTTTGAACTCTTTATGTCTAAAAAAAACATGAAAAATTAAAAAAATATATATATAGAAACTAAAACAAGCCTGCTACATATTTGGAATTGAAGTCGCCAATCAAGAAGAGTGCGTCATAAACAGCATAAAAAGGAGAAACTAGCCAAGAAGAAGCGACTTCACCTTTTTTTTGAAGTTTTTGATTGTGAACGACCTATATTCACCGGGGAGCGCGTTGTAGAGTTTCGGGGCGTTATATGAGAAACTTCGAGTGAAGATTGAGGTCTTATGCTTGGGAATGACTTGGACTGATCTATTTCGTGTAGCGGACCTATTTATATTCGGAAAGGTATTGAGTTTGTTAGATAGGTACTCAGGCTTTCTAGTGAGTAGAACTTTATGTGTATTAGTCAGCAAGTGTAATGTTCTAAGCTTTTCCAGTTTCAGCCAGCCTGATTCCACCATGACAGGTGTTATGTGATCAAATTTGCGGACTCCAAAGGAAAAGCGTAGGCAGCTATTTTGTATGCGCTGTAGGCGCATCGAGTCCGACTGCCTTAATGCGGGTCTATAGATACTGTCACAGTAGGAAACTTTGAAAAATATTAACGATTCACACAGTTTGAGCTTGAGTTTCGTGGAGAGTAAATCGCGATTAGGAAACAGTTGTCTGAGAATGTTGTAAGAGGATTGGATTAGAAAGTTTACGTGTCTAGTGAAGCGAAGATCTGAATCGAACCACAATCCTAGGTTTTTTATTTCTGATACGAAAGGTAAGGCGTCATCATAAATGCGAATTTGTAGTGAGATCTGTGTCTCTATTCTGACTTTTTTTGGACCAAAGAGCATCACTGCAGATTTCTTAGAGTTGAGTTTCAGTTTATGGGCGGAAGAAATATCGAAAATAGAATTTAGATCTTTATTAATAAGGAATTCAGCGGATTCTAAATTAAGGAATGGGAAAGAGAAGTAAAGCTGGGTATCGTCTGCGTAGTGATGTATGTTGCATTTTTCTACGTGGAGATGGAAGTCACTTATATATAAACTGAAAAATAAGGGACCAAATATGGAACCCTGTGGAACACCCTTGGACACAGGTTATACCCCCGAGGCTACCCCGTCCAGGACAACTTTTTGTGTGTGATTTGAGAGATAGTTTTTTACTAGGGCCACTGCCTCAGTGGAAAAGCCAAAAAACATGAGTTTATCACACAAAATGTCATGGTCGAGAGTGTCGAAGGCCTTACTGTAATCCAATAGTACCAGACATGTCGACAGTTCTACAACTCTCGACAGGCAAGGTAAAATTGTGATAGGTCTGAGGTCGGAGTATCCAGAGGGTGAATTACACTTGGCTAAAGGTTGAACTATACCATTTTCCCAACATTTTGGGAATATCCCAGTAGTTATTATTTTGTTCACGAGAAAGGTGATGTGATTCAAAAGAAATGACTCGATGAGACGAATCATTCGGAGGGAGATTTCGTCGGAGCCAGTAGCATTACTCTTAATCCGGTGAAGGTTGGTTCGTACCGTTTGGCTAGAGACAATGGAGAAATGAAAATATTTTTCGAAAGCTTGAGGAATTCGATAGCGGTCCAGCAATAAAACCTGCCTGGCTGATCGGTCGGGTTGAGAGACTGAATTGAAATGTTTGTTTATGCGATTGACATCTTTGAGACCGTTTGGAATTTCTGTAATAGACTTTTTTCTCGGGATATCTAGTGATCTCAAAGTGTTCTATGTAGCTTTCGAATCTTAACTCGCGAAAACATATTCGAGGTAAGCTTTCTTCTCTCGACGTATTGCACCAGTTGTAAAATTTCTTAGTTCTTTGTAACCGTTCCAGACCGCAACCGACCGTGTTTTCTTATATTTCGTCCATGCTCGATCTCTTGAAGAGATCATTTGTTTCATATTGTAGGTTAGCCAAGGGGCTGGAGGTTTACTTACCCTTTTGGTTTGGGTAGGTGCATGTATCTCAAAAAGGTTCATTATGTTACTATTTGAGAATGAGATCATATCATCAACATTATCGAACCGATAAATATAATCCCAATCCATTTTCTGAAGATCAGCGCAAAAAAGGTTATTATCAAAGTTGGCGAAATTACGATAAGAAATGTACTTTGTTTTTTGGAATTTTTGAAGGGTATGAATTTTGCAAGACACTGCCATATGATCAGGTATACCCCAAATATCGGTGACATCTACTGAAGACACCTTCTCTCTGTCAGAAACAAACAAAATATCTAAGAGAGTTTGAGATTAAACTGAGTTTCATTAAACTCTAGAAGCTGTTCATTTTTCTCTATAAAGAGTTGATAGATCTTCTCGCTTTTCTTTCTTTTCTTTGTCCTGGGATTTGGTCCAGTAACATCTTTATCAAACAAGGTCCCATAGTCGGAGTTTCTCTATCAAAATTTCTCCTTAATTATCCCCAGCAGCTTTCACAGATACAATGGATACCATGTGAAATAATTCATTATCTGCAGTGAGATCTTCCTATCGGATATTTCGTTTAGCGCATTCGGATAACTCGATTCCAGAAAACACATTTCCAATTCGCATCGACGACATGCATGACGAACTCTGCCTTTCCCGACCGCTATATTTTCATTTCCTCGACACCGATAGATTTCCAACTTCCGCTGTGGATTGCGGCACCACGGAATCATAACTCTTGCGAATTCCCACCGATCCCGAATTAACATATTACATATCGAATTTCGGTGGCGTTAGGTGTATCAGGTTATTGTGATGCAGATCCGCTGAGATTTGGACCGTAGTACGGGGCGAGTAGACCGAAATTTCGCACCCATCTTCACAAAAATTGAATTTGTTTCATTCAAATTTCATACTAAAATTTCTCTTAACATCTCGCTTCAAGCTACCAATTTTGGAGACCTCGCGTTTCTAGAGATCCAAAGTTCTTTCTATTTATAATAAATAGGCACTATCGTTCATTCGAGAAATCAGAATCGCTGTCGCCAATATAGGAATGCCGTAGATACTTTCGTTACACACGATAACTACAGATTGTGAAGAAATTTTTGGATTATTATCAAGGACAGTTTTTCACAAATCCTTTCATTGCGCATGAATACATCAAAAACAGTAAGTCTTAGGGCCGGTTGTTCAATTCAGGATGATCCCTAATGACGGATTATGTTAAGTTTGATTTAATTATTTGTCTATAAAAATCACACAATTCATGTATATGATCTACTTGAGATCACAATATTATATAAATGTCCCTCGGATATAGAAATGAAAATCAGTTAATCCACGATCACGATGATCTGGGAATCATCTCAGATTGAACAACTGGCCCTTAGAGAATCGTTATCGCTTTGTTTCGACTCTGTGCTTGCAGGGTTCCTAGATCCCTAGTCTTTACAAGGGACCATTCAAATCACGTATTCAACTCTGATATATAGCCATGGGTACAGCAGTATATAGAGCAGTGGCCTCGAGAATGTGTTTCAAAAACATATAAACATACCTATAAGCTCCCTTGTCGAGAAGAGTGCCCCAAATTTCGAGAGAAAAATTCTCAAGATCTCGATTTTTTCCAATTTTCAAATTGAAAAAATGTTAATGGCACTAATAAAGTCCTCTATCTACACTAGTATATGTAACTTACGTTAATAATTTCTGAACTAATATATCTCACAAAAGTTGTTGGATGATAGTTTACTGAATTTCGAATTAAATTTTTTCGTTGTAGGTATACAAGCAACAACAACAAAAGTGTAAGTTCAATCCGAGTCCATTTTTCCGCATTTAAAAAGTGTTTAGGTAAGAAGGAGAATGAAATTGGTAGGAATTGGTTACAATTAATATCGAATTCACACAGATATAAGAAGGTAATGAGAAAGTTCTATGAATTTTAATAATGTGGAATGATACCTAGTGCTGATGACAAAGTGCAGTTTCTTCTACAGTGAAAACAATTATTAGTGGTAGGGTATCATTCTCATTGCATATGACTCCACTTGTGAAATTGAGTGTGATTTTTATATGAAACAAGATATTCATGGAAATATTTTCGATATTTGGAATAGAAAGGCATACAAAATTTCTGGCCTTGCTCCTGTATCACTGCCATTTAGAACAGCTCGCCCGGAAAAACAGGAACTTGGCAAAACCCGAGTGATACAATACCGGAGTCAGTTGTCTGAGCGGGATCAGCTAGTAATGAATATATCGAGGAGTGATTCTAGCGAATTTTGGATAATGCGCCAGATCTGAGGATGAATTCTACCCTCGAGAAATCAATACGCATCATTGGGTAGGTATTGTTTACCGAAAGTAGAAGTTGGAATAGAAGTTCCTACTTTCGTAGTTTCGGGTTGGAGAGTCTTCATGCTCGCGCGCTCAAGCCGTATTACATTTCGCATCGTTAGTAAAAGCAATGTGACGTCTTAGATGCCTGGAAAGCCTGGTGACTCCACTGATTAGATTTTCTTTAGATTTTTGTGGCAAAAACAACAATGTTTCCATTTTTCAAAAGTGTCGAATCAATTATCACATTAACATGTCCATTTGAAATTCTGATGTTTACGATGTTTTTATCGCGTTTGTTCAATAATTTTATTCCTTTTCAACATCGAAACGTTTTCACTGGTTTTTCACTGGTATTTGATTGACCACCCATTATCCTCTATTTAACGATTCCTTCTCACTAGCCGATCAAATAAAAATGGAAAAACTCGACTGCTCATTTTCACTTACTGCAAATTAAGCTTCAGATGAGGTAAACAAGAGTGTGTGGGCGACATCTGTATGTATTGTACGGAAACCTCTAAAAGCTCAATCAAACACCAAAAATCCAGCATACAGATTTCGCTACTTTCATCCCAAACTTTCACATGTATGAGTGAACACACCAGGGTTTAGAGGCATCTAAGTCAAGTCAACTATATTTCGGAGAGGAAACAGAATCCGCTCGTATCTGCCGAATTGACCACAAGTGGACGGGGGCGGTGATATGACGGTGGGGCAAAGTTAATAAAAAGTACTGAGCAACCAGATGAAAATGCGTTTGATTGATGGGTAACACCCTAAGGGTGGGTACTCTACGACCTGATTAAGAGTCCGTTAAAATAATCGGTGCTAAGAATGGACACCACATCCTGTCATTTGGTAGAGTGAAAGCACAGCCTAAGCACCGATCATTTCAACGCACTGTTAATCAGGTCGTAAAGTACCCGTCCTAATTGTATAATCATTTTCTGTTGCCAGCCGAAACAAGTCGGCTGTTTTCGCTCTAGCAAATGGAGGGAACGAAAAAAGTTTTGAGGCAACCGCTTCACTCATCCCACAATTACCTTAGTGGGGTCCTGTGAGTCCCCAGGCATTCTTAATTTGCTTGTAGTTCAATTATTTGTGAAAAGGAGTTCAGATTTCTGATAATCTTTGAATATGTCATGTTACACTATTTGTATATCTGTGTAGTTGGATATCATTTGTCAATTGTGAAAATATACATTGAAAAATACCCCACCAGACTGTTAGAATGACTTTCATTCTCCCGTATCGAATGTATAGCTTGATATACAGTTAGCTATAACATTGTTCAAAACTCCTTCAGCACACTCTCTCGTAATTGAACCAACCGATGTTATATGTATTCATAACTATATGCTCCTTCGTAAAGTTAATTAGATTCTACTTCATGATATATCCTTGGTGATAGAGATAATAATACTTTTTGTTTGATGTATTTTGTAATTTGAGAAACAGATTAGGAATTCCTATAAAACATGGTGTCAGAAGTAAAACCAGAGTAGAGTTGAAAGTATAACGAATTATGGCTGATTTCAGAATTCCATCCCCTTCAGTTTTTGATAGCATGCAGGGGAAAGGTACCAAATGGAAGCAAAGATTTGACATATTATTGAAACCGTCGGAAATATACAAGAATAATGATGATATCAAAATAGCTATCCTGTTGAGTGTGATCATTGAGGAAGGTTTGGACATTTTCACCAATTTCAAGACAGAAACCAGGAAACTCAACGAAGTTATCAGGCCTACGACCTACATTATCCCCCAAAAAATAACACGAAAATAGAGACTTTCAAATTCAATAATATGAATCAAAGACGAAACCAATCAATCGAGCAATTTTGAAAAAAACATGCATGACTTTGTTATTTTGTTCGTTCAAAATCAGAATGTTCAGCTTCATATGAAGATAGAATGATCAAAGATAGTCTGATACGATGAATAAATGATAAGCAGATACAACAACGCCTTAAGAGAGAAGTTGATTCGGATGTTACCAAAATTTTGGATTATTGCAAGAGTGTTGAACTCAGTCGAAAACACCTGAAGATGTTGAATCCAGAGGAAGTAGTAGATGCAATGAGAACGGAAGGAAGAAAAATGCTTCGTCGGAATTGTTTGTTTGAACATCTCCCAAATGAATGACCAGCTTCCAGAAAAACTCGCACATTCTGCCAAAAATGTGGACAAGAATAGCTCGTAAAGAAATCAATACGAATTACAACCAAAAACGTGTTCATAGCATTGAAGATGAGAATATTCGAGAAAACGAATGTATCAGCAACGGAGATGACTTGAGAAGAGAAGAAACATTCGAGAATTATACATCAAGAATATATTTCAGAAACTCCTATTGAGAAAAAAAATTCAAAACTTCAGGTCCAAATCATATGGTGAGACCTCGTTCATTCAATAATATGACAAAAACGGTGTATTTTCTTATGGTCGATTTTTTATCAAAACAATTATTGGGTTAACATGACTGCCTTTATTTCAATTTGATCAAAAGAGTTTGTAATCTAATTATGTGAAATAAAAATCTGCAGAGATGGTAAACCTGTGATTCAATTTTGTCTTAAGGTTCCTATAGCTCTACATGATCAGTTGAAACGAACTTTATCAAATTCAGAATCTAAAGAACCATTAGAACCATTAAATAAATATATTCGTCGAGAGCACTACACTATACCAACCAGTTGAGATTCAATCAGTTGATTGACTGGTCAGGAACTATTTTCTGTAATAGATATGAAAGATGGTTTTCAACAATTAGAGCTTGAAGAAAAAATTGCTGATTCTAATTCATCATTCGGTAGGTACAGATTTGATCGCTTTCCCTTCGGAATTTCATCAGCCCCTGAAATTTTCCAACGTGAAAATCATATATTAGAGTTAGAGAAAGATATTCGCAGACGTGAATTTCACGATTTCCCTAATTTGTCAGCAGCATCCCTGAACAATGACAAATTGCTTGTTCAATGGCAACATCTGGAGAACCCGCACAGTGATTTTACAAAACGATTCCAGGACATTCCAAAATTGGAAATACTGGACTGGGTGTTGGATCCTTTTCCAAATGTCAACATAGAGGTATCATTCCAGCTGGAGGAAGAATTGACAACGAACAAGGAAATCAAATCAAATTCAGAAATTGGAAACCAAGAATTTTGGCTACACGAGCCAATCCCGCATTTGTATCCTGAATTGTGATCCACGGTTCAGAGATTTTTTATAGTATTACCATCTTCGTATTCGTGTGAACGTGAATTCAGTGTTGTGGCAAAATTTCCAACTAAAAAGAAAAATCGTTTGCATGTTACCGAACGCTGTGACTTACGGCTGTTTTCGAGTAAATCAGAACCTGATATTGAAAAGCTTGTTGAGAAACACCTGCTTCATCCTTCACATCCGTTTTGAAATTTAAATTAAAATATGTATTTTAATGTGACTAAGACCTTTACCAAACATCACAAAAATGTGTTTCAATTATCTCAAAATATGGCTCATATGAAACGCTGTAATTCAATGGAAGTAATGATTGAGAATGACATTCAAGACCTAGTGAAGTTGCAAAACTTGAGGGGAAGAAATGAAAAATAATTGATTGTTAGAGTGTGAAGTAGACAAAATACCTTTTAGAACATTTGGGTCAGTGGAACACAATTTGAAATTGCTCAATTCTACTTCCCCCTCCAATGCAATGATTATGAATTATTCCCGAAAGTCAGTCATACATCGCCATTTATGGAACTCAAACAAGTGTTTTAAGTGATGAGTTGAACACAGTTATCACGGATAAAGTCATGTTCTCTTTAGTCGATACGATACACATTATCGAAATAAATATACTTGACAGATTTTATGCACCTTTGTTATATTGAAATCAAACAAATTATTTCAGAAAATAATCCTTTAGCACAAAATATTTCTGTTGATTTACTACTCAAGAAATTTCATTACGAGACTTGAACAATTTTGAAGTTGTTAACAATTCATATGTGATTGTATCAAATATACCAACATTTTTTTTTTCAGTAATAATTAAACAATTCAAAAATATCTCATTTTATATTAATATAGTTTTTTTATCATAGTCGTAGTCGAACAATACTTTCGGGGGTTTCACCCACCAAAAAATGTTAGGTTGAGATATAATTGGTTCGGTCAATTCTGATGTGAAGGATAAAACCAAGCTATGGAAACCATTCTGAGAGTTTATATTCAAAAAAATATCTGATGGGTTTCTCTTGCTTTTCACTAGATGAATGGGATGCATCATACTCACACTCATCTGATGAGGTAGAAAAATCATGAACAGAGATATTCGCAATTCGAGAAGTTGTATAGTCGACTCAAACTCATTTGTTGAGATCGATAACGGCAAGTTTTTGAGGGCAAAACAAATCTTCTGAATGTTGGGAAGTGTCAACTACTGGAGCAGGGTTCCTTCTTCGAATATCAATGCTAGTTTATTGAAAATGTTTCAACTCTTGGAAAACCTGTTGTTTCAATGAGTTTTTGGCCTATATTCCATATCAACTCGGAAATGTAATAGCCGAAGCGCCGAAAATCCATCGGATGAAAAATGATCCATGCTTTTTCCGTCAGATCCAAAGATGTTTATGGAATTAAAATATATTTTTCCTTAAGTGTAAACTATCGTTCTTTACAATGAATGCCATACATGACATTCTTTGTTCCGTAGTTTTCTGGGTTTTTTATCTACCATAATCTGAAAAAATAAGAATTATTAGTGGAATCTATACAAGTATATATATACTGGAAAAGCTTTAACGGGGTTGCACTCAGAATTGTTAGGGCGTCAAAGAAGACTCTTTGTTTTCGTCAAGCTTTCGGTAGTTCATTGCTACCTTCCTCAGGACAACTGTAATATATATTAAAATACTAATATATTATATTATATATATATATATATATATATACAATATATTGTATTTTAATATATATCATAGTTGTCCTGAGGAAGGTAGCAATAAACTAAACGAAAGCTTGACGAAAACAAAGAGTCTTCTTTGACGCCCGAACAACTCCGAACTCGAGTTCGGAGGTCTAAACTCTAGACATCACCTAGAAGATGGCAAATGAGACTTTGCCGAAACGTTGTGACAATTATCCTTCAGAGGATCAAAACCACAGATCACGGAATGAAACCCGAAAAAACAACTCATCATACTTTGTCCGTGAGAATCTTCATGCTAACACACATGCTAACACACATACATATATGTATATATATATATATATATATATATATATATATATATATATATATATATATATATATATATATATATATATATATATATGTAGAAATTGATGTTTTCACGGATCTTCGATATGCAAGATGAATTTTTCTGGGTTTTTTATCCGTTAGGTATCTTCTGATTTGTTCGACGTTTCGAATTCCATTTTGAATTCATTCTCAAGAACTGTGAGACGAATATCTGTCCATACCGTCCTGGTCAATCACTCCCCTTACGAAGCAACCAAGCAAAGACTGCAATTGACTGTTCTCCACGGAAACTGGTATTTATAATGACTCTCCTCCGTCATTATCCGACTTGGTCCGATATTAAGGCTGCACCCTGCCCATCCAGGTATTATGTAGAAATTGATGTTTTCACGGATCTTCGATATGCAAGTTCTTGAGAATGAATTCAAAATGGAATTCGAAACGTCGAACAAATCAGAAGATACCTAACGGATAAAAAACCCAGAAAAATTCATCTTGCATATCGAAGATCCGTGAAAACATCAATTTCTACATAATACCTGGATGGGCAGGGTGCAGCCTTAATATCGGACCAAGTCGGATAATGACGGAGGAGAGTCATTATAAATACCAGTTTCCGTGGAGAACAGTCAATTGCAGTCTTTGCTTGGTTGCTTCGTAAGGGGAGTGATTGACCAGGACGGTATGGACAGATATTCGTCTCACAGTTCTTGAGAATGAATTCAAAATGGAATTCGAAACGTCGAACAAATCAGAAGATACCTAACGGATAAAAAACCCAGAAAAATTCATCTTGCATATCGAAGATCCGTGAAAACATCAATTTCTACATAATACCTGGATGGGCAGGGTGCAGCCTTGATATCGGACCAAGTCGGATAATGACGGAGGAGAGTCATTATAAATACCAGTTTCCGTGGAGAACAGTCAATTGCAGTCTTTGCTTTGGTTGCTTCGTAAGGGGAGTGATTGACCAGGACGGTATGGACAGATATTCGTCTCACAGTTCTTGAGAATGAATTCAAAATGGAATTCGAAACGTCGGACAAATCAGAAGATACCTAACGGATAAAAAACCCAGAAAAATTCATCTTGCATATCGAAGATCTGTGAAAACATCAATTTCTACATAATACCTGGATGGGCAGGGTGCAGCCTTAATATCGGACCAAGTCGGATAATGACGGAGGAGAGTCATTATAAATACCAGTTTCCGTGGAGAACAGTCAATTGCAGTCTTTGCTTGGTTGCTTCGTAAGGGGAGTGATTGACCAGGACGGTATGGACAGATATTCGTCTCACAGTTCTTGAGAATGAATTCAAAATGGAATTCGAAACGTCGAACAAATCAGAAGATACCTAACGGATGAAAAACCCAGAAAAATTTATCTTGCATATCGAAGATCCGTGAAAACATGAATTTCTACATAATACCTGGATGGGCAGGGTGCAGCCTTAATATCGGACCAAGTCGGATAATGACGGAGGAGAGTCATTATAAATACCAGTTTCCGTGGAGAACAGTCAATTGCAGTCTTTGCTTGGTTGCTTCGTAAGGGGAGTGATTGACCAGGACGGTATGGACAGATATTCGTCTCACAGTTCTTGAGAATGAATTCAAAATGGAATTCGAAACGTCGAACAAATCAGAAGATACCTAACGGATAAAAAACCCAGAAAAATTCATCTTGCATATCGAAGATCCGTGAAAACATCAATTTCTACATAATACCTGGATGGGCAGGGTGCAGCCTTAATATCGGACCAAGTCGGATAATGACGGAGGAGAGTCATTATAAATACCAGTTTCCGTGGAGAACAGTCAATTGCAGTCTTTGCTTGGTTGCTTCGTAAGGGGAGTGATTGACCAGGACGGTATGGACAGATATTCGTCTCACAGTTCTTGAGAATGAATTCAAAATGGAATTCGAAACGTCGAACAAATCAGAAGATACCTAACGGATAAAAAACCCAGAAAAATTCATCTTGCATATCGAAGATCCGTGAAAACATCAATTTCTACATAATACCTGGATGGGCAGGGTGCAGCCTTAATATCGGACCAAGTCGGATAATGACGGAGGAGAGTCATTATAAATACCAGTTTCCGTGGAGAACAGTCAATTGCAGTCTTTGCTTGGTTGCTTCGTAAGGGGAGTGATTGACCAGGACGGTATGGACAGATATTCGTCTCACAGTTCTTGAGAATGAATTCAAAATGGAATTCGAAACGTCGAACAAATCAGAAGATACCTAACGGATAAAAAACCCAGAAAAATTCATCTTGCATATCGAAGATCCGTGAAAAAATCAATTTCTACATAATACCTGGATGGGCAGGGTGCAGCCTTAATATCGGACCAAGTCGGATAATGACGGAGGAGAGTCATTATAAATACCAGTTTCCGTGGAGAACAGTCAATTGCAGTCTTTGCTTGGTTGCTTCGTAAGGGGAGTGATTGACCAGGACGGTATGGACAGATATTCGTCTCACAGTTCTTGAGAATGAATTCAAAATGGAATTCGAAACGTCGAACAAATCAGAAGATACCTAACGGATAAAAAACCCAGAAAAATTCATCTTGCATATATATATATATATATATATATATATATATATATATATATATATATATATATGTATATGTATATAGATGAGTATATATATATTTATATTATCGTTGACGTTTCGGTAACTGAATCCTCAAAAATTATGAACGAATACGCATATTCCTGTTCAAATGCAAATATCTCTTCATAATTAACATTTGTCAAATACTTCAAATCGAATCTAACATAACATTTTGTCCTTCAGGAGGGGCAGCCATTCGCGATCCATATCAAGATCAAGCGAACTCGTAGATATGCATTCTTCAAAATTCTTCAAAAATACCCCATATAAATATAACTAAGAATTTGGGAAAGTGGTGAACCTATAGCTATACCAAACTATTGTTGACAAAAATCATTTTCGAATTGAAAATACATTTTTTCTCATTGAGAATATTTTAATATTTTGTGGGCGATATCTTCCTTGGAAATGAAAATTTTTCCAAATACGGTGTGTGGAAATCACGGATCAAAAACAGGAGAAATCGAATATTTTTTCGTAAAACACAGGTCAGCGTAACGGAAGGTCAAAAAATCACTCAACTCATATTTATTTTGCAATAGTAACCACGATTAAAGTCGTTTCAATTCACTGAAATAATCTCAGCCATCTACATGAAATCATCATCAGTTCAGGAGCTCACGGCTATTCTGTTATCTACAATCGAGAAGAAAGTATAATGCTCAGAGGAGCGATATTTGGAGAAAGGCAAAGAATTCAAGATGAGCGGTTAATATATTCGATTCCAATTAGTAAAAGTGAACCTAGGAGAAATACGATTTTACTAATGAAAAGAGATTCCTGGAAACACTCGATGGAATCGAGAATGGAATTGAATCCGCGTTGCCTGTTTTTCTGCTTTTTTTTCTGATATTCGGAGTGGGGTTTTATATTTTAAATTTCGAATTTTAGTACTGAAATAATTCATTTCCTATACCGTGGAATGTTTTTCCCCAGATTTTCGACGTGAAAGGATAATCATCCTATAGGTCCGAAAGAAAACTATATCGATTTGATATAGATCATTATTTACTATGCATATACGTAATTATCATTTGAATATACTACGCACATGTTACCTTTTTTTATATATGCAGATTCACACGAAAGGAAAACCTTGTGATGTTCAAAGAACACCGCGTGAATCAAGGGACAGGAGATACGAATCAACATTCACTTTGAATTTCTGAAGTTTGTAAGCCTCAGGAAAAACCTCATTCGGCAAGGAGTTCCAAAGCTCAGCTGTTCTATTGAAAAAAGATTCCTGAGCAAGAGAGGTTCGACAGGTATCCAAATTCACAACAAAGGGGTGGGGATTCTGAACTCTTCGAGAAATCCGTGTAGATATTGCCAAGGGTGGAACGATTGATAACAATTCAGGAGAGCACTGACCGTGAAAATATCTATAGAAGAGAGACAAGTCTCCGACCCTTCTACGATGTTCCAATGAAGTGAGCGAGTCTGTGAGCAAAGAACCACCAACAAGACAGATTGCCTTTTTCTGAATAGATCGAGACGCCTCAATGAATGTTTTGGGGCCGAACTCCACACATGAGAACTATATTCCAAGACAGATCGTATCTGAGCCTTGTAGATCATTAGAAGCTGACGAGAAGTGAAGTAATTCTTCGCACGAAATAGAAATCCAAGTTTCTGGGAAGCAACTTTAGCGATCGATCTCACATGGTTTTCCGATGAAAGATCATAACTGATCGTAATTCCTAGCATCGAGATATTTGACTTTGTAGGATTAGTTACTCCTGACACCTGGATACAACATGATGATAGATCGGCTTATATATACTTGAACCACTTCTATATTATAAGAAGCTACTATTCAGCACAAGTGAAAAACAGACACCTGAATACTAGATGATGATAGATCGGCTTATATATTCTTGAACCACTTCTATATGATAAAAAGTTACCATTCAGCACATGTGAAAAACAGATGCCATGCAGTAGTCTGTCAGACCAAATTTATTTTCCAGTCGAAACCGTAACCATCTCAGCTAATGGGGTATTCATTTTTATTGAAATTGAATACAGAGATCTTTGTCATTTTGTATTTTGTCAAAGGAAATCAGGAATGTATATTCTAGAATTGTGTCAGTACATACATTTTTTTTCAAGTGCAGTTGAGGCATATATTGAAGAAAGATGGGCTGAGTATGTTCATCTCGAATTATTACTAGAATATTTTGGAAATATAATTGGGTTATATGACGCTCAACACGTTTCTTTTTGAATGTTCTGGCAAGGATATACTATGGATATGCTGGGGATATTCTGAAAAGTATATATCTAGACACACGTCTATAATTTATAAAATGCATTGATATAAACGAAAGTGTAATTTTTTAGATATCTAATTCGAATGAAAGTCTGCGTCCTTTTGATTCCGTACATTCACAACATCATAGCATCCCTAAGTCTCCATTGAACTCACTCTGAGCAGTAACTAAGCTAGTATCAGTTGAATTGATTTTCTCCTGAAGATGTTGATTTGCTTGGCAAAACATACTTCGTGAGTGAATTATTTCAATTTGGTTTATCTTTTTTCAAATTTTCTCTTTTACAACGAAGGTATAATAAAATATATGAGAAATGCCCTGCATTCATCAATTCAGAAGGTATTGAAATAATCATCGCAAAAATCAATTTCTCTCTTCATTCTTGCCATTTGTTGTTTACCAAAATATTATTGTTCGAGAATGGCAATGACACATTTGAAAAATAGGTAGTTTGAAATTGAAATATCTAGCACTCTTCCTGTCCATTATCAAATCAGAGATTTGAGGATAGAACAAATTATATTAAATAAAAGCACACACTCTTGAACTGCTCAGTTCAAGCTGAAGCTTCTTGTTATTCACACCAATGCAAGGTCAATATAAAAAAATCTTATTCGATTTCACACTACAACTTTATCCATCCCACTCAACTTCATACTCACTTTCAACACTATCTAACACTTCATTGTTTCCATCGACATTCAACATAGTCTGGTGAAGTTAACTGATAGTCATCGTGAACTTCTGACAAATCTGTACTATCTTCACTCACATATATTTTTATCCCAGTTGCATCTCATACATTATTGATAGGTCACGAATAGTTTCAATACCTTGGTAATAATCTCCTTATATAGGGAATCAACGTTTTGCAAAAGTACTTGTTCCCAGTGAAATATCTTACGAATGACAACTATGTTAATTCATCTTGATAATCATGTTTTTATTCGCCAGGATACCGTATGTTGTCTTTTATGGAAGCTGACATCACACTTGAGAATCAGTATGATTTTTATAAAAATTATGCGGATGAGATGATTCGATCTCTCGATTCATACCATTCATCATAAATTCCAAGATCTGGTGGATTTCCAGCGGAGATATTATTCATTAAGGGATTTCAAAATATTTGAAGGAACAATGTACTACCTCTTCTATTTCTATGAATGGAATATAACCCCCATGGTTCCAATACTATGCCACCAATGTAATGATAATAAACGTTCGAATGTCTACCGTATTTCCTGTTGAATACTAGTAGTTTGACCCCTTTATATCTATCAACGTACAATACGCTGTCAATAACCTCACTTAACAAGAAAAAAAGTGAATCCGAGGACAAATTATCGGCAGATACTAAGAAACGGTAATACTGTTGTGAAATATAAGAAGGGAAATAGGAGCAAAAATAAAAATTGATATATTCAGAATGGAAGAGAATATCAAATGAAGGATAATGAACTGAAATGGAATCGAATGACACTGCTCACTGTACTGAATGATAGTCTTCCAGAAATTTTATTAGTAATGCCACAGAATAATTACTTCTCTACAGAAGAGAATCCAATGACATATTCGGTAAAAGCCACGCCTTCCCAAATGAGAGCCTCCTAAATATTCTATTGCTTTCACTTCAGTGAGTCAGATGAAGACAGCGAATTAATTTGACGCATGTCACTTGAATTTTCCCAGTGTAGTTTTCCTTTGTTGGTTTATTTTGTCAGATTCCTCAGTGTTTATGAAAGTGCCAAAAATCGATCAAGGTAAAATATTTTTGTGGCAATTGTGTTAAGTTACCGATTCGCTTCTGTATAACAGTTTAATTATTCTGTGGTTATACTTAGTAATGAAGTCGTCCTATGTTTTGATTGGACGTTTATTTTTTCTAAGGTATTTGGTGCATACGAGCTGGAAGACGAGTCATCATCAAAAGTTAAAAAACAAAAAGCTGTTCTCATCGGATGCAATGCGTTGCACCCACATTTCGTAACACCCACAGTGCGTAACACCCACATTTCGTTATGCCTACATTTCGTAACATCCACACTCTCCGAACATACCCGAATTATGCACTGTTGCAAAATTCTCCGGATATTCTGCAATTCTCTGTTAACCCAATCTAACCAAACCTGACTAACCTAACCTAAAAGAAGGATGATTTTGGCAACAGCGCATCATTCGGGTATGTTCGGAGAGTGTGGGGATAACGGAATGTAGGTGTATCGAAATGTGGGTATTACGCACTGTGGGTGTTATGCACTGTGGGTGTTACGAAATGTGGGTAGAACGAGATGCTCCCTTTTCATCTGATATCGATTAGAGCAAAGATAGCGACAACAAACACTATAATATTTTTATAGTGAATCATTTGATATTTGGTAAGAAATTGAAAGAAAAAAAACTATTTTGAGAACAAGCTCCATTGAAATGAACTATTCCCTCGATACTTGTTGCTATGAAGTATTCGTATTTACTCAGTATTTGTCTTCGGGTGATGACTACCATCACACAAAGATGATCGCGGTTACCAGCAATCGAAACATCGTGAGTACACTCAACTTGAAACTTCATGGTCAACATTTGTTACTAATTTCCTTCGGACTTGAAGGCCGTCGTTCTTTGGAATTTCTTCCTTAACCATTTTGTCATTTTTTGACTCTCCTATTTCATATTCGATATCTTTGTTATTACAATATCATTTTCTTTGATCAATCAAACCTTCAATTTCATTTTTTTAACCAAAAAATCCATATCAACTTTTTCATTTGGATTTGATTGCCTCAATCGAAGTGTTTTGTGTTTTTTATTAGAAACAGGTTTTAATAGAGTTGATAATATAGACAATGGAAGCCCGAACCAATAACACTCAGCAAGGTTCATTGTCAACCACATTCAAGCAAATGTTTCTCACCTTGAAATTTAAAAAAATTCAAATCGATCAGATCGAGTTATTCAAATAATTTTCAGAAATCTCGCGAGAAGCTTTTCTATCATATGTATTACGTAAATATGTTATATGTTGCTTGTAGAAGTTGTAAAAGAAATTTTCATTCCAGTATTTTTAGCGCATTCAAATGGCAGCTTGTTTCAGTTTTTTTTTCTTTCAATATATTTTTTGCTTTTTAGTTATCGCGGGCAAGTTTCTCAGTCTGTTCATCTCATTCAAACTCATTTTTATATGGCCAGCAAGTCCTTCACTCGATACCCATATTGTATAATCATATATTATGCAACGATCGTGTAATGATGGTTATTAATATATGAGCATAAACCAGGATACGCAGCATACGCTATTTTATCTTCACCCGATAAATATGGAAGAACTACAAATATTATATTTATATTTGTATTGCACACAATAATACTGATTTAACGAATTTCTTTGAAAAATTCCACAGAATTGTAATTAATAGTATTACTTCGAGAAATAAAACGATGAGATATGAAAAAAAGATCAAAAATCAAAGAAAAAAGATTACTCGAGACCGGAATCGAACCAATGTCTCCTCCAGCTAGAAATATCAATGTCAGCGCCACAGACGGCTCGGCTACGGAGAGCCCACAAAATGTGATGAAAAAATGAGTTATAAATCATGCATTTGTCAAATGAAAAATTTAATCATTCTAACTGTATTTCTGTCGGTGAAGGTGTCGAAGGTGATTCTCCCATATCGCTGGTATCAGACATTTTGTTATGATTTTCGAAGTTTGGCTATATTCTTCAGAAATTCAATATATACCGATTTTGACTTGACAAACCTCAAATGCGTAGCTTGCACATCATGCTTGATTGAAAAATAAAAGGTTTCTATTGGTTGAAAATCTGTATCGTAATGAAAAATCTGTATCATAATGGATTTCATTATAAAACGGGTTGTGGACATATAGGTGAATCATTAGAGTACGGGTGTAGATAAAAGTATAAAAAACTGTAATTTTCAAAAGTCCGCCATATTGGATATAGAGTGAGGTAAGTTTATTTTCGAGTTACTCTCAGCAATTCCTTTCATTCGATTAATAATGTGAATCAAAAATAACAAGTTCGCCATCTTTAGCAGTCCGCCATATTGGAATCAGAGGGACGTGACTTTATTTTTGAGTTCTTCTCAGCAAGCCCTCTCATTTGATATCTATATTGAAGGGGTGCCTTAAAAGTAACCAGTCCATGTTGGGACCCGCCATGTTGGACTTGGAATGACGTTATACAGCTAACTATGCATTGGCATCCAAACTGAACGTGTATACCAAATCTCAATTCAACCGGATGGAGATATAATAATATGCTTCAAAATCGAATTGCAAGATTCCACCCAAACAAACATTAACACATTGTAAGTTTCTCGAATAACAATATTATGCAAATAATATCTATTTCTGAAGATGAATTTTTTTAATACTGATTTTAATTTTCGTATCATGGGAAACCAGTAATAGCAGGAAAAATTACCCGTCTTGGGTGTACCCACCTACTATCTATTCACGTTCACCCTCCAGTGCAATTCAATTATTAACAATTCATATTGAAATCTGTTACTCAGCGAAGAAAAGACAAAAAACTTATAAGGTAATTCGTATTTTTATAAGTTTTTGTCTTCTTGCTTAGTTTCAGGTTTCAATTATTGAGTTGATAACATGGACAATGGAAGTCCGAACCAATACCACTCAGCGGGGAACATTGTTATCCTCCTTTGCAGAAATTTTTAGGAAATGAAGTGTATTGTGTGATAATAACATACATAAATTTTACAGAATGTTTTTGGAACAGTTATGGAATGGAAACTGAGATCACCGTTTACTGCTCACTATTCCACGACTAAACGTGTTTCTCAATAAAAAACGTCTCAATTACGTAATTCTATCTACCGCATCTAGTAAGTTTGAACCAGGAGTATAATTTCTACAATTATAGCAGTTGGTATTCACAACAATTTCATGTATCTGTTAGATTTATCGCAGGCCATAAATTTTGATTGACAGCGAAATGACTACGTGAAGAAATGCCAATATTGATATAATTATGAGCCGTGTATTTCCTGAAAAGGAAACTAACTACAACAGTAATGGTAACAGACAATCAACAATAGGTGTGAGTGGCGCCATTAAGATTGGTTTATATTCTGCTTCTAGTATTTGAAATAATGGAGTATCCTAGTAGTAGTTGATATTACTTGATAGGAACCGTAATTCAAATATAATCACGAGTAATGACCTTGTTTGAATGAAATCTGAAAGCAGAATCCATAGAATTAGAGCTGAGATTGGCTGGTCTATGTTCGCTTTCATCCACAAGAATATGTTCTCCTTGATGATAACGATGATAATAATCGCTACAGCGATTCCCAGAAGTAAACCATCATTAAATTAATAGTCGAAAGACCTTTAAAAACAGCTTTAACAAATGGCTTCAGATCATAAGATTTAAGGAAATGGGTGGTTACGAAACCTGTTTCGTTCCCATCTATTCAACTGAAGTACTTGTGATTTCCCCATATACTTTAGTTTCACTGAGAATCACTTCCACAAATGGACTTATTCATATTACTTTGAATTCACAGAGAAATATTCAGTTTTCAGTTGTAAATGGTATTTCAAATGAAAATTTTCAAGCTTTCCTTTCCGATTGAGATCTTCGAAGGGGTAGCTCTGGATCTTAAATAACCGTATTCGGGATCGCAATAAATACTTCTGGAATGGTTCGAAATAGTCACCCACCCAATTATTGTAGATATATTCACGACAAACCCTTCACGCCTCAACAGTCCAAGTATTTCGAACCGTGCCTGAACTGTTTTTGTAGTGAACAACCAATATTACATTGTTTACTCCAAAACATAGTATTTATGCAGCAATTTCATTATACCAAGTTTCAATTCCTTGGGTTGACCCGTTCAAAAATTGAAAGAGGGGGGAGGCATTGAAGAAAAGCACTGAATGTTGAGTTCATTTCTAGAAAAAATGTAAACTCAGAAAACATAAAAATTGATCACAGTAACAAAATAGTACCTGAACCACTGCAAATAGTAACTCATTTCAAATTTGATACATCTGCGGATCCGCGCCGCCGGTATGCTGGATCCAGCATATGAAAAAATGCTACTGGATCCAGCTTGGCAGGCCAAATATCAAATCTGTCAACTGTCATTTGGCACAGAACACTCATTTCAGATTCGTCTACAATCATAGCCTTTGCTAGATTTTCTACCATAACCTCTGACCTACAACATCAAAATCTGTCAACTGTCATTTGGCACAGAACTCTAATTTCAGATTCTTCAACAATCAAATCCCTTACAAGTTGATCTGTCAACTGACACAGAACTCTTATTATTCCAGAGTGGTCTACAATCATATCTTTAGCTAGCTTTTCAACCATAACCTCTGTTGAACAACATCAAAATCTGTCAACTGTCATTTGGCACAGAACTCTAATTTCAGATTCTTCAACAATCAAATCCTTTACAAGTTGATCTGTCAACTGACACAGAACTCTTATTATTCCAGAGTGGTCTACAATCATATCTTCAGCTAGCTTTTCAACCATAACCTCTGTTGAACAACAGCAAATATGTCAACTGTCATTTGGCACAGAACTCTAATTTCAGATTCGTCAACAATCAAATGTTTTGCAAGTTGATCTGTCAACTGACACAGAACGCTAATTTCAGATTCGTCTACAACCATATGCTTCGCTAGTTTTTCAACCATAACCTCTGTTGAACAACAGCAAATATGTCAACTGTCATTTGGCACAGAACTCTAATTTCATATTCGTCAACAATCAAATCCTTTGCAAGTTGATCTATCAACTGACACAAAACGCTGATTTCAGATTCGTCTACAACCATATCCTTTGTTAGTTTTTCAACCATAACCTCTCTTGAAGAACATCAAATGTGGCAACTGTTATTTGGTAGAGAACTCTAATTTCAAATTCATCTGCAGTTATATAATTGGCTGTATGCTAGATCCAGCATGGCAATCTCTGGTCTTTATATCAATTCCTTTATCCATCGCAAATAATGTCTTACGAACAATATATTTGATTGTTTGAGAAGTATCATCAAAAAGATATATCCATATTGTTGGATCACTTCGAAGGTCCAATTTGAAATGCAGCCATTCACTATGTCGGTATTTTTGATTGAGTGCTCGAGGAGTACACAGTGTGTTTCACATTCGGTATCCCAGAGTTGTTTTTTTTTCAGATAAGGGTTTATTTCAGCATCGAGTATTTACCCTTCCCAAAGAAGACTGTAAAAAAATGGTTGAAAAAATATCCCTGCGTTCTGGTCTGATTCTAGCTGATGGCAGTTTTCAGATGTTGTGTCGATATGTAGCACATGGATGATCAATTGTTACGTTCAATATTTCAGTACCTTTAGAGAGGGACTCATTCATCCAATAGCGTCACTAATATTCGAATACCATTTGTCATATGTAATGCCATCTTTACTACTAGTAAGAACCAAGACAATAATTTTATGGATAATGGAGGGATCTGGGTAGCCAGTGGAATTTTGAAACTCTTTGTCGGTACTCCCATGAAATAGGTGAAAAGTTGTCTGTGCCACCCATTTCACGATCATTTTTACCGATATGGGACCTATATTAATGACACGTCGGAACCGCTCACGTATAGCGTCCTCTGGAGGGTAGAGAAATCGAATAGAACCATCGCTCGTGAAAGCTGGAAGCTGTTGTAAGTTGGTAGCGCCGATTACTGCAGGGCGAAACAGTGTCGAAGAGCTGATTGCACGTCCACTTATCAAATTAGTGAACACGTCCCCTCCGAGCCATAGACATAGAACTAACCCTTCCGTACTTGATTTTGATTATGATGCAGGAAGGACAACGCACTGAAATCGTATCATCAGAGAAAATAGTGGGTAACGCAACCTCAACTGTTCGAACTATCATGGTGCTTCAATGCACGAATATTGGCATTAGAAGATTCACATTATAAAGAGATGATGAAATTTTTTCAGTTTCCAACTGCATTTTTCATTCAATTGAACACTTTGTGATGGAAACCGTTTATAATATAATTATTATATATTGGAAATTTCACACCAACAGTTTTTGACCAATGTAATGCGTATTTTGTTTCGCGTTACCATGTCAACTCAGGATTTTTTTCCCTCAGTAGTAACCTACAGCGAATTATAGTGATTATTTTTTTCACTGGTCAAAATGTGACGTTTGTGGCATTTCTCGTGACTCGTGACTCGTGGTATGACCTTTGGAGATATTTCGACATGAGCAGAGAACGATATTTTGTTTGACATAACATGTCACTTACCTACCTTGAGCAGCAGTAATCAAAACGTAACGATCAATTTCGGCACTAGAGCAATTCAGCAGACTAACGAAAATGCGATAATGAGCCACATATTTATTCACGAGCCACCTAACACTTCACTATCTCTGTTATTGTGTCCATAAAAGAGGATTTGTATTCTTTCTTGCTCCGAGTACGGTTCTTTCGAAGCCTTCTTGTTTCATTTCATTACTGGCCTTTTGTGGCGTTGATATATTCCCGTGATACTCATTTGCCTCAAGAATTCGTTATTTTTTTAATGAAGTGAACCTGAAATATATAGAATTCCAGGGTTATATCTCTAGGTGGAATCGGGATCACCACAATAATTATTTTGAGTGCTCATTTCTGAACTAAGAGATTTATTACAAGATGTGATTCGATTTGATGATTGGTTTGCTTAGAGTGGATCTTTATTTGACGAAAATGTTCATTGAAATTTTTAACAAGCTAACTGCCCTAGGTAGATAGGCTGTGAACTATTCTTACCGAATACCACAAGTAGTTGAATTATCGGTTATAATTGCACGAGTGCATGAAAATTACCGATATTTGTGCAAGAAAGCGTGATATCTAAAAATTGCAAGAGTTTATTTTCACATTTTGGCGAAAGTGCCCGAGTCCGAAGGACAAGGGCTCTTTCACAAAATATGGAAATAACCGAATGCAATTTGTATAAGATATCACGCTTGAATGAAAAATTATCTGGTCATTTTTATGCACGAATGTAATTCATTGGAATATTTCACGAATAAAGAAATTCTCAAGGAAATGTTATTTTTTGTTCATTTATACTTTCCTCTATAGATTGTATGGAGCACTAACCAAAACGCGAAATGTTTTTCTATTTTTGAAGTCTATCTGACTTTTATTTGTGTTGTTTACTGACGTCTAGCGATACGGTTTCAAATGTGTTGTTATGGTGACTTGATACAATGCAATTACCGCTGTGAGTTTTCGATAGGTAATTGCATTGCTCTCACGGGACATTTTATATATGAGGAAAATATTCCACGGAATTTTTTTCTCACTAACGAGAGATAAGTATTCGTGAACCAGGGAAAATTTCCGGAAATAATTGAAGCACGAGTGGTATCACGAGTAAAAACATAACTTTCCATAATTTCTGGAATTAACGATACTACACATCGCCACTTTGAAATATGTATGAGATTCGGCTTTGTAGGTTTTGTAATAGTAATTACTAATTGGACTGAAAATCAGTTTGTTCAATGATGAAAATCCAAAACAGTGATTTTGACAGGCGAATAAATTTTCGAATTTGTGGATCTCTTGGAATTGAAATCTGAATGGTTTGGTTTTAGGAAAAATGTTTTCAACTTTTTCACTAGGCAACTTATTGGACTGAAAATCGGATCGTTAAATAATGAAAGCCCAAAACAGTGATTCTGATCAGGCGAATGCATTTTCTAATTTGTGGATCTCTTGGAATTGAAAACAGAACTGTCTGGCATCACTGAACGACAATCTTTCATGGGAAGGTGAAACGAGGTTTGCAGGTAATTTCTGTCAATATCAACATCTGAAGGTATAAGCGGTCGCTGATTACATTTCTGTTGAGATTTTGCACTCCATTAAACCTTTTTTTTCAGTTTTCCACTAGGCATCCACGATGAGGGATTTCAGTTTCGAAATATGACATCGTCGGTAAGCATGCTAGAAAGCTGGCGATATTGGTTCAGGTGTCAACTACCTACAGTAAGTTATAAGGCTGACATCAGACATAAAACAACTTCTTCCTAGAATGATACCACGAAGATCTTCCACTGGCACCGGTCGGATGTAATAATAGATACTTGAGACTGACCTTTACTTCTCAAAAGATTTATTCATTTTGGAACATCAATCAATAGCCTGAACCATTTGGAGAATTGAATATTGCATGGTTCAAACAATGAGACCTTCTATGTCTATGTAGCACATATGGATTGCTGTCATTTGAAAGAGCTTTAGTGAAATTTTGATATTTCCATACGTCCTGAAATTGTTGTGTGAAGTTTTGTTTGGAAACCCTATATTTTACCCCACAATACAAAGAGTATCTCCAATAATTTTGAAATACCGTGCCGAGAAACTATCAAGAATTAGGTAGGTATAGTCTTGCCCCAAGCGTGTATTTCTATAACAATGTACTCGCTGGAGAGTCGGGAAATCGAATTGCTCATGAAACTGAGATAGCTGGGAGCTGGCACGGAAACCGGTTGGTGTAAGTTGGTAGCGGCGATCGCTGCAGGGTGGAACCGTGTCGAAAGGCTGATTGCACGTCCACTTATCAAATTAGTGACGCCTATCGAACAATTAACTCGAGCCATACAGCGAGAGCTGACCCTTCCATACTTAATTTCATTGTCGGGAAGAGAACGAATTAAATTTGATGTTTTTGTACCATTAGATATTTTATAATTACAAACGTTCGTAATGGAGCCAACAAAGATTCGTGGGGTCTTCCTTTGATTTGCTCCCTATACTGGGTGGGTTCATAAATGTTTCGTGTTAGAGGTGAGTTATATAATAGAGACTGGTAAAGGAATGTTAGACCGTTGAGTATGAATTCCATAAGTTTTTAAGGGGAAATTCTAATTCAGCTCTATGCATTGAAGTCCTATAAACAGTAATAATACTGTATTTAAAATTTAACATAGTTTTCTTCTCACTACTGGTTCAATCCGTGGTCGAGGTAGAATGTTTCTGCCTATCTCAGTACGATGATAATTGTCGGTTGCCTAGATACCAATTACATCAACCGAACCGGTAGCACAGTAAGTTCTCTTGGGTTAATCTAGAGTTTAAATAACAAATGAGAATCCATC
Organism: Zygogramma bicolorata; assembly: GCA_032362365.1. NCBI lineage: Eukaryota > Metazoa > Arthropoda > Insecta > Coleoptera > Chrysomelidae > Zygogramma > Zygogramma bicolorata. The sequence continues at coordinate 12,016 of JAVJAQ010004562.1, read as the reverse complement.
ACCAAAGACAATTAGCCGACTCTGGCCAGAACAGGATTAGGTTCAATAGGGAAAGTGTCTAACATTGAAAATTATGAATAATAAATAATCAATGAAATAAATAATTCAACAATGGTGGTATTGGTGGGATTGGGATCAATTTAATTAAAGAAAAACTATTGTTTCCTTGCCAACGTTTCGAATTTTAATAAATTCATCATCAGGGCTCTATAACAATGAGTTGCGTGTTAAAGTGGTATGATATAAATAAAATAAGAGAATGCCAACAAACTATTGGAACATTTTCAGGGGTTCAAAATGTTGATTAATGAAAAAAAAAATTTAAAATACTTACCAAAAATCAGTTTTTCCGAGTAAAAATAATAAAACTAGGTATAAAACAGACATTTTAGATACACGCTCTAGGTACAAACAAAACCACATTGAGTACGGGACAAACGAATACTGAAATAAAATTCATAGAATGGCTGTAGTTCTTATGAATGCTGATAGGAAGAAAACAAAAACAAACGTGATTGTTGAAAACACCGTATAATGATAAAGAATCATTTCGGTAGCTGACTTATCAGATTGTAATAAGCCGTATTCAATCCTTCCATATCTAAATAAATAATGTGGCAAGTAACGTTAACCGCAGCATCAAATTTATTTTCCTTAGCTAATCGCTAACAAGGTTAGCATCTTCAGGAGAAAATAATTGATACTGAATCTGAATATTGTGGTAAGTCATTCCTATATCTATCAAGCTAATGCTGAGCAAGCACTACCTACAGGTATTATTCTCAACCAGGACTTTTTCAATTAATTGTTCTATCTAATTTTAGCACCAATATGTGCTGAATTCCGTTCAGAAAAAGCAGTTTGTCTTGGAGACTTCATATTTTTTTAACACCTTCTCTATCGAGAGGAAAATATGATTCCTGAATTTATTTTTTTTATCTGTTATAATACCAGATTCAGCTCTGGAACAGTTAGATCCACTCGACCGATTTTCATGCCCTTATCACAAATCCGATTTTCTATACTTTACTTACTGTACTTACTGAATGTTTATCTTCATCGTCCAGATGATTTAGATTTTCATTCAAGACAACTGCAGTTGGCAGCGAACTATCAAACAGGATTTCGGCAATATGATATTACTACTGATTCGATGATCAATTGAATATAGTTTCATCTTAACCTATTCGATAGTCGACCGATTACAATATATGGATGAGCGAAGTTATTCGATGTGTCGAATGTATCATCGTCAGAAATTTCATAAACATATTGAGTTATGCGAGCTGCTGACAGGACGTAGTTCTCATTCTGAAGGAACTGTTTCCATTGATTCAGCAGCTTTTCAGGAATACTTTGAGTATGCTTTTATATACTTTCATTACTATATTCAATATTATATCTTGATTTTTAGTCTTGTGGTGAATTAATAATGCAAAAAACTACAAAGAGGACGACGCCTGTCTTTCTACGTGAAAAATTGTAGAGATCGAGCGTGCGCAATCGTTGTCTAATAAAATGATCTAGTGATTATTTTTATGCGTTTCATGTTGCATCAACCAAAAATATTTTTTTTATATACATTGTGAGTGAGTTAGACATCGTTATTGTCGAAAAGTGTTTTTACTTGCAGATTCACACAAAAGGAAGTCCCTGTAATGTTCAAAGAACACCACGTGAATCAAGGGACAGGAGATACGAATTGACATTCACTTTGAATTTCTTTAGTTTGTAAGCGTCAGGAAAAACCTCTCTTGGAAAGGAGTTCCATAAAGCTCAGCTGTTCTATTGAAAAAAGATCCCTCAGCAAGAAAGGTTCGACAGGTTTCCAAATTCACAACAAAGGGGTGAGAATTCTGTACTCGTCGAGTCATCCGTGTAGATATTGCCAAGGGTGGAACGATTGATAACAATTCGGAAGAGCATCGACCGTGAAAGTATTTATACAAGAGAGACAAGTCTCCGACCCTTCTACGATGTTCCAATGAAGTGAGCGAGTCTGTGAGCGAAGAATCACCAACAAGACGAATTGACTTTATCTGAATAGAATCGAGAAGCCTCAATGAATGTTTTGGTGCCGAACTCCACACATGAGAACTGTATTTCATGACAGGTCGTATCTGAGCTTGTAGATCATCAGAAGTTGACGAAAAGTGAAGTATAAACGATCCGCGTCCTAACACACACAGATAACCTGCAGATAAATTTTGAGAATGTGTTTTGGAGATTCATTCATTTACTTTTCAATCCTGACATGTTTGACAGCTCGACGCAACTGTGGCACCTGATCTATCAACTGCAATAGACCCTGAAAAACTAGTTCATGGCATTTCAGACAACTGAAATATTTGATTTTTGCTAAATATTCGATATCCTTTTTTAAAGGATTTTCTCTTTGCATAGACTTGGGAAAGAAAAAGCCCAAAAAATTAATATTATGTTATTTGCAAAAACTATTATACCATTCGAAAAAAACAGATTTTTTTCAACAAAGTCATTCATTAATATCTTCCCTTTATGATCTAAGGCGCGCAGTCAAGTCGACCGCAGTCTAAGGCCAAAAATTCATTTCACAAAATGTCCTTCTCCCAAAAAAAAATTATATTTCCTAATAGAATCATCGGAATGGAGAAAAAAGGAAATATCTTATGCTATGTTTCTTGCAGAAACTATTACGCCAACCAAATAAAACTGAGTTTTTTTTTTCAACAAAGACTTCAATCAATATCTTCTCTTCATGATCTTAGGCGAGCACTCAAGTCGACCGCAGTCTACAACCCAAAGTGATTAGAGGGGCACTTCAAAATAATTTGCAGCATTGCGGCTTTAGTGGAAATTCAATTTCCCCAGTTTGACTGTATACATAGTCTTTCACCTTCCCCACTGAGTTTGCGCTCAATTATATATTATCAAAGTCCTTATTCCCGTCATTGAACTATCAGGAGAGCCCTACCGAGTGAATTTGACTCTGCCCATAAGACGGGAGGCATGCACTTTGGTAAGACTATGGAGTGCTTTGTATGTGTAATAGGTTCCAGCTCACAAAGCTGATGAGTTTTCAAGATAGTTGGGAGACACTTTCCAAAATACGAATGAGAAATGTTCGAGAGTTAAACGTCTCTCAAAACAGCTCATGCACCACTCTGAAATGCACTTGCAGTAGACTAGATATTCTCCTGTTGGTGCCAACTTCGTCAACGTGATGTATGTTGAGTGCAAAAGAATTTTCAGTTTTCACTCAGAAGATTCCAATCGAAACTTTGGTTGTTGAAGAATTCATCATTGAATAATTCAACTAGAACCATAAGTCCATACTTTCAGTTATTTCTATTGACACATCAAATGATGCTATTGATAGGATATATTGATGAGTGGTATTGTATATATTATTTACTCCAGCAAATCAACAGTAAGACTGATTTGAACATATCAACACAACTGAAGCTAATGTCACCCACAAGGAGGAATTTCGGTTCGAGGAAAATCCAAGGACGCTGCTCCCCCCTTAACAACAACGCATTCAGTCGACCCTGCATAGAAAATGTGTCAAAACTAATGATCCAATAGATGGACCGACTCTAGCTTACCGAAAGCGCATATAGTGCCACTTTTCCGCTAGAAACAAGTCAGCACGTGTTATTGAGTATAATCTCAACTTTGCTAAGAGTTGGCTCAATACAACTTCTCGTGCCTCAAAAGTTTTTATGGCATCACCTGAAGACGATATCCTATACCAGACTTCAATACGTCATTACTACACTCAATTCAAAACTTCATTCTCGAAATTCTTTTGAAGAATCCACATTAGTCTATTCAATTTGTAAGACTATTCGAATTCCATAACCTCTCATCAAAATTGTACACACTTCTCAGTAAGCGGTAGTGTAGAGGTAAGTACGTCCGCCTATCAAGCGGAAGATCTAGAAGATCGGAACACCGTGCTGGGATTCACAAGTTGAAAGGCAAGGCCTCGTGAATCCAGTTTCGACTTCTGAGGGTTTACGTTCGTCACCTGATTAAAAGAAAAAATCGTTCGGAACTCCTCTGCTCTGGAATCGACTGCCTTCACTTCGATACGAATCACTCCCTTTTCCATCCTAATTGGTAGGAGGGATATCCTGCGGGACTGAGTGCTTTGAAACAACTTCAATTTCATGTGACAATTCATATTCGAAATGATTTCAACTTTATGATACGATATGATGGTTGAGTTGAAAAACAGCTTATGCTGACACTCCGCCCATTCATCTTTGTAATGTACATGTGTTGTATCTCATACTACTGATGATGAATAAAGTCGACTTATTATTATTATTATTATTATTATTATTATTATTATTATACCTCAAAATATTATCTAGATCTTGTAGAGAAGTTTGGTAGTTATTCAATCGCAATGAAATGGAAGGTATTTTTCGTTTTGCTCCATCGCGACATTTTTTCAAAATATCCATATTAAAATAGAACTTCTGAGGGATAAAATGTCTACAACATGATCTCAACAACATTTCGAATATTGCTTCTTTTCAAGAATTTCCATCGGTAAACTAGAAGAAATGGCAGGCAGGGGCATAAGGTTAGACCACTTTTTATGTGATTTTCACATTCAGTTCCTCGTTTACCATAAACATGTTTGAATCAAATGGCATATATTTCTGAGTGATGTAGACCCACAAGTATTTTATGTAATCCTGTTGACTGTCCGCCGTAAATAATCATCTCACTTTCCACAATAATTGTAATTGAAACTTCAGTTGAAAAAATCAATTTTTGAAATGCGCAAACATTACCAAAACAAAAACAATAAAAATAAAACTCTCTCGTCACTCTCGTATTTCTGAATATTTGAAAATTCCACTTGGGAAAACAATGGACGCTTAGTGAGGTTATTATTTATTAATTGCGTACAAGTGCATTATTTAGGCAAATAATGTATTTAACCCGGTCAAGTTATACATAAGAACAGTGATCAAATAACAAAAATTCAGACAGAGCCAAATCTTGGTGAAAACCTTAGGTTTACTATAAAGAATGAAAATTCAAAAGTCCCCAGAAATCCCATGTGTGCTAAAAAAGTTATTCGGGGTCAAATGTCAAATTTTCATTTTTTTTAAATTCTTCTCGAAAACGGTTTTGTCAAAAGACTACTTCAGACCAAAGTTGTAGATCCCGAAATTTTTTACAGAACTGGTCTCAACATTTTTTCCTCTAAGTATGACCTTTTCTTAGATATCGGAATTGTAAATGTCATATTTGTGTCTCTTCATGTACAAACTATATACTGTTGAAAAAAGGAATAACTCAAATTCATAAATGTGGTGACGACCTTGGGCTATTCCCATTTTTGAAATCAACCACTCCACTTCGAGCATGGACTTTTTCCTTTGTCTACATACTATAGTGAGAAAATATTTATTTGAAAGATAGTCAGTTCTTTCGAGAATCCCCTCTACCCGCATGGCCTCGAATAACATCTGGCTATTTATTGCCTTTCTGATGTAGTTCGCGTACCTCAGCGTGGCCATATTCAGTAGAAATCTACTTTTTTGGTAGTTCTTCGACTCAAATCAGTGAATTTTAGTAGGAACAAATCGTTTATTAGATTTTGAAGAATATTTCGGTTTACCCGTATTTTTTTTATATGCAAAATCACACGAGGAAAGCCCTGTAATGTTCAAAGAGCACCGCGTGAAACAAGGGACAGGAGATACGAACTAACATTCACTTTGAATTTTTGATATTTGTAAGCCTCAGGAAAGACCTTTTTCGGCAAGGAGTTCCAAAGCTCAGGTGTTCTATTGAAAAAAGATCCCTGAGCAAAAGAAATTCGACAGTCTCCAAAGTCATAACAGAGGGGTGGGGATTCTGTTCTCGTCGAGTCATCCGTGTAGATATTGCCAAGGGTGGAATAATTGATAACAATTCAGAAGAGCACCAATCGTGAAAATATCTATGGAAGAGAGACAACAATTAGTTCAAGTAGTGAAAAAAATAAATCTGGAGTCACATATAAATTTTCTTCGTAGTTTTTCGTGTTTTCAAGCTACCACATTCTGAAAAATCAATCACAAGTTACTTTGAGAAAAACGGGCGTACACTACCTCACAGGTGGTGTGGAAACGTGTGCATATTATTTAGAACGTGCCTCTTACAATTGCGATATCTCAGGAACGATGATACTTGAAGAAAAATTTATTGAGATTATTTTTCTAGAGAATTTTGAAATCTACACCGTTGGTCTGAGGTATTTTTCTGATTCCACTCACCGTTTTCGAGAAAAACTAAAAAACCTGAAAATTTGACATTTGACCCCGAATACCTTTTTTAGCACACATGGAATTTTTGGGGACTTTTAAATTTTCATTCTTTATTTTGAACTCTAGGTCTTCACCAAAATTTGGCTCTGTCGGAATTTTTGTTGATTCAATTGTATAATTCGACCGGATTAATTGCATTTCTGTTATTGCTGAATATAATTCATTTTCGTACTAATATGAAACGTGTGATGACGATATTATTAAATTCGTGAATCATTCTACATACTCAACTAGAAAACCTGTTGTGTTTACCTCGTGTATTCAGTGTCGCAGTATATGCAAAAGGGACCAAAGGATAAAAGTTGAAATGAGAGAGAAAACGATAATGAATGATCCGAACCAAGGAACAATTGATGTAATGCGGTGTTAGGGTGTAGCACCGAGTAAAGTTGAGTGTCAATGCCGTACAATCGAAATTGGATTCAGAGATCTGAGTGGAAATAGATTTTGCAGCAACCGTATGAGTTTGAAGGGTGAGTTGGATCTCGGTGCGGTTTTCGTTCTGTAGATGAAATGAAATTCGAAAGTGTTGCAATCAATACTTCTTGTTGATGAGCATGAAGAAATCGATGTTTTGCCAGCTCATTTTAAGAATTGTCTACACAAATCATTTCCGGATTGCAAGATATAATGCAATAATACATTGGCAATAAACTTATGTGAACATTCAGCATTTAGCGATATAATATCGTTATGATTATAGTGATAAAATACTGTAAACAATAAATTGGGCGAAAAAAAAATATATTTGGAATTATTCAATTGATTATACTTCATAATTATAAGTTCTAACATGCAATACCATTCTTTTCTTATTAATCTCCTGCAATCTTCGAACTCAACTTTCATTCACTTCAACTAACCAAATACTCTTCCTCTCCCTCTTTTTTGAAATACATATTTCATTATAATCTGTTGTTGGCAATATAGTTATAGTTATATATATATATATATATATATATATATATATATATATATATATATATATATATATATATATATGGCCTGGTTAAAGAACAACTCTTTGTTAAAATTGTCGAGCTTTCGAAAAATTTATTTCCATTATCAAGACATCTGTAAATATTATCTATGTTAGTGAAAACAATACAAATATTTGTGAAAATTGACTTACTAACGTGAGGATATAATGGAGGATAGCTGGTTGCCTACAGTCGTCATTAAACAACAAAAAAACATTCTCCACAAGGATAAAAATTGGGAAGATGTACGCCGTACATGTTCGTTAAATGGATTAAAACGATTAAAAAAGTCACTGTTTGGCTCTAAAATATAATGAAAGTGAAAAATTCACTTTCTGAAGGCAATTGTCCTCCACTGCTAAAATGGTAGGGTTATTAAAATCAATATGGTGAAAAGTTGACAATCTGTGTTCAGCTAGAGCACAACTGTTTTTTTTATAAGTTTGCAATCGCTTCTATGGGACGTGATGCGCCCTGATAGATTTCTACCCGTCTGTCCAATATAGACCTTGTCACAATTTGAACATGGTATCTGATATATGACGTTGGATTGTTCTATTATAGACAAAGGGGTTTTGGTTTTACTATAGGGACTGTTTACTACCTTCAGATTCTTCTTGGCTATGCGTAAGTCCTCAGATTTAAATATACTCGTGAGTCTCGGCGTAAGTTCGTGTAAATATGGTAATGATCTATACTTATATAAAACTGCCGGTTGGGCATTATTATTTTTTGAAACATTGTTGTTAATTGCAGTATTATTATTATTGGTTGAAAAATTGTTATTAATTGGAAAATTGTTCATACCAGTATTGAAAAGAATTTTGTTAATGGTAGAACAAGGGTATGAGTTTTCTCTGAGGATTTGTCTGAGTACCCTAAGATCTTCCTGCTGGTGAAGTGGGTGTGACAACTTCAACACTCTATTCTTCAGTGCAGTTATAAGATTCTGTTTCATACTTTTGTGGTGATACGAATGGTAGTTGATCGCTTTCTCTTTATAGTGTTACACCCTAGGTGGTTCCACTTATGTGTCGCTTGCCGTAAAGGCACGATTCATTTCAAATCCTCTGGATATCTATCACAGTTTGTCTTCGATACGAGGACCATGCCAACCCACAGCTGATGAAGGCCAAAGCCAGAAATAGCTAGCTATCTTGTGGTGGGCATTTCGAATTGAATGCAAATTGTGATAGACCAGAGAATTTGATAATCTATTTATCAGTTTCCTGATTCATCTTGCTTCATAGCAAATAACACTTTCTCTTTATATATATATATATATATATATATATATATATATATATATATATATATATATATATATCTATATATATATATATATATATATATATATATATATATATTTATGCCATGCTGGTGAGCTTCTCATCAGCGTCACAAGTGGCCTGGACATTTTTTATAGGTCGATAATAATGGGTGCAATCTAGAGCTCATATGACCGTGGAGAGATTAAAGCAGAATTGCCACAAGAGTTTTACCCCTTTTACTTTTTGTATGGTACATGGAAACTTGATTCAATTTGGTGCCTTATCTATTATACTATCCGAAACCTGAGATATATCGCTTCGAAAGCCTGGATCAGTAAGATAACTTCTTCATGTCCTTTTGAGCTGAAAGAGCACCGCCACGAGTATCATAACATTTCTAGTAAAAAATATTGTGCAAGAAATTCAACACTGTCTCAAACTCATGATCTGTTTACTATCACTCATTTTTCTTCTCATCCTTTTCCTTACGTATATTCATATAAGTACATCCCCGTTATTTCAACTGACAGAAAGTGAGCATGGGTTGGAATAGAATCCAAATCATTTGAGAATATACTTCGACCAAAAGTTGATACCGATTTTTATTTACAAATAATTAAAGCAAACATTATTTTGCCCGGGAAAACTGAGAAATTCCCTTAGTAATTTCTCCGTTTTCATTCAACCTAAGTAATTGCAGCCAAGAGAAAATATCTAACTAAGTAATTCTCGAAATAACTTGAGTTTTAGCATCTACAGTTCATTCACTTTATCCAATGAATCTTTGGACAAGTTCATGACTGGTAATACAATCCTTGACAAGTTCAGGTCTTTATTCACCATAACCTCTCCACACTCCACTCCAGCTTGGATAATTCCTTGCCAAATATCATCATCTTAATAGTAAGAAGCACGGAAAGCAAGTCTTCTATCTTGAAACTTGGAAAGTAGCGAGATTTTAATTTTTTTTTTTTCATTCGATGTTTTCATAAATAATTGAAATGTTTCTGAATAAATAATGAGTTGCTTGGTTTAGAAGAGGTTGTGAAATCACTTATATTCCACCTTTCTGCGGACGGCCTCGTATTTTTCTTGTGCAAAAAAGTGCAAATCCCCTTTTTATAAAATTTGCAGGGTGATAACCTCGAATAGGTGCGGCGCTTTCTGACTTCGGATTCGTGTTCTATTTCTATTATAATTTGTCAGTTAGCGCACTTGAATAGTGGTTCATATCATCTAAAAGAACAATTCGTTCCGGCCAGCCCCAACTCACCTAAAAAAATTGTTGTTCTGAAATTGTTCGTACCGTTAACCAGCTGACGAACGTCAACCCTCAGAAGTCCAAACTTGTGCGAGCAATGGATCAACGAGGCCTTACCTTTTAACGTGCGATTACCCAGCACGGTGGCCCGGCTAGGATTCGAACCCCGGCCTTCCGCTTGACAGGCAGATATGCTAACCACTACACTACCGAGACCACAATATACCAACCAACCTATAATAGTATATTACATTACTAGTGCGGAAAGTGACATTTTCCACGCGAGTGGGAAATATTGTAGCACGAGGCGTAAGCCGAGGGCGACAATATCACGAATTTGAAAAATCATTGTGGCACAAGTAATGTACACTATTTTTCCTACGACCATCTATATACCATGTAAATGAAATATCGTGTATGTGTAATACGCTACAATTTAAATTTGACAGCTGACAGTCCCTAGAGGGGTACTTGCAATTGAGTATCAATGAATATAGATTTAATGGCGTCGGCCAGAATCGTAGCTTCAATGTAACGATCTTTGTAATAAATACTTATAATTCATAATATAACTGTTGAATTGACATCATTTTTATGTGAACTGTGAATACACAATTAGTATATTGAGTTGCCAGACGAATCTGAAGTATTTTTTGTCTCAGTTTATGTTTGAATATTGTTTCTACAAAAAGTGCATATGAATTCGCAATAGATTTATAGTGCAATGAAGAATGATGATAATTAACGTTTATTTGAAAATGTGACAATAGGTGAGTACTTATAAAACAACAAATCTTTTCCTTTTCTTTATTTTTTATGGATAATTAGTTAATCCAGTTAATATAAATATAATAACAATAGGAAGGAGCAATCATTAAAGTAACCTGTAAATCTTAAAGGATTAACGGTTTTGACGGCTTATTGACATCCGTGCGGAAAGAATAAAGGTCAATTTCCATGGGAGTAGAGAGTGCAATATGTGTCACTTTTCTATATGGTCGTAGGAGAAATATGTAATATACTGAAACCTATCAGAAAACAACTACTTCCCCGGCTAATACCACGAAGGGCCTTGAATCGTACCCGACAGGTGTCAATGCAGAATTTTTTACAGAGAATATTCTTGCATATGGGTATGATGATGCCAGAATGTAGTTTTTTCTGGCAGATGTTAGTCCATTAACCTAAGAGTTAGTGAGTTGTTTTCGAAATATCAATTTGGATTACAAGAAGGATGATTTCATTTGACGAAGCTTGAGGAAGCTTTTGTTTGGTGAAACACATGTTTTGTAAATCAATTCTCGGTGTGAATCTTTAACTGTGATATTTCTGTTAATATGGCTTTTCATCAATTAATTGGAAAGATTCGGCTACATTCCGTATAATTAAAATCAACAGTTAAAATCAGAGTTTTTCTTCTCCGAATAAAATAAATGGGAATTTTAAAACCTCTATGGAAGAAGTGAAATAATAAAATGAGCTGATACAAGTTATTTCTATGTGATTCAGTGCCTGTCGTGCAATATAGGCAGAGGAGTAGTTGTTTCAGATGGACTCTTTATTACTATTGTGGATGAATGAAACGTCTTTGAATGATATACATACACTTTTTTGGGGTTTCACTTCTTTCAAAGAAGTTTTCCAAATCCTTTTTTTCGAAGAAGAAAAAATTCAAAAAAAAACTCCTCAAACGATTTTCATATATTCCGTGAAGAATCGGACATGGTATATCGAGATATTTTCTCTTGGCTGCAATTTCACTATGGTTTCGAAAATAAGGTAGGTATTCACAGTTTTTTGTTTCTATCGTTATTACAATCGAGTAAAACTATTATCATGAGAAGATATGATGAGGAAAACTTGAACGTTTTTCATATTTTGGTTTTCAAAATGTTCTCAGAATGTTTTCTCTCTTGTAAGCCTAAACATGAGAAAAAATGAGTAGCTGAAATCATTCAACATAGTTCACCCCGTAGCTGTGCACGTAATTGACAATTGCTATTTGAGTTATTCATCACGTTAAAACTCATTATCTGCGGTGAATGTCACGTCCTAATTCCATGTAAATTTATGGAGAGAGTGGAAATGGGGTGGAATATCTATTAAGCAAAACCGAGAAATATTTGGGACAAGGGTCCCTTTCGCCCTGCACGATAAATCAACCTCGGATTGAAATACTGTTACTCA
>JAVJAQ010004560.1:0-21489 GCA_032362365.1 Zygogramma bicolorata | reverse complement strand
TAACAGTATTTGTATCCGAACCGATTCGATATAGTTTATTTATTTATTGAAAGCAATTCAAACAGGTTCAATGAACCTAATTACCTACATCTTATTTTGTGTCTACTTAGAATGAGTCATTTTTCTATATATCTAAATCAACTTAAACTTAAAATTAGTTCTCTATAGTTTCAAATTATATTTTGACAGATAGTGATGTTAATGAATAATTATGTTGAGAGAGAGAGAACATTGGAATTGGAAGTATTCACACTTTCAATTATCTGATCAAACAAGAAAAAAATAGAAAGCCCTGACCATAACATAGTGTATTCATTCCAGAAATTGGCTGAAACATGGAAAAAGTATGTGGAGTAACTGAGTTGTCGAGTTACAGACTGAAATTAGAAAAAAAAATAGAAATTCAATTTTTTTTTATGTGAGAACGAAAAATATTGTAATTAGTATCGAATATATCAATTTGAACTTTTTTTAAACTCTATTGAAACCTGTTGCTAAGAGCGGAAGAATTGAAATGCAAATCAAGTGAGAAAATCAAAGGAAATACTGTTGTTACAAAAAATCGAGATTTCGAATATGAAATATGAGTCAAAAAAAAAATTAAATAACGAAATAAATGAAATAATATTGTGACAAGAAAATTGAGGTATCGAATATGAAATACTTGTCAAAAAGTGTAAATAAAGAAATTGAATGAAATATTATGGAAAAAGTAAAAATAAAAATTAAAAAAAAATTAAACCAAGTTACAAGTTGAGTGTACTCACGACGTTTCGATTGCTGGTATCCGCAATCGTCTTCGGGTGATGACTAACAATATTTCGAGGTGTGGTCGGTTATAAAGCCCCCAATTTTCCTATGGTGGGGGAAAGGGTGTTACTACCAAGGAGGCGAGCGGTTGCTACTACTAGAAGTGTGCCGATCGATCTTCAGCGGGAAATGGATGTATTGGCGCGAGATTCTCCATCATCAAGCCGCAGCCGGTCCATGCCTTGGATAAGCGGCCTCCACACATTCCGGATCTCCACGCTGGCGTGACTGAATGCGTCGTTGTTGCAGATGTAGGCGGCTTCCTTGAATTTCCTTTTGAACCAGTGCTCCTCCTTGACCTCGGCTTCAGACCATTTGATGCTGTGATGGTTTGTCCAAACATGCTCCGCTATTCCTGATTTCGTTGTTTCTCCTCGTTGAGTGTTCGCCTATTCTTACTTCCAATGGTCTTCTGGTTTCTCCGATGTAGGATTTGCCGCACTCGCATGGTATTCGGTAAACGCAGTTGTTGGTGTCGCTGTTTTTATTCGGTGGTCGGATTTTTGTGAGCTGGCTGCGTATTTTGTTCCCTGATCGAAAACAGACTCTGACGTTGTATTTCCCACCTATCCTCTTGATCCTCTCTGAAAGTCCTCTCACGTAGGGGCTGGTAAGAATTTGCTGTTCCAGTATCTTCTTAGTGTTCCTCTGATTGAAACATGTTGTTCAACTTTGCTCTTGAAACTATGAGTATTCAGAGATTTGAGCCCCTGAGGTGAAAAGTTATAGAGTCTCAGATCTAGAGAATTAGTCTGGGATTTTGTCAGTCTGAAACGAGTTTGCCTGAGATGATTTGCAGTTCGAGTTTGGTAGTTGTGAAAGTCAGAATAAGTAGAAAATGTGTCCATATGGTTATGTATCTTCTGAATGGTAACGTAAATGAAGAGCGAAGAAAGCGGCATAATGAAGTATTTTCTGAAAATTGGCTTGCAGTGGTCCCTATATCCAGCACCAGCGATAATTGCCTTCTTTTGTAGTGTGAAAACTTGTGACGCATTGCAAGATTTTCCCCAGAGAAGTATTCCATAAGATATATGACTATGAAAAAGGGAAAAATAGCATGATCGCATTGTGTTGAAACATAATTGATTCCTGAGATTGATAGATATATTTTTTGAATTACAGATAAGAAATAAACCCATTTTGCACAGTTTCTATTGTCTTGATTTTATTCGATGCGGATGGGTTCCAAATAATAGATGCATATTCTAGACGTGACCGGACTATGGATGTGTATAAAAGCTTAATTGTCTTTACATTTTCAAATTCCTGTGTCATGCGTTTCAGAAAACCTAAAAGCTTCTGGGCATTGGCAACAATTTATGAAAAATGATAAAAAGAAGAGGTCCAAGGTTAGACCCCTGCGGAACTCCAGACCCCTCCAAAAACCATTTTGAGTTTTCACCCCGAAATTTAACTGTCTGATACCTTCGTTGAACGTAACTAGTCATAAGGTTCAGTAGATTGTCACTAAAGCCATATGTTGCTAATTTATCAATAATAACATCGTGGTGTACCTTATCAAATGCTTTAGCGAAATCCAGGTACAAGCAATCCACCTGATATCCTCTCTTCATCATATCCGCAACGTTGCAGGTGGAAGTAACTAAGTTAGATTCCACTGACCTGTTCCTCATGAAACCATGCTGTGTTTCTGACAAGATGTTTTTCATGTTCCAATACATTTTTTTGTGTGAAATGCATTCAAACTATAGTTCGAATTCTGTCATATTTTGACATTTGCATTACAATTTAATCGAATTTTGCTCGAAGTTTTCCATAATTCCACTGTTCTTTTCAACCAGATATTTGTCGTTTCCAGTTAAATTCTCTACCGTAGTTTTTTTAGTTATTAGTTTATCTTTCGTTTCCTTCAATTATTAGTTGTTTTCCGTTCGTTTAATAACTAATTTTATCTACACCCGTACTCTAATAATACACTTATATGCCCACAACCCGTTTTATAATGAAATCCATTACGATACAGATTTTCATTACGATACAGATTTTCAACCAATAGAAACCCATTATTTTTCAATCAAGCATGATGTGCAAGCTTTGCATTTTGACGTTTGTCAAGTCAAAATTAGTAGGTATTGAATTTTTGAAGAATTTAGTCAATTTTCGATAATAGTATGAAAATGTCTTATAGCAGGGATATAGAAGAATTACCAGCGACCCTCCACAGATGTCTTAGACAAGAAAAAAATACAATCGAAAGGATTATATTTTTTCATTTGACAAATGCAAGACATATGTTTTTATTTCATTTATATAAGCTCTCATGTCCGAATGGTCAAAGGCGCCGGTAGTGAATAATTACGTTCGGGTTCAATTCCTGACGTCGGCAGAATTTTTTTTTCCTTTTTTTTTCTCCTTTTCATTTCTCATTGTTGTATTTTCCGTGGTTATACCATTAATTATAATTTTGTAGAATTTTTCAAAGAAATACGATTGATTACCTACTATTATTGTGTTCAATATAAATACGTAATAATATAATAATTTTAGTTCTTCATTATTTATTGGGTGTAGATAAAATAGCGTATGCAACTCTCATGTAATGGTTATTAATACACTCGCATAAACCATACGAAACTCACCTTCGGCTCGTTTCGTATCCCGGTTTATGCTCATGTATTAATAACCATCATTACACGATCGTTGCATAATATACTATAAGTGTCGTTTCGAATAGTGTTCCATAATGGATATCAAACGCTGTTGTGGACAAAATAATAAATCATCTATTCGTCTTTTTCGAATTCTGATGGTTAGTACAAAACATTCAATACATGTACTCAAGTTCAAGTGGTCAATATAACGCGAGATTATTCTGACACTGATAAAAACAAAGTTCATCCTGCTCACTGTTCACTTTGCTGAAAGTTATATTTATGTTATTTGTTGATTGCTGTTTAGAATTTACCAGTTTAACATATTCATTCCGAGTTCCAACATTAGTGATAATGAAAAATTTAAAATCATGGAATAAAAGAGAGTGTTTTCAAATGCGGCCTTCTTGTATAGCGCCATAATAGCCTGCACTATAGCATTCTTCCTAATTAATCAATTGAAATTACTCAGGTTGTTCTGGACTTTGTATGGAGGGTCCAATTCATTTCGAATTGAACACTAAAATGCTTACCAAACGCTTTATTGATGTACTATTTCTTCCATCTCTGTGGTCCAACTCCACTAGCTCTCACGCCGATAACGATATTTCGGAGAATCTAATCAAATTATGAGAAAACTTTCAGCACCGAATAGTTATAATTCCTATTAATTTTGATATCAATTTCTCATAACATAATATATTAAAAATATAAAGCAAATGAATCTATCTGTAATATTCTGTATTTATTTCTGAACAGAAACAAACCCAAAAAATATAGCGAATTCTTAGGTAAGAACTCTTGCAATTTTTGACAGAATTCGTGTATCTTTATCCTTCATTACGTAGGGTGTTGAAAAAAGAAATATACTGATTCTGTCCGAGTTCTCTGTCTAAAAGAATTCGCTAATAGAAATTTCGTCAAGAATTCATGTCATGTGTCTAGAGTTGGAGTCATCTGTAAACAAATTTCAGGAATGTGAATTTCCCAGGACGCTGTACGTCATTATCAAGTTAGCCGCAGGTCTGGCCTTTTTGATGAAAACATTAACATTTTATTTACTGGTATAGAAATCATTTCACAAGGAATATATGCATCTTGATCCGAATTTGTATAGAGAACTTAGCATTGGCAAACTAATAACATCAATGTGACTTCAGTTATCTACTGGGAAAGAAAGATTTACTAACACTAACAATACGTAAGTTTTTGTATCTTCATCACCACCTTCCAGAAAAGCGAGTGTTTTTTCACTCCACCACCAACTAGTGATTTCGGGGTAAAAAATTGTTACAATGGGTGAAGGACTTTCCAAACAACACACTAAAATTGTTACGAGGGGTGAAGGACTTGCCAAACAACACACTGAATACTTAAATGTACGTTTGCTTGAATGTGGTTTACAATGTTTCTTGCTGAGTGATATTGGTTCGGGCTTCCATTGTATCTATGTTAACTCTATTGAAGCCTGTTATGAAAAAAAAAATGGAAAAAGTGTCAATTGAACCGATAAATCACGAATGATGAAATAAAGGGTGGGAATCAAATCAAATAAGGCACACAAATTCGAATGAGAAGATTGCATTGGGTTTTGGTAAAGGAAATATGATGTTAGGTATGGAATAGTAAAATCGAACAAATTCGAATGAAGAAATATGAATCAATATGAACAGAAGTTGAAACTGAGTTTCAGGTTGAGTATACTCACTACGTTTCGTCGCTGGTATCCACGATCGTCTTCAGGAGATGACTGAATCAATGTTCAGTGCTTATGCTTCCAACTACATCCAGCGCATTCTCAGACTTCTCATACTGTGACCACCTATGTCTGTTTACCGTGTCATTTCTCTCAAATTTCAACAATTTATATGGAACATTAGTTTTTCTACGACCACAGAGGCAAGCAACACATATTGCACTCTCTACTCCCATGGAAAATGACCTTTATTCTCGTGTAGAAAGTTATTTTCTACACTAGTGCGGGTAGTACTTTCTGCACGGCTGTCAATAGGCTCTTCCTCATTGATATTATTCACATAAAAACTGGACTCAAAACTAGTTATTCATAAAGAGAAGAAGAAAAAAATTCCTACCTTTTTTGATGCATTTCTGAGACTGAATTCCAAATGAAATCGATCGAAAATACAAACGCATTGTCCGACCGATGTCTAGATGCAATATCAATGAATACCTTCAATTCAATAGCAGTGACCGGGACCTTGAACAAAAGAGTTATGTAATTATAAACATGTTATTGTTATATTTTCATACATGGACAGATCATTTCGAATGCTAGCTATCTCTGATAGTTTTCCGTTCTGATTGAATGAACAGAGAAAAATACTGAAAAAGTCATTCATATTTATCATATCTTGTGAATATATTGTTCCATAGCCACTTGTGAAAATCACGTAGGATAAATTTATCATTTTCCTCCTAGAAAAGAAAATTTTTCTTCCAGGAATTTCCTTGTAATATCAGTTGAATTTCCTCTCCACATATTCTTGCTTATATGTTAAAGGTTTCTGATTTGTCAAACTGAGCACTTGTATTTGTACAATATTTTTGCAGAGATCTAGAGCCCAGATATTTTTGTCCACCACTTGCCAAGTTGAGATTTACTTGAATAACATCGACAAGATATATGTATTGATACTGAGTTGAATATTCGCTCAAAAATAATTACAATAATTTTAATAACCTGTGCAATATTTCAATTCGAAACCTCCCTAAAACTCTTCAAACCTCTTTTGGCAAGGAGTTTCAAAGTTCAACAACTCTATTGAAAAAAGATCCCTGAGCCAGCGAGGTTCGACAGGTCTCCAAGCTCACAACAAAGGGGTGGGAATTCCTTACTCGTCGGGTCATCCGTGAAGATTCTGCCAAGGGTGGAACGATGATTAGATATATTGTTATATAATAGGACCTCGCGGATGTGTGAGTCCAAATAATTGGGAGAATCAGGAGAAAAACTGAAAGCCAGTTACAAAATTGGCATCGCCAGGAAAAAAAATCATAGTTTATTCTCTTTACGACAGGTTTCGAAAGATTTTATGTCTTGATGAATCCAACGTGTTGCCCATGTGACATGATCTGAAATAATGAAACATGATCAAAACATCCAATAAAGATCAATTTTGACGTTGGATTTCGCCGAATGCATAAAACTTTGGTCAGAATAAACCTTCAAGTAATAGATATGAGAAATTTCACACTTCGATAATAAACTAATGAAAGCTAAATCATATGTAAATCCCCCAATTTCAACGTTTCCTGTTGACAAATTACAGAATACATTGTTTTATTGATGCTGACAATTCAGTCGAATATATAAGCACTCCAATCTAAACGATTGTCGATTTCTATCTTGTTTCCTGTTGATCATCTATTTCAGACAAACGGGTTTGTGTTGTCATCATCCAGTCATGTTTCCCGTGACAAGTGTTTAAACAAGAAACGCTTTCAAAATCAATTGGCATTCTAGGGTCCCCATAATAATCATAATGTTTCGAACCTGATCACAATCCGTAGACACCTTGTTCAAGATCATATTCAGGCCATAGAAAATTGAATTCCTTTCTTTCCACGGGATAATGCCTACTATTTCTGTCAACACTATGCATTGCTTAGAACTACCCAATTTTTTGCATTCGTTATCGTTCAGGAATATGAACCAACTAATTGTTTACTTTCGAAACCGTATCGTTTACGATAAATATAACAAACACATCGTGCCGAAGCGTTATTACTCAACAAACGATTTTTCAATGCAACCCACTAATTATATCATTATGACATAGTTCTTGATATCAATTATGGAAGGTTGAACACTTTTTCACTCCATTCCATTTGAAATTCAGCCACGAAGTTGAAAAATTTGCATTTGTTATAGAGCCAGCGAAAGTTTTACAACTTAATTGCTAACAACGTTGACTGTCCAGACTTTTAAGCAGACCCTCTATTCGTGAATGACAGTAGAACATCTCCCATTGATTTTTTCTTTCGGTGCTGCGAATATTTTTTAGGGATAAGAAAAGGGATTCACACATAATCAAGGCAGAAAGGAGTCATTCTATGCATTTTGGGGGTTGGCGGTAAGCTAATAATTGGTGGAAAATGTTATGTTGTTTCAGCCCCTAAAATCAATTTTTCGCGATTATTCCGAAAAAATGAACTCATAAAAAATTTCTATTTCAAAATTTTCCATCGTGAAATTCTATATCGGATGGCCTAATCTTTGGTCGACAAGATTTGTGAGAAATGATCAGTGTTACATATGTGTATGAATATTTATATCTCATTTATTTGTGCCACAGGGTATAAGTATTGGTCTTTCGTTGTGAATAGAAGTAAGCTGATAAAAAACTGTCAGGGGGTTTTCGATACTTTCAGATCCATTCAATACGACCATTGTTTACTGAATGAGGAAGAATAAAGTTGGCTTATTCAGAATCGTGTTTCTTTTTGGTTGTATCAGCACCCTCACATTAGGGTGTAATATGTTACAAGTTGGCGACGAGGAAAATTAGTATACATATAATTGTGAGTGAATAGTAGTGAAAATTTTGTGTTCATCATGGCGACCATACAGTATACCGGTCATGTTCAAGAGTTTTGCCCAATTTCTTCAGATTGGTCAATTTATAAAAAACGTCTGGGAAATTATTTTGTGGCAAATGATATTGTAGACGATGGACGAAAACGTGCGATACTACTGAGCCTTCTGAATGAGGAGGCTTATAAACTTTTACATAACATGTGTATTCCGGAGGAACCGGAAAGCATATCGTATGAGGACATTATTAAACGCATGGATGATTATTTCAAACCGGTAGTGTCAGTGTTCGCGAATCGTGAAAAATTGTATGATTCTCGAAAAGCACTCCACGAGTCGGTTAAAGAGTGGGCGGCTCGACTTCAAAGTTTGGTAGCAGTGTGTTGTTTTTCTGGAAAAGTTGAAATTGAACGAGCGCTAGTAGATCGTTTCATTTGCGGTTATGATGAGGGGTCAGTAAAAGATCGACTGTTTGAAGAGAGGTCGGATGTGACTTTTTCCAAGGTGGTCGAAATTGCTTCTTCAAAATCAGCTAACCGTCAGCCATTTTGCCCAGAGACGGTTAAACGGGAACCTGAAACTTACTTCGCAAACTCGAGGGGCTCGGCGCAGACAGCTCGTCCTCAGTCACAATCTTTTCAGTCGAAAAATCACAGTGGCAACACCGGCAGCAGGATCTTTCCATCCCCTTCTAGAGCAAGTACTCCGTCACAAAGTAAGTGCGCATGTTGTGGCCGTAAAAATCATTCAGCGGACAGGTGTTCCTATCGGGAATGTTATTGTCACAATTGCAATCGCAAAGGACATCTAGCCCCGGTTTGTCCAAGTAATAATCAAAACATAAATAAGTCTAACCAAAATATGTTTAGAACCAATTTTCTGGAAGCTGATGATTCTTGTCTCTTCAATATTGATGGCAATTCTGATCCAGTTTGGATAGATTTGTTTATTGAAGGCAATGCATTTAGGTTCAATTTGGACACGGGAGCAAGTTATAGTGTAGTATCTGAAAATTTCTATAAAAATAATTTTGCTAGAAAACCTTTAGCTTTCACAGATAAGTATTTCAATCTTTATAATGGTGACAAAATTGTACCTTTAGGTTATTTTTCTGTGGATGTTGAATTCAAAAATGTTGTAAAACCTTTAAATTTTTATGTGATCAAAGAAGGTGGTCCACCTCTTTTGGGATGTGATTTTTTCAACTCATTTGAACTGCGTATTCATAATCTGAGCCATTTGAATATTTCTAATGATTTGAATGCTTTATTGAACAAATATACATCACTGTTTTCGCCGGGTTTGGGCACTTTCAATAAAGGTTCTATGTCAATAAAATTAAAATCAAATATGGAAGTTCGTCCTAAATTTTTTAGGGCTCGCTCTCTGCCTTTTGCTATGAGAGA
The DNA here is from genome assembly GCA_032362365.1 of Zygogramma bicolorata. Lineage (NCBI taxonomy): Eukaryota > Metazoa > Arthropoda > Insecta > Coleoptera > Chrysomelidae > Zygogramma > Zygogramma bicolorata. The sequence goes on along the minus strand of JAVJAQ010004560.1, from coordinate 12,103 downwards.
AATGGTGGAAAAGGAATTGGAAAGATTGCGAAGTCTTGAAGTGATTGAATCAATAGAATATTCGGAATGGGGAACACCAATTGTTCCGGTTTTAAAAAAAGACGGTTCAGTCCGCATTTGTGGAGATTTTAAAGTAACCGTCAACCCTTTCATTGAAATAGACCCTTTTCCCTTGCCGAAAATTGAAGATTTGTTTGTTCAACTGCAGGGAGGCGTTCACTTTTCAAAACTAGATCTTCCCAACGCTTATCAACAAATTTGCCTTGATGATGAATCAAGAAAAATCATGGTTATATCCACGCACAAAGGATTGTTTAGGTACAATCGTGCACCATTTGGAATTGCAAGTATTCCCGCGAAATTCCAAAAGATCTTAGAGACTTTACTTCAGGGGTTGAAAGGTGTCGTATGTTTTTTGGATGACATACTGATCACTGGTAAAAATCGCGCGGAACATTTGCAACGTTTAGAGTCAGTTCTTTCAGTTCTGCAAGATGCAGGGCTGAAATTATCTTTAGAAAAATGTAGTTTTTTTCAATCAAAAATCTCGTACCTAGGACATGATATCGATGCCGAAGGCTTGCATACTTCAGAGTCAAAAGTTTTTGCCATAATGAATGCTCCAATACCCACCGATATACATTCCCTGAAATCATTCTTAGGGCTGATTAATTACTACGGGAAATTCGTCCCAAACCTTTCGACTATTTTGAACCCATTATATAATCTTTTGAAAGGTAAAGTAAAGTGGGAATGGTCATCGAATTGCCAAACGGCTTTTGAAAAAGTAAAAAAACTTTTGGGGTCCGCTCCAAGTTTAGTTCCAATTTGCCCTTACGCTTGACAACGGACGCAAGTGATTATGGGGTGGGATCGTTAATTTCCCATATTATGCCTGATAAATCAGAAAAAGTTATCGCGTATGCATCAAGAACGCTGTCCGATACTGAACGCAGATATTGCACACTAGAAAAGGAAGCTTTGGGGGTCATCTTTGGTTTGTGCAAATTCCATAATTATCTATTTTTAAAAAAATTTACACTGGTTATTGATAACAAGCCGCTATCATATATTTTTAACCCCTACAAAAACATTCCGGTGTATGCCGCAAACCGTTTAAAGCGATGGGCGTTAATACTTTCTAGTTATAATTACGATGTCGAACTGGTTAAATCAGAAAAAAACTTAGCCGATACGCTATCACGTTTACCAGTACCTTCAGAAGAAAATTCGTGGGCTGAAGTCGAATTTAATTTTATTAATTATGTTAGCAAGAATGAACATATTCCAGTGGATTTCTATAAAATTCAAACAGCAACATCGCAAGATAAAATTTTGTTCTCAGTTTTGAAGTTGGTGAATACTGGGTGGAAAAAAAATAGCTCGTGGCATAAGAATCCAAAATTTGAAAGTTTTTACCGAATACGGAATGAATTGAGTATTGAATCTAATTGCCTATTATGGAACAACAGGATCATAATTCCTGAAAGCTTACGCGAAGTTATCTTAAAAGATTTGCACTCGACACACATGGGCGTGGTCAAAATGAAAAGCTTGGCAAGATCATATTTTTGGTGGCCTGGAATCGGTGAAAATATTGAGGAAATGTGTAGAACGTGTCAAAATTGTTTAGTTCATAAAAAATCCCCTGATAAGTCAGTTCTAACTTCATGGCTCTGGCCTAACCAACCTTGGTATCGACTTCACATAGACTTCATGGGGCCATTTTTGAATAAGTATTTTCTGATCCTTTTAGATGCCCATAGTAAATGGATCGAGGTGTTCCCGATGACGGTGATAACCTCAAAGTTGACAATTGAAGTCTTACGGTCGTGTTTCGCGCGTTTTGGCTTACCAAAAAAACTAATCACAGACAACGGGAGGTCGTTTTGCTCTGCGGAATTTGAGGATTTTTTAACAAAAAATAATATCGCGCATATCACTACCCCGCCTTACCACCCTTCTTCTAATGGCGCGGCAGAGAATGCTGTGAAAACAGTAAAATATGCATTAAAAAATGCACTTGGTAAAAACTCTAACTTGAGTAATTTGAATTTAGTTTTGAACAATTTTTTAATGGACTATCGTTCAACAAAGCATTGTACAACAAACGAAAGCCCAGCCAAACTGTTGCTGGGTCGGGAACTGCGGACACGTTTCAATGTCTTGTTACCAGATTATGAGTATGATAATGATTTGAAGGATCGACTCTCAAAAAGGCAGGCAAAGCAAAAAGAATATCATGGTGGAAAACGCGATATTTGTTTTATACCGGGTGAAAGTGTAACAGTGCGGGACTATCGGAAAGTGAACTCAAAATCGTGGATTAAAGGAGTAATTTTTAGAAAAATCGGGAGATCTGTTTATATTGTGATCATTCCAGAACTTAACGTCAGATGGAAGAGTCATTTGAACCAAATAAAAAAAATGTATTTTACTGAGTCAGGAATTTTAGAAAAAAAGGAGATAACAAACGATAAAAGCGACACCGAAAACGGGGATTCAAAAGACGTTTCTACTGAAATTGTGTTCACCGATGAAAAAGTTGATAATAATGGAGACAGGGTTTGCAATGAGAGACCAAAGAGAATGGTCAAACCCCCAGAACGGTGGGCATATTATTAGTTTTTAGATGTTACATATGTGTATGAATATTTATATCTCATTTATTTGTGCCACAGGCTATAAGTATTGGTCTTTCGTTGTGAATAGAAGTAAGCTGATAAAAAACTGTCAGGGGGTTTTCGATACTTTCAGATCCATTCAATACGACCATTGTTTACTGAATGAGGAAGAATAAAGTTGGCTTATTCAGAATCGTGTGGGTGTAATATGTTACAATCAGTTTCGTAGTTTTGGCAGATATCTCGGAATTGGATACTTGTGAGAAGAAATTGTGTGCTATAAAATTGGTTCATCATCACATTATGACTTCTTGCATAGGATATAAAATTGTTGAGCATTGCTTTCACACATAAGAATTATATACGAGTATCCAAGTGGATAATAAAATATGAACATACGTAATCGCAGTGAGTAACCAACGTTTGCATTTTTTTGCAGGATGGGACACCGAAACCGATCGAATATCTTCAGAACACATGCGTTATTCAGAGAAGGGCATCCACTTATCATAATCTCAACTGTAATAACTCTCCCTCAGCCCTTGGTCACTATCACCCAAACAATCTGAATAATAGTAAAATCAGTAAGTGTGACACATCATTGAAAATGTAATTTCATAAAGAATTCAGCTTTATCAATTTTCACGACCCAATTTTTTATTTCGACGACGTCTTGCGAGAAAAACAACTTTTCCGTATTCCAAAATATGATACATCGTTTGCAACCTAATTTGACATAAAATCGGTGACAATGCAAATATGGTCTATTCGATTCAAAACTGATATGTGGTGGTTTTTAGGGTCGGAAATTATGATTCGTTTGTCAATTTCAAAAAAATGAGAAGATGATATTTTCCGTACGTTTCTTGTATGGTCGGGATAAGAGAATCGACCAACTGAGTTTCGTAATTCCACAGATCCTAAGCCGATGGTAATATCGCATCGTTTGGGAGGATTACGCCTGACTGAAAATTTGGCTTTGGACTCATATTCTGTGTAGACGATTACGATTACGATTAGACCCTGAGTCGTTCGTATAATATACCGGACGCCGACCTTATGTCGATCATGTCGTAGCAATATCGGTGTTTTGAGCTTTGACGATGATTGGTATTTACTGGGCATCAAGAAGTACTTGAGGGCGGTTTCCAGTCCCAAATTCTTGGAACATGAATGATTCATTGACATGGAGACATTAGCAATATTGATTTGCTTTTTGAGGAACATTCTTATCACTTAGAAGGCCCGGGAATAAAACCACCAACTCTAATTCTTGACAGAGTTACTGAGCTACTCTGATACAGAAACGAGACATGTCAATGAAAAATATCCAGATATCTTCGAGTATACTCACAGGATAATGCTAGCTACAAGCAATCCCCTTCAGAATGGGGATTACTCTCCAAGTATCTTGCAGCTATGAACAGGAATATAGAAGCATATAGAATGTCTTATGGAAATGCTGTGCATATACATCGAGAAGATCTCTTCAGCAGGTACCGATGCAATTTAGTGGATAAACCGATCCCCTCTAACGAACTCTACTACCAAAGAGCTGCTACTAAGATGTCTAGAAGGATGGTGCTGGGACTGATGCGATATTGTTTAGAATTTTATGGCGACACTTTTCTGTCATTAGTGTCATTTTTACGTATCGTGGTGTGTTTCTCAATTTCATCGCTAGTTGACGCTAATTGGAAGTGCATAGTCAACCGACCGATCGACAAACTATATTCTTTGATTCGAGCAGTCAACAAAATGAGCAAAATCTAATGTCATACTCATAAAAAACAAAATCGAAAGAAAGGAACACAATTATAGGGAATTTGGCCAGTATTCTAAACGAATAATATAGGTTGTTGATCAGTCAGCGTCCAAAAGTAAAAGTATAGCCAGCCGTCAGGTCGGCCGATTATACATTTCCTAGGAAATTTGTAACTCTTTTCGTTGCACACGCCATCTGAACTAATTTGATGTCGAAAAGCCATGATGCTTATTATCATAGTAGGCATGTGTCGCCACTTAGACTCCAAACTTTCCCAGGTATAAATCCCTACACCAGGGTTTCTAGATATCTTAGCTGCTATATGCTACTATCCTAGCCTTCAAGGAGAAAGAAAAATGGGCTAATGGGTTCAAGTTGAGTGAGCTGTGAGGAACTTCCAATATTTCCAGATACACAATACTGACAACTTCTGCAATTGATTCAGGAATAATCCATTTCCTTGCAGTGCAACCCATGCCAAGTAATAGTTGGTTGCCTTAGAATATCGGTAATCGGTACCCACATCACACTCATCCCAATTTGAATTTGGACGAACTCTATTGCATAAATACAGAATAATCGTTTGTCACACTATTGTGTTACTGCTAAATTTCTCCAGTGAACCAGTTCTCGAATGAAATGAAATTTGTTTTTGTAGAAATGTGTTTTTTTCCAATTCGACTATAATATATTCACTCTCATCGATATTATTTTCTCCGGCAAAATCTCCTTTCGCCATCAGGAGGATAGCCACCAGAGCAAATATCTCAAAGGCTGTTTCCACTTCTTCAATTCCATCCTTCCTCTTCAGGTGTGATATCCCATTCATGGTTATTAATTGTAAGTTCACGCTACCGAAAAATTATTCGATATTACCATCTCGAGCGGACTAGATCTACTTTCACAGTCGACTCTGATCAGCCGTATTACGCGTTTAAAACCGCAAGTTGATTTCTTTCGCTGTTTGTTTTCAAAATACCCATTTTCGGTTGTTGGTGGACAAAAACTTGGTGTTGTGCGTTACTGCTGGTGATTATTCTTTCCTGATTGTGAGTTTTTTAAATGCATTGATCATCCACCTGCAGTAGGTATTAACGATAATGACACTAGTTGACGCGTTGTGTATACGAATGTGGTTATTGTCGAATAAGAGACTGGCATCAGTTAAAACTCCAGTCGTAGCTTCGATTCAATTATTTCTTATGATTTGTGCATCTCACTGAAAAAAATATTCACTGAACATTCATCATCAGCGTTATTTCATTGCCGACAAATATCAAAATAGGTACCCTGATTATAAATGTCGATTGTCAAACGTCAAAAATAAATTACGTTTTGTGACTGACATTCAACAATGAAGTTAATGTTCACCTTCGATGTTGCAACACGGGGAAAAAGGGTTTTTCTACGAATGCTATACAACGTGCCACTTCTTTCATCGCTTTCATACGTTCAAAACGAAAGATTTCTTGTGTATAGTACTCAAAAATATGATGAGATAAAAAATGTAAAAGCACAAATATTCACAAACACAATTTGCATGAAAGGAGTTCACATGTCAAGTAGATAAAATATAGCAATATAAAATAAGAGTCAACATATATGTTCGACAGTTTGTTGAAGAAAAGTTTTGTATAGTCCTTACGAATTATTATATATGTATTCAATTTTCAATACTTGCAAACAACGCAACCGTAGAAAAAGTACAATGTACAATGCGTAAGAAAATGACATATTTTTCACTCGCTTGATTTGCGGCACTCACCTTCGACTCGTGCCAACAAACTTCTGCGCTCGTGAGAAATATGTCTTTTTTCTCACTTGTACAATATACTATTATCGCAAGCTGAAACTTCATTGACTGACGAGTTCTCGAGAATAATTTTCTGAATCTTTACAGGAAACTATCAGTTGATGAACTTAATGACAGTTCAAAATGACCAGCTCTCTAGACCGCACAAGTGAGGATAATGACTCATCCCTTTTCACTTTGTAGTAAAAGTGGTCTCGCCAAAATAATGCTAACAATTCTGAATGAAGCTGCATCTACGCTGTATTCGTCAAATAATAACACATCCGTTGTCTTGATATTCTTCACTAAGCTTATTTGGTATACAGCCGCAATTACATATCACTGATTTTGGAGATTTTTGGTCATTGATGATCCAAAATTAATCAATCATAGAACTTTGCATGCCAACGTGACATTGTCAACATGATTATCGTAAAGCATTATGGCTGCAAGCTACAAGAATGGCGATTTCATGGCAAAATAACAGGACACTGGAAATTATGGGAAATCTTCCGATTTATACAGTTCCGATTTCAGTCGCAAAATTCTATTTTCGTCTTCGTAGGATTGTAGTGACGAAAGGCACTTGTCATGGATGGCAATGAACGATTCACACTGAACTAATTTCATAAGTAATATGTCTTGAATCTCCCTCAATGCCAATGTAATTCCAGATTGGAAGATGAGTGCAATTATAGTATATTATTTGCGACTAATACATAATGCTAATATTATACTTATGGTTTCTGCAGTATAATGCCATATATCATTTCCTCAGGGAATAATAGCGAGGGATTAAAAGTAATACTCTTTATTTCCTCTTGTAATTCCTGGAATTGTATATTTCACTTTGGAAACGATATAACCAAACTCTAAAGTGTCAGTGTCAAACGCGTAGGTAGTTTTGTGTATCTGTATTGAGATGAATGAAACTGAAGAATCATTCATTTATGATAAGTTATTCGAAAATAAAGTATAGAATACTACTCGAAATATGGACTATTATTATCGACTAGAGGTATAATCTACTATTATGCAATATGCAATGATCATGTAATGATGGCTGTTAATACACGAGCATAAATCGGGATATGAAACAAGCCGAGGGTGAGTTTCGTATGGTTTATGCGAGTGTTTTATTGATAACCTTTACATGACAGTTGCACACGCTATTTTTCTACACCCGATTAATAATGCAGAACGATAAATATTATATTTATATCTTTATTGTGGGATCCAATTCATAATGAGCATCATGATACATTTCATTAACATACAGATTTTTGAAACGTTTCATGTTTCACTATGAAACAGATTATGACCATATGAATGTTTTATTGTAGTACTTAGAAAAATATATTTTTTTTTTCAAAAAATCGACCGTAACCTTATTTGAATAGATATTCCAAATATCCCATGTTTGCAGATTTGGCAATTCGATTGAAATTGCCGTTTTCTGTAACATTAAACTTGGGTAATGGCAGCTGTCTATGATTGATATTGCTCGCGCAATGCAGCGCTGATGAAATTTGGGGTCAAACCACAGAACTCTGAGACTTCTATCGATTCTGTGGGTCAAACAAACTCAACAAACCGTAATGACTTGTTCATGACATTGAGTTACTTTACATTTTGTTGGATTTGGAAAAGAAATAATGAAAAAAGGTAATGGCTGACCGTCAATGCATTTTTAAGAGAATCAATAAATATGAAGTTGACCAGTTTTGTATCAAATCAATATAAAGTTAGCCAGATGACTACCGACATAATACATCCATCCTATCTTGCGCCATCTGCTAGGAGGTTTCCAAAATGCATACCATTGTGTGAGCGTTTTCGAAAATTATTCGATCCGGTCAAGAAAAAATTGTGCGCGACGTGGGCAAATCGAGCATTTTTGTGGTATGTTCATTTTCGCAAATGCTTCGGAAAAGAAAGGACCCCGCAAAATTCTTATGTAATTTGGTTCTGGGTGGATTTCTTTAAATTTTCGATATGATGTAGTACAAGTAATTCTCAACAAATGTTACCATTGCGCCAACCTCAAAAAATGAAACCTCTGAAATGCATCGTCAGATATTTGTATACACATGAATTAGAGAAACAGCACTTTCACATAACTTTCTCCCCTCTCCCGAAGGGAGCAAAACAAAAAAAAAATGCTGAATTTTTCTGAATTGTTGATATGATGCAGTTCATATTATTGTGAATAGAAATTGATAGGGTGATCAACCCCAAAAATGGATAGTTTTGTTGATAGGGGGCGTTGATATCACACCTTACTCAGAATTCAGTATTTATTTTCAGATCTAGGAATAACATTTTCACCCGCTTCATTGTAGCTGATGTTTTATTAGATCATGCTCTTTTATAAAAAATAGCCACCCCATCTTTTCCCACTATGTACTATGTAACGCAAAAAAATATTTCAAAACCTCTCTTACCCCCAAAAAATTCTTGACTACTTATAGTTACGTCATCAGATTTAAAGTTTTAATGAACTTAGATTAGCGAAATCGTGCATTTGATTATTTATGACTCTCCTAACTTCATGTTTGTGTGCTATGGGACAGTACTTCGGAATATACGCACAAGTATATGTGGCAAGTGTGTTATGGTTCTTGGGCTTCGCACGCCATGTACCGAATGTCAGATACCCCATGGACGACGCTATTGGATGTAATAGCCAACAGGCCTGCACAAGTTGATCCGAATCAAGCTCCACTGCAAATTCAAATTGTTGATGTTTGTATGATTTCCCTGATTCAAACTGAAAAAAGCATTGATTTTAGCTACGGCTTTAGGAGAAGTCAAGAATTATTTTATCAATGTTCTAAAATAGGGGTTGGGGGATTAGTGGGAGGTTTTAGAATTCTTTTTTTGGAAGAATACAATAGGACTCATCGTTATATGCTATTGAAAAAGTACAATCATCGATCCCGCCTGTAATAAGTCAAAGTCAAAGATAGCTTTATTGTTTGAAAATATAATTCTTGTAACAAAGCATGTAAAAAAAACCTAAGTATATATACATTTTTCTAGCAGAGCAGTCAATAGACATATAAATAAAGACATAATTAATACACAATACCATTTCGTATTCACTGACACACAAATATTTGTATATATAAATCTATATTTGAAAAAAAAAAGACAGCCAAAACAGAACAAACAAGAAAAATAGATTTCAGAGAGAGGATGAGAAAAACTCTTCGACAAAATAGTATGGATGTTCTACCAGTATTTTTTTTCTTGCCCTCCTGAACTTGCAATAGGCTTCAGTTTTTTTAATTGATTCTGGCAAGTGGTTGAACATTTTTAATACAAAAGAATTCTTAACAAGAGTTGATTTTGGAATTGGGAGTCTTATGTTGTTATCCTGACGTGTGTTAATAAATAGTCTATTCTGAACAAGATATGACTTTAAAGCCCCCTAGCATTAAAACTATCCATATATTGGGTTTATCACCTAATTAATTCCTATTCACAATAACATGAACTGCCTGATCATTAAAAATTCAGAAAAATTCATCGATTTTTTTTTGTTTCACTTCCTTGGGGAGAAAGTCATGAGAAAGTGCTGTTTCTCTAATTCATGTGTATACATATATCTGACGATGCATTTCAGAATAATCCAGATTCATTTTTCTGCGTTTCATAATAATAGGTGGTGGGGGGAAGAGGTTGGAGGGGGTGGAAATGTCGTTCCCGGTTTCTAAAATAAATATTTTATTCTGAGAAAAGGGTGATTTCAACGACCCCTAGCGACAAAACTATTCATTTTTGGGGTTGGCGCAACGGTTACATTTGTTGAGAATTACTTGGACTACAACATATCAAAAATTCGGAAAAATCCGACGATTTTGTTTGATTTTGTACCCCTTCGGGGGGAGGAGGAATAATCACGAAAAAGTGCTATTTCCCTAATTACAACATATTCAAACATCCGACGATGCATTTCAAAGTAATTCATATATCATTTTTTTGCGTTTAATAATGGGTGGTAGGAAAAGAAGGGGAGGGGGGGTTAAGAGCATAATCATATGCAATATCATCGACAATGAAACAGGTGAAAATGTCGTTCCCGGTTTCGAAAATGAATAGTCTATTCTGAGAAAAGGGTGATTTTAACGACCCCTAGCGACAAAACTGTTCATTTATTGAGGTTGGTGCAATGGTAACATTTGTTGAATTACTTGGACTACATCATATCGAAATTTAAAAAATCCACCGAGACCCAAATTCCATAAGGATTTTGCGGGGTCCTTTAGAATGAATACTGCCATATATACCGTGAACCGTGACGTTTTGACTCAACTGAAGTTTGTCTGACATTTCTATATCGGGGCTATTACAATGAACAAAAATTTCAAGTGAAATATTGGACTGAAGCCAATAAAACTACGAAGCAAACGTTCATCCACTACAAAATGATGACATTCAAACAGTACAAATATTTTTTGAATCGAAGATGATGAAAGGGCATTACAAGCACTCAATCGATAGCTTCAACGTTGGGCTGAATATGTAGAATCGTGCATGATTGGTGAATGAGGTTCGATGTCAGTTCGTTCACCAAATGCAGATAAAATTGCTTTTGTTCATTATTGGTATTATTTTGTGCTAAGTACGTGTATTGACCTTCAATGAGACGAAGCACTCCGTAGCAGTTGCAACTACGCACACAAATCTAACTCTATTCCAACTTTTTCAACCTCGGTTATCAGCTGTCAACTGTCAATCATGTTAACCTTACTTTGTCTAATGCAATAATTAGATTTTTTCATATATCCAGGGTAATTTGAGGGGATTCACAACATTATAGCCCAATATTACAATGCAATTACCATAACCATTGAAAGAATTTGAGTGTTCTCCATATTTCTGGTGGACATTCGTATTTTTTCGTAGAATTTCTTTAAGGCACAATGGAAAAAGGTCCCGCTAAAGTTCTCAAAGTGGAAAGTGCTGTTGTAGCGAAGGTCCCAACAGTTGAACAGAAATTATATTTTAAGATTAATTATAGTTTTCTCTTTTATTGAACGACAAATAAGAATTACTGGAGTGGAATTTTTTTGCACATGTACCTACGCATCATCTTATGCAGTTGCACATGAATATTACTGTCATGTATCTGTCATTTTGCATTGCCAATGTTAAAAAATAGCACTGAATGTTACCAAGATTAACTCCCACGTTATCACAACTGATATATGATTTCATTCATTTCTAATGATTGATATTGTGATAAAATCACCTCATTACTCAACTTGATTCCGTATGTTTTGAAAAATAATTGAAATGTTCAAAATCAACATTCGTTACAATGATGCCACCACATATTTGTGGTTTTCAGCAACAAATTCACCATAGAAATAACCAAGTCAAAAAGATTCATGCAACTTGAAAAACTTGCATGAATACATGCGATTTTCTGGAGTTGCAGCGACAAATTGCATCGTCGAAACAGGCTATTAGGATCTTTTACACTGACAGTTTAGTTGGCATCAGGTTTGAGCAACTACAATTGGATTATGTTTTCAACAGAAATTTGAATAATTATTCAATTTTGTTTTCTTCTACTCGAATATTTTCGCTAGGTTATCCCTACAGAAAAAAAATTATATAAGCACCTTGGTTGCCATGTTAACGTGGGACGAAAGACGCATTCCATTCATCGAGAATCATTGATATGGAATTTTCAACGTAACAAACGAATATAATGATAAACAACTTCTTTGCAAATCTCATTTCATTTGAAAGTTCTGGAATAATGCATAGGCCTTTGCTGGTTTTATTGTACTTTTCAACTTATCAACTATTCAACGGACTCTGAGGGCGTCTTGATTATTTTTACGGTAGCGCATTTGCCATTTCAATTGTGGAATATACAGACTACGTGAGAGCGTCTGCCTGGAAAAC
>JAVJAQ010004559.1:0-36327 GCA_032362365.1 Zygogramma bicolorata | reverse complement strand
GTGTAACAGCTAAATTACCCACTCCGTGTACGATACAAATCACCGAAGTTTTCATCATTCAATGCCATAAACTTGGAAGAACATTTGGTACATTTTCCAAATAGGAAGGTTGTGATGTTTCAATAAGTTGTGAGCTGGGTTTCATGTGTCAATTAGTTTTCAGATTTGAGTAATGAAGAATGACAGTCTATTCATTTCATGGAGTACAAAACCCATTTACCTTAATCAAGTTAACTTTACCCCTAGCGGTCATTACAAGAACTCCAACAAGTACCTAGTTCAGCTTCTACTTTACATTGTGATCTATGATAATGCGCACCTTGTGTTCGTTATCAGAACTAACGAAAATGAATGCATGATTACGGTAATTTATCGATTTAAGCTTCACTACGATATATATTTCAATTACATTCATTCATTCGGAATGATTGGATATTAAATTCCTTTTGAAACGTCATAGAACAATTATATTTCATTGTTCACATTCGGCATTCAGAAGTAAACTCGCCCTAATTTCAATGGTGAACCTGCCTTAAGATTTGGAACCTTCGTGGTTGCCTATCTATCGGGGAGAGAAAAGGGACTTGGGTCAAGCGCACCCTGACTGTAGACAGTGTAAGTCGCTCCCGTTCGATAGCTTCATTGAAAAATCGATTCTGAAATATGGGGCTGTTCATATTATTAACGAAGCCTAATTCCATCTTAGGCAAGTACTTAAATAAAACTTTCAGCAATTTTTCTAATTTAAAACTAATTAATTACAGGCTTCATCCCACCGGGGATAAAGATGTGATAGAAGGAAGTTAGGAGTAGAGCTATGGCAGCTTCCTCCATTTTGTATTGTACCTTGGAGTTTTTTATTTGGTTTTGAATTTTTGGATATGAAATTTTGGATAAAGGTGCTATAACACCTAGTGGGAATGGAGTTCCATTGGAATATTGTTCTGTTTATTTGAAATTCAAGGATGAGGAATTGAGTATCAATATACTGAAGTATCATAGCATATGAATGGTTGAAGTTCATGGTACCCAGGTATTTTGTCCTGATGAGGACCTGATTTTAGAAATATACAAGTTGCAGTCTTCAAGAATCCAGGTAACCTTTTTGTGAGAAACCTGTCTTCGACTCTCCGTGCTCAGATTTGAGTGGAAATCATCACCCTGTAAACCCGTTCTTAAGTATAGGTAGCTCTGTAAGGGCACAATAACAGCGCTGTTATTCACTACCCAGTTAAAATTAGTCAAGTCAACCCCTCATATATTTAGTAGTCTTCCCTGTTATCTGTTTTTCAGATTACTTCGTTTAGGTATACTAATCATAATTTGACAAAGTGCATTTTGTACTACATTTCACATAGTTCCAATTACTTTTAGGGCGGTACAGCCATCTAAATTAGGAAAGTACTAATCCATGTAAATTAATACTTAACCCAACTTATAATTGCAGAGTGTCCTTTGTTGAATTCCAACATTTCACTCAACCCTGAAATTTTCAAATTTGAATTAGTAATAATTGTAAAACTCTTTTCGCTCACCCTGAAATTTCTTGATTATATATTGTAGTATTCAGAAGTGTTTTAGTTTTGTCAGATTCCCTTTCCCGACTTAACCAGTCTGGCGCCCAGACTTACTTTTGATTTTGAACATCTTGAATTTTACTGTAAAACTTGATGAACCCACACCCAGCCTCTGACTTAGAGTTCACGGGTTGCAACTTCCCTTACTTCAAGGGGTTACAAAAGTGGCGCACAACGTGGCAGGCCTGAAATGTTTCAAGTTTTCATGAGTGAATAGTACAGTGTTGGTCAAATTTTGCAGTAACCGGGCAAAGTAAGTTTTTCCCTTGAACCCTACCCGTTATCCCTTCTGACAAAACAAAGTAACACGAAACAATATTTCCTTGTCTCCTGACTGGATGTTGATTGATATTTGGGATTCAGTTCACAATCATATTGCTCAGAGTTCTGAATAGAGTACCTTTTGGCATTTTCTGGGGTGTGAGAGTGTTTTGTGTCGTATACAGGGAGAGTATTTTGTATTGTGTTTTTGTATAAAGGCTGTCCACAAATATCAGTTCATTCAAAATGAAATTCAACTATGAAATGGATCCTAACCATTTGAGAGCATTTGAACTTAACTATGAATTATCTATTAGAGGTGTCTCAGTAGACAGGGCTGATATAAATGCCAAAAGAAAGTTTTTGCGTAGAGAACTTAGACAAGACATGGCAAGACCAGATGTTGTTTACAGTTGTGCTGAAGGTTTTGATTTTGAAGAAGAGAAATCGGAAATAACTGATAGTATAACTTCTGTTACTGAATTAGTGAATGATTATGATGGAGTTAATGAAGAAATTTTCAAAAGAGTTAAAAGTAGACTCAACCATTTGATAGGCAGATTGTTGAGATTTCCTAAAGATAAAGGCGATGAAGTTTCAAATTTTAGTGGTGATAACTTAGTTCTAGTTTCTACTTTGGAAGAAGATCTAGTTGAGGCACGAGATAGAATTCTCAAAAGTCAAAATATTTCAAATAGTTCAATTCTGAATCAATCTGTAGCACCTATAGTTCCTACACCAGTTTATAAAACAGTGTCAGCTTATAAATGGGGAGTAACATTTGATGGAACCACAAAGAAGGGTTCACTCAATTCATTTTTACAAAGAATAGAGGAGTTGAGAGTTGCTAGAAATATTACTAAGGAAGATTTATTTCAGTCTGCTTCTGATTTATTTGAGGGTATAGCTAGAGAGTGGTACAGATCACAATTGAGACAGAGTAGATTCGATTCTTGGAATACGTTAGAGGTAGCTCTTAGAGAAGATTTTTTACCATCAGATTATGATGATTTATTGTGGGAAGAAATTAGACGCCGTACTCAAGGACATCAGGAGAGAATTGTTATTTATGTTTCTCTAATGGAAAATTTATTCAATAGTTTGCTTGAACCTCCTTCAGAGGAAACCAAATTGAAAATTATAAGACGAAATATACAACCTCGCTACCAGTCGCACTTAGTTTTACAGGATATTAAGAATGTCAAAAATCTTATTGAAGTATGTAGGGCATTAGAGGAAGCTGAAACAATAAAAGCAAAATTTCAACCACCGTCTAGACAAAACGTGTCTACCTTAGAACCTTCTTTAGCTTATTCATCAGACTTTGAGGATGCTGCGTGCAGCTCTCGTTTTCATGAAAATAATCCAAGTTCAAGGAAAAATACTGGTAAAGTACAAAGAAATTTAATTCAACCTCAGCAAGTTTCTGCAATTTGTTGGTCCTGTAATCAAGTAGGTCATATTAAGAAAGATTGTAAGAAAAAGGCCCTATCATGTTATGGTTGTGGTAAAGCTAATGTTATACGGCCCAATTGTCCAAATTGTTCAAAGCAAAAAAACTTTCGAAAGGAGGACACCAGGTAGACCAGTGCCCCTCCAGTTCTTTTTCTAGAGTCTACAATAATAGAAACAATGTAAGTGTTATTAATTCCAGAGTCTGGACTAGAAAAACCTTTAGTAATGAAAGAAATAGTACACCACCAAAGCATCTTTTGAGAGTATCGGAGCCTCATAAGAATAGCGTAGGTAGTAGAATTTTCACAAGGGGAAATAGTAATAAAAATCTTATCAACAGTAGGCGTGGGAAACTTTTAAAGGATATAAATTTTAGAAATGATCCAATTAGAACAACTGTCGAGGAATGGAAGGCTTGGTTGAATTTTGTTACTGATTTTTATAATACTAGACGTTCAACAGAAAGTAAGACCGAAACTTTGAAGGAAGCCAACTCTGCTTTTGTAGAAAGGTGTAATGATAACAGACCTTATGCAGCGGTTCATATTTATGGTCGCAGAATAATATGTCTTATTGATAGTGGTGCGAGTCATAGTGTCATAGGGAGTAAGGGATTGTATTTACTTGATGCATTTGGTTCACATATTTATGATTGCGCAGATACCACCATTAGTACTGCAGATGGGGCAGCTCAAAAAATTTTAGGATTTGTCACTTTACCAATAGAAGTAGATAATATAATCAAACTAATCAAAGTTTTAGTAGTGCCATCACTATCTCACACGATCATATTGGGATCAGATTTTTGCAGGAGTTTTAATGTAACTATAGATTTTTCTACAAATTCATTCTTAATTGATGGAAATAATACAAATTTAAGCAATGACAATATGATAGAAGTGGGTGCCATTAACAAAATAATTTCAAGATCAGACTTAACTGCCCTGCAACAGGAACAACTCAATGTTTTGATAAGTAACTTTCGAACACTGTCAACTTCAAGGTTAGGAAGAACTGATAAAATTTTCCACAAAATTGATACTGGTACAGTTGAACCGATCAAGCAAAGACACCATTTACTTAGTCCGTATAAGTTAAAAACTTTGAATGAAGAACTTGACAAAATGTTAGACTTGAAAGTAGTCCGTCCTTCAAAAAGTCCTTGGGCTAGTCCAGTTTTGATAGTTGAAAAGGCTAATGGAGATCCGAGGTTCTGCTTTGATGGAAGAAAATTGAATTCAGTAACAAAGAAATGTGCTTACCCCCTCCCTATAGTTGATCAGATTCTGAATAAGCTGTCTGGCGCGAAATATCTCAGTAGTATTGATTTAAAAAGTGCGTTTTGGCAAATTCCATTGCATCCAGAGTCTTGTGAAAAAACTGCTTTTGTGGTACCTGGTCGCGGATTGTTTGAATTCGAGGTTATGCCGTTTGGTCTTTGTAATGCGGCACAGTCTCTACAAAAACTCATGGACGCGGTATTGGGGCCGGATTTGGAACCATTCTGCTTCGTATATCTTGATGATACAATTATAGCAACCCCCACATTTGAAAAACACTTGGAAATTTTGAATATTGTTTTTGAGAGGTTTCGCGATGCCAAGCTCACGATCAATATTGATAAATGTTCTTTTTGTCGCCCCAGCTTGAAGTATTTAGGCTTTGTCGTGGACAGAGAAGGGTTACGTACTGACCCAGATAAGGTAAAGACGATGTTGGAATACCCTATCCCAACTACAGCTACGGAAATCAAAAGATTCATTGGTCTTATTAGCTATTACCGGAGATTTGTGAAAGATCATGCGACTCTCACCGCCCCCATAAATAATTTATTGAAAGGCAAGAAAAAGTCACAGAAAATTACTTGGACTGAGGAAGCTGATAAAGCTTTCAAAAATATCAAAGAGGCTCTAGTGTCTGCACCTATTTTAGCTTCACCCGATTTTTCAAAGGAGTTCACGATACAAGTGGATGCTTCTAATGTAGGCCTTGGTACAGTGTTGACTCAGGAGTCAGATGGCAAAGAAGTTATCATTGCATTCGCATCGAGAACACTAACGGAGGCTGAAAGAAAATATTCAACCACTGAGAAAGAATGTTTGGCAATTCTTTTTGCAGTTGAGAAGTTCCGGCCATTTATTGATGGAGTCCACTTCAAATTGATCACTGACCACAGATCACTCATTTGGTTGACTAATTTGAAAAATCCCATGGGTCGTCTCGCTCGTTGGGCCATGAGACTCAGTATGTTTGATATGGAAATAATTCACCGTAAGGGCGCTTTGAATGTTATCCCGGATGCATTATCTAGAGCACCTCTAGAAGTTAATGTTATTGATATTTCTCAATCTGATGTCGCCGCTGATAATTGGTATTCGCAATTAATACATAAAGTTTTGGCTGATCCGGAAAAATACCCTGAATTCAATGTCTCAGCAGGTCTACTGTATAAACATGTCCCTCACGAATTAGGTTTATCATCAAATTTCCCAGAATGGAAAATAGTAGTCCCGAAACCAACTAGGTTATCAGTCCTGGCGGAATGTCATGACAATTCGCTTGCAGCGCATTCCGGTATTTTCAAAACCGTAAGTCGTGTCAGAGAGCTTTACTATTGGCCCAAGATGTTGAATGACGTGAAAAAGTACGTTAGGAGTTGTGATGTGTGTAATGCACAAAAAGTAAGTAACACTGCTCGTCCAGGATTCATGGGACAACCCAAAAAGGCAAATTATCCCTGGCAGTATGTGTCTGTAGATTTGTTAGGACCCTTACCTCGATCCAGGAACGGTTTTCAATTTGTTCTGTTAGTATCAGATTACTTCTCAAAATTTTGTCTTCTTCATCCCTTAAGAAAAGCCACTTCTACAGCAGTTGTGAAGTACCTTGAGGAGCAAGTATTTTTGATTTATGGAGCTCCACAAGTTTTAGCTTGCGACAATGGAGTGCAGTTCATCAGTAAACATCTACATGTTTTAGCCGAAAAATACCGTGTTAAAATTTTTTATAATGCCCGTTACCACCCGCAGGTTAATGCAGTGGAGCGCGTTAATAGAGTTCTAGAGACAGCAATTCGGTCATATATCAAAGATAAAGATCACAGGGATTGGGATAAGGAAATCCATAGAATTGGCTTTGCAATGAGGACAGCGGTGCATGAAGTCACTGGGTATACCCCGACATTTTTGAACTTTGGTAGATATGTACCATCAAGTGGTGATTTTTATGGAAAGTTAGAGTCTTGTTCAAAAATGGATCTGACAGATATAAATAGAAGTTCCTATTGCAATGAACTGGAGGAATTACCAGCAATATATGTCGATGTTCGACGCAGATTAGCTGATGCATATGCTAGGAATTCCAAGTCTTATAACCTTCGTAAACGTCCCGCTGATGTTTATCATGTAGGTGAGCGCGTTTGGAAAAGAAATTTCATCTTATCGAAGAAAAGTGAAAGTTTTGCGGCAAAGCTGGCCCCTAAGTTTATTCTTTGTACGGTAAAGAGGGTTATCTCAAAACTCGTTTACGAACTATCTGATGTACAGGGTAAAACCTTGGGTAAATTTCACGTGAAAGACCTCAAACCATACCTTGGAACTGATTCAGTTCCACCGGAGGAATGAATTAGTTGGAATGTCTGTGGCAACGTATGGTGAGAGAATGGGAAGGATGAATGTGTGCCCGTTGGACGTGGATCAGAGATAGAGTATGTCATTGAGTTGAGGTTTGTAAGTTTGATTTTTCCAGGTGATATTTTTCATCGCGTTGTGGATGTTTTTCACCTATTGTGAAAACCCTGTTGCTGTAATTGTTCATGGTTGGTATAAATTAGGCATGATGGATTTTCTTGGTGGAGGCAGGCTCGGAGTTCAGTTGCTACGCGGATCTAGTGCGCAATAGGTTAGTACTCCTTGTGTGTTGGCAGGAACCATTTCTTCTCCCCGCTTACTGTTTGCAAATGAGCAGCCTCGGATATGAGTATTCGGGGGTGGTTGTTGGTCCAACCCTGACATGCTTGGACGAAAGCTGAAGGTTAGTAGTGTCTTGGCGACACGCATCTGTTTCTGAATGAGTTGTATTTAACAGCCTCGGATGTGTAAATTCAGCAAATAGTGTTGTTGTCCAACCTCGGCTCGAACACCTGCTGCTCCCTTGATTTAGTTTAGTATAAGACCTGCCGTGTTTGTTGGATACCTTGGCTCTTTCACCTAAATACCTAAGATGATGAAGTATTCGGGTCTAGCGCTACCTTGCTGTTGTACCCTGTGTTTTTGTAGAGATTGTGGCGACATGTAATTATTTTTTTTGGTAAAAAAAAAAAAAATATTAGCTGCGCAAATATTTTTTTTTGGTAAGAAGAGGGGGTGTGTAACAGCTAAATTACCCACTCCGTGTACGATACAAATCACCGAAGTTTTCATCATTCAATGCCATAAACTTGGAAGAACATTTGGTACATTTTCCAAATAGGAAGGTTGTGATGTTTCAATAAGTTGTGAGCTGGGTTTCATGTGTCAATTAGTTTTCAGATTTGAGTAATGAAGAATGACAGTCTATTCATTTCATGGAGTACAAAACCCATTTACCTTAATCAAGTTAACTTTACCCCTAGCGGTCATTACAAGAACTCCAACAAGTACCTAGTTCAGCTTCTACTTTACATTGTGATCTATGATAATGCGCACCTTGTGTTCGTTATCAGAACTAACGAAAATGAATGCATGATTACGGTAATTTATCGATTTAAGCTTCACTACGATATATATTTCAATTACATTCATTCATTTGGAATGATTGGATATTAAATTCTTTTTGAAACGTCATAGAACAATTATATTTCATTGTTCACATTCGGCATTCAGAAGTAAACTCGCCCTAATTTCAATGGTGAACCTGCCTTAAGATTTGGAACCTTCGTGGTTGCCTATCTATCGGGGAGAGAGAAGGGACTTGGGTCAAGCGCACCCTGACTGTAGACAGTGTAAGTCGCTCCCGTTCGATAGCTTCATTGAAAAATCGATTCTGAAATATGGGGCTGTTCATATTATTAACGAAGCCTAATTCCATCTTAGGCAAGTACTTAAATAAAACTTTCAGCAATTTTTCTAATTTAAAACTAATTAATTACAGGCTTCATCCCACCGGGGATAAAGATGTGATAGAAGGAAGTTAGGAGTAGAGCTATGGCAGCTTCCTCCATTTTGTATTGTACCTTGGAGTTTTTTATTTGGTTTTGAATTTTTGGATATGAAATTTTGGATAAAGGTGCTATAACACCTAGTGGGAATGGAGTTCCATTGGAATATTGTTCTGTTTATTTGAAATTCAAGGATGAGGAATTGAGTATCAATATACTGAAGTATCATAGCATATGAATGGTTGAAGTTCATGGTACCCAGGTATTTTGTCCTGATGAGGACCTGATTTTAGAAATATACAAGTTGCAGTCTTCAAGAATCCAGGTAACCTTTTTGTGAGAAACCTGTCTTCGACTCTCCGTGCTCAGATTTGAGTGGAAATCATCACCCTGTAAACCCGTTCTTAAGTATAGGTAGCTCTGTAAGGGCACAATAACAGCGCTGTTATTCACTACCCAGTTAAAATTAGTCAAGTCAACCCCTCATATATTTAGTAGTCTTCCCTGTTATCTGTTTTTCAGATTACTTCGTTTAGGTATACTAATCATAATTTGACAAAGTGCATTTTGTACTACATTTCACATAGTTCCAATTACTTTTAGGGCGGTACAGCCATCTAAATTAGGAAAGTACTAATCCATGTAAATTAATACTTAACCCAACTTATAATTGCAGAGTGTCCTTTGTTGAATTCCAACATTTCACTCAACCCTGAAATTTTCAAATTTGAATTAGTAATAATTGTAAAACTCTTTTCGCTCACCCTGAACTTTCTTGATTATATATTGTAGTATTCAGAAGTGTTTTAGTTTTGTCAGATTCCCTTTCCCGACTTAACCAGTCTGGCGCCCAGACTTACTTTTGATTTTGAACATCTTGAATTTTACTGTAAAACTTGATGAACCCACACCCAGCCTCTGACTTAGAGTTCACGGGTTGCAACTTCCCTTACTTCAAGGGGTTACAAGTGCAACAGCTATCGTTTCTCCGAATTTCTCGATTGAATGCTGCCTAATATGAGAAACATAAGCCAATAAGTCACTGGTTGATCTTTGGTCATTCAACGATCGAACTCAAATGTGTTAATTTTATTTGAAACTATCAGAGCAATTTTAATGATTCTGAAATTGGAAAAACTGGTTTGATAATGATTATTGAATGTGCTGAACCATCATTAGTAGTCATTAGTGAATGTAACTATAGCTCAAGCTCACTGGGTCGGAGCACTGGCAGTACTGACTTTAACCTTGAAATACACTGAAATATGTCTTTGCGTCCTTCAGAACGTCACTGATATTAACTACCAACGAAAATGAATAACACTGTATAATAGGTCAATAAAGTTTGTTCTCAGTATCAACTCTTTTCTCTCTCTCTTCTCGGCATAACGAAAAAATATTTTATCGAAACTGCGAAACGAGCTGAGTTACAATAAGTGAAATGAGAAAAAATGTGAGAGATCAGATAAAAGTCCACGAGAATTTCAGAGAGAAATTTCAAAAGTCAAATGGAGCCATGAAAATAGGAAAATCAGAACAATTTAAATAGGAAACTCCAGAATTGAATCCTGGAAGATAAAATACAGTAAATTGTTGAAAAATATTGGGTTGAAATAAAATTAGCAAGCCCTTGGGTCGTAACGGTGCAAATTATTTGATGACTGAATTATCTGCCGAACATTTCTCGGAATATTCACTTCAGATGCTAAGATAGATCAATATAAATGGCGTTTAATTCCACCTGAATTCGAATCGAAATCAGAAATTTAGAGATATACACTTCAACAATTGATGTTACAAATCGAATATGTCCCTCACTAGCATATCTAGTATTTAGACAGACAAAATCTGAAGAGAACGTAAAACTTTTCACATTCAGATTTCTAGGTACTCCGAATGACAACTTATCGGCGTTGCGACACATTTTCTATCAATGGATTCAAAATACATTTTTTAATTGGATATATTCTACATAATAAAGGGAGATTGGTTGAATAATTTGCTTCAATTTGTATTTGTTACAAATCAAGTACTTATATAGCCCCCTGTGAGAATTCAGCCTACTCATATTTGAAATCATATAGAAAACTGTATAAGCATTTTCTACATAAATTTTCAAGTATCATCTCATGAATACGTTATAATGTTAGTTAACCAGCAAGCTGATAACAAATGCAGGTCATAAAAATACATGAAAGCCAAATGTACAACAATCTCAGACATTTCATTCAACGTTCGAAGCTATAAACTTATTTTCAATTATCTTTTTTCCATGAAAATGAAGCAGACACGAATTTCTAAAACGGTTTCCACTGTAATTACAAGTGTGTCACGTTGAGCATCCACTGCAGGGGTTGAGTGCTTCACAATATTGCGTTCATACCATACCATTAGTGTCCGACAAAAGTGGCTCATAATACCTAATACTCGACATTTACAATTGTTTATTCGGTTAGGTGTGATTCCAAAGAAGCAATGGACAACGCTGCTAATTATATATTTATGAATTGATATAGGAGCATGAACCGAGTGTCTATTGGTTGAGGCAATTTTAACAGAAAAAACTCCATTGAATACTTACTGCGGTATGGATTCAAAAATTTTGATAATACAGACATCTCCAAATTTACACATAGTATTATGGAGAACCACAGCACTCTGGTTATATTTTACATAGTAACAATCAGTTGGTTATAATTCAGGCTGACTATCAAAAACAAAAATCGAAGGAATAAATTTTTTCTTTCCAAATACTTCAGATTCAGATCTTCGTTTGGTTTTGATCATACGAATTATGTTTTTATTCTTCTACCTGTCAGTGAGATTCATATGAGATGAGTTTAATAGTTAATAATTAGGGATTTCAATTCCTGGAGATATTATATTTCTGTTCTTGGTGTCTACCGAAGATGCTTTCAACTATTTTTCGAATTATCGAAGAGCATTGTCTGCATCATCTTCTGAATTTGTATGGTACGTTGCTGCAGAAATAATTTGATAATATTGGTGGGCGTTATTCGAAACAATGGTCTCAGGAATACCCTATCCAGTGAAAACTACTTTCAATTTGGAAATTATATTTTCCGTCGTAATTTCAATCATTCCTCATTGCTCCATGATATATCACAAGCGTACCATCATTCAAATCCCCTATCTTCATGCAGAACTTCTATATAACACTCTAAATTTAAAATTACTGGAACGAATTCTCCATAGTAGTTAACCATATCGGAAAAATTTTCACTTGTGCGATGTTTTTCGAGGTGGTGCATCTATAATCCTTTTTTGTTCATCACAATATTTCTTCAATCTTTCCTTTGGAATTGCTGAACCTAAATAACTTTCTCATTCGAAAAAGCTTTTTTTTACTCGGATACCAGTTCAAGGAAGTTAGGTCAAAACGGATGTTCAATTTGTTACAAGTTCATTTCGAGTTTCACCTGATATCACAATAAAACCGTGCAATTACTTTTCAATTATGTTTTCAAAAAATGGACCTTTCTTGCGTCGTATTCTAATGTGCGTACAGAATACGAATAAGAATACACATGTGATATATTGAGGTTTGGTTTTCAATCTACTGGTGAGGAACTCAGCTATCAACTGAGCCTTCGAGAGTCAATGAAATGTCTCAGTCAGACACTTCAGCGCCCACCTAGCTCCCAACTGGTGATTGAAAAATCGGTACTTGGAAGAGCAGAAATCTCTGTCTGATCAATATTCCCAGAGAAAACGTGTTGGAGAAGATGCAGATCCCTAATACAAACATGAGAATTGATTCGCAGTCCCAGTAAGGACTCCTTTAAGTTACGACAAAATGTCTATCATCCTTCAAGATGCGTCATCAAAAATCAATGGTTGCCAAAACTAACATTTGTTCAACTATCGTTCTGATGTAAGTGTGTGGTCCGAACGAGAAAGAATAGGGAAGCCCAAGCGGGGATTTCGGGATTAACTAAAGCCCGGCAGATTAATATACATGGGAATCCTTGTACCCGGTTAAGTACTTACACCATAGATAGGAAGTCTTTGCTGACTTGTTAGGAAACAAAAAGGAAGTTCTTGGGTAAAGCAGCAAGCAAAACGTGTACCCTTTTAACACTATATTTCCGATATTTCGACCGTGTATACTGTCATCTTCAGGGAAGCTACAAATGATTGACGAAATTGCTTATACAATATGAAGCGAGAAAAAAGGTAATACTTACTGTGTTATGTAATAAAATGTGCATTGTAATAAAATGTTCATGTTGGAAATTATGGAACGAACCGATAAAGAGAATTCCAAGTACAAACACTTAAGGTTCCCGAGCGTGAATTCACCAGGTTCCTCTCTACGTCTGCGGTGGTGGCGTAGTCGGACAGTTTCACGGTGATGGCTCCTATCACAATGACGTTCTGATACTCAACGTCACCGATAGAAAATTTGACCCCGCTACATCTTCCCTCTGTGGTAAGTTCTCCCTGGAGTGTGGTAGAAATCTCCGTCGTCCCGTTGAGGTTCGGCTGTGGAATACTTCCGGCTCCTATGGCTCTCAGGTCCAGATGTCTGAATCGGTGTGCTTTCAGACAATCCTCCTGGTTGATGTATTGGACGTACTTGCCCAATCCTCCCTGAACCGGACTGGTGTGGGAATGCATCCCACAATATAGGATGGACTGCTGTATCGTCACCAGGCAAGTGTAGACATGAATGCCTACGTAGTGGCGCTTCTGGATGAGCTGGATCCTTCTGACTGTCGAGTCGGAGGCGTTCCTTGGGTCCAGGCATGGCTTCACCCTCAGCAGCGACAGTTTGGATAGCTCCACGGAGTCGTCCTGGCAGTCGTAGGCTATGATTTCCCCCCTGATGCGGGTGAATCCGTAGACTAGGAGCAAGTAGGGGATCAGCATGGTGGTGGTTTATCTAAAAAATAATCTAACGTTAGTTCAATCACAAATTTCCTGTTTTATTAGAATTGAATAAAGCGGAGACTGTGAGTATATCGTTCAGCCCCCGTTACCTAGATTCTAATTTTGCTGATCCATGGGAACTCCTCTACTGGTCCATGGCTTCTTGTTCGTCTGGCATTTATGTCTGAGGTTGCCTCACTTCCTTCCGATTTTTCTTCATCTTCTCCATATTCGTCACACTCAATCGAAGAGTTATCCTTTCCGCTCCCATTCCTATCTTCTTCGGATGTTGCCTCTTCGGGTTCTCCTTCTTCTACTTCTTCTTCTTTCATCATTTCGTCCTCTTCTGATTCCTCCGATATGTGGGAACTAATTTCGGCTTCCTCGCTTGAAACCTGTGAATCCTCCGGTTTTGGTTCTTCTGAAGTTGAATCGGAACTGGATATATGAGTGTGGGGCGTTTGCACTGCTGAACTGCTAGTCGCCGTTCCTCTTCCTGTAGGGTTATAGCGGTGGATCCCCACTATTTTCTCCGCTACGTTAGTTCGACATTTCACCGGTACATTACCTAACTGATTAAAGGTGGTTTCGGTTGAAAGGCATGGTTTCAGTCTATTCACATGAACCTTCATTATTTTCAGGCCATGTATTTCCTTCACCATTTACTCCTCGTAGTTTTATCCTGAAGGGTCCGGTCCACTATTTAGCCAGTTTACTGCTGATTCCCGGTTTATCGGCCGGATCATACAAATAAACTCGGTCTCCTACTTTGTTTTTCACTTCTTGAGTCTTTTTATCAAATTTATTTCGTACTCTTTTAACATTTCTTTAATCTGGTTCTCCATGACTTCTCTTTGCTTGAATGGTATCCGATACGGATCGCGATATACTGGTGGGCTGTCTCCAATGTCAATAGTGTGTTTTACTAATCTTGTGGCCTTCATCGGTTCATTTTCCGTAGCAAATATATCACTGTAATTTTCTAAAAACGTCATAATTCTTCTTCTATCATTTTCTTTTAAATGTCCTAGATTTATATCTCCAATAACGAGTGTATCATTTTTCAAAACCGGTGTAGCTTCTTCCTCTTCTACTGATACTTCCTTTAATGTTACCAAGGGGGTTCCTTTCTCAATTTTCTGTTCTATTGGTGAGGTGTTCAAGATTCTCACGATAATTTCTCTCTTGTTGTTAGAAATTTTTCTGGGAACATACACTAAAGAATGAGCCACACATAATCCATTTCTCATTGGTCTGGGTTCTCCCACATGAAGACTTTCCGTGATTCGAACTTATTATGGGGACATTTTGAAACATATTACTTATAGGCGAGGTACATTGTTCGTAGATGAAGTACATTATTCGAAGATGAAGTACGGTGAAAGTATGTTATTGTTCATACGAATTTTAACAAAAAAAAAAATTATTCGTGTGTCCCGATATAATCAAAACATTGATCTCTACCTGTCTGTCTCTAATATCTCAGTAGATAGACTGTCCCTGAACCCAATTGATGATACTGCTAGTACTATACTGAAGTATTAATATAATTCTCACATTTATCAAATCCTCGCTTCTAACAAGAGCGTTAAATTTCTTAAGTACATTTCTAACGTAAAGCATAGCAAAGGCTTCAATATTTTCTTTTGAATGCCGTAGATAAATAAAATTATCAATATATTGGATGAATTGATTTGATTCGATAGATAACTGAACGAAAAGGCTTACGAGGCTTGAAACTAAAGAAAATAATTGCATAAATGATGCAATTTTACAATTTTTATGGTTCGGTTTCCTCTATAGGCATTTCTGAAATTTTTAAATAAGCAGTAT
Organism: Zygogramma bicolorata; assembly: GCA_032362365.1. Classification (NCBI taxonomy): domain Eukaryota; kingdom Metazoa; phylum Arthropoda; class Insecta; order Coleoptera; family Chrysomelidae; genus Zygogramma; species Zygogramma bicolorata. The sequence goes on along the minus strand of JAVJAQ010004559.1, from coordinate 21,171 downwards.
CTAGGCACTCGCTCAATACTTTTAATAAAATGACTCGATTCTACATTTTTTTTGATTGTCAATGCTTTTTTGAGATAAATGCAAAACGGATTCAACAGTATCATCACTTGAAAGAGATCCTAGATAATCATCGACTTCCTCAATTGTTTTTTCGTAATTAATTGAAAGGTATCATGGTATTGTTTCGTAATTCAAGGATAACGCTATAATAGATCGTCATAATACGATCTGAATTTCTGATGTCTTATTTGTGTACTAACTACAAATTATCTCACAAGAATTCTACAGTAACATATTCAAAAAAAGAAACATTTTAGTATTGTAAATTTAGGTGTTTTGGTAATGAAACCTGAGTTTTTTAGGATGTGGTTTTCTCAGGTTAGACACACATGAGTGGACATGGATTAACCACATCCTTCGAAATCTATCAATTGAAAGAGATATTTAGCTAGAATTAATGTAGAAAACGTTGAACCACCCCTGTAATATTGTAAAAATAATTTAGGGATAGCCTTTAGAATATCAGCCTGGTAAAGAGAACCTTTGTCGGAACAAACATATGCCATTTCTTGAAATTGCCCCATTCTCAGGAATTTAGATACTATTCGTGGGTGGGCATAACCTAGGTTATAAATATCAGAAGGGTAGCGTCCAAGAATCAGTTTTTCGTCTTCATTCGTTTGATTTGATACTAGCATCGTGAGTATAGAGTCTTCAGTGTAATTAATTTCGTTATTTGCATTATTTCTGATTCACCTTCTTATTTTCATATATTGAACAATCATTCACAATTGCAAGTGTTAAAATTCGCTCAATCAGAGTACTTTCTTCTGAGTTGGACCACTCTCTGTGGCTCAATTCTTTTAGTGAATATTCAATTTTCAATTAAGTAATTTAGAGAAATTGGGTTGGGTTCATTATTCTAAGCAGTTCATCCCTTTGAACTTTGAGAGTTTCATTATAATCAGGTAATTTGTTGATTACATTGTAGAGCCTTGTTAAGGGGTTTTGGGGGTCAACTTCCAAATAGTGTATTAGGTAGTATAAGGATAGGCCAGGGACTCTTTCACTTGATGTCCACCCTCATTTTATGAATTCAGTCAATAAATTCAAGTAAGTCTCGTATTCTTGTGTTTTCTTGGCGGTAGAAACCAACAGTAGTTCTTGTTTAATTCAATTCCCATCCTTAAGAAGTGAATCGGAGGTATCAAGTGATATTATATTAGTCGTGAATACATCGCGAACCGCGATCAGTCCTGCAAAACCAGAGTTCCAGCGACGAGGATCCGTAGCTGTCCATAGAAGCGAGCAACCGATAAGAGAGACTGCGGTAAGTAAACTTCTGTTAATTGTCGCGAAGTGTAATTTGGATGGTCATTTCTTTCTGGGTATTCAACCATATCAGTGAATCTAGTTATCGCTCGGCTAGTTCTGACATTGACAATTCGAGATTTTCTCTGATGCCTAAAAGGGGAATAAGAGTTCAGATAGGAAGTCTCGTAAATTGTTATAGTTATTGATAATGGTTGCTAAGTTGTAAATGTTTGAAAATGGATGAATGATTTTTGAGTGCATTGTCAGATTAAAATTGTGTACATGATATTTAAAATATATGAGATTAAAATGAAGTTTATGTATGAAATTTTCTCGTAAGAGTTGTTTAAAACAGTTAAAACGTGGTTTGAAAATTCTTAGGTTAGGAAACAGACAAATGACATGACAATTGAAAGGTTTGATTCGTGACTAATGACAATTGAGATTAACGGTTTGGTCGCTGCTTCTAAAAACATCAGCCAACTTACTATGTTCAAAAGAGAGAGTTATTAATTATGGAAGTATTAAAGTTATTCGAATTATTATTTTTATGAATTTGAAGTGAAAAATAGTAACCTTCACTCAAATGATTGAGATCTGTTCTTTTATTCAGGCAATGATTAATTTTGGTGATGAATGTCATCTCTATGAACAGCCTCTTGGTCAAGTTGCATTCCTTAGTTAGAATTTTAATGTTATTGTTATTCATGTTATGTCCTGTGTTTTTTACGTGTTCCCCCAGAGCACAACGTTCTGGATGAAGTCTGGAGTCACTTTTGTGTGATGTTATTTTATCTTTTAAATTTCTTGAAGTTTGACCAATATATATTTTGTTACAATTCGAACATGGAATGTGGTAGACCACTTGTGATTGTGACAGCAAGGGAGTTTTATCTTTAGGTTTACTCAAAATTCCGGGTACAAGGTATTCCCATGTATATTAATCTGCAGCGCTTTAGTTAATCCCGAAATCCCCGCTTGGGCTTCCCTATTTTTTTCTCGTTCGGCCGCCCTTTTATTTTGAAGGGAATTGTTCAAGAATTATAAAAAATATATAATATGACGATTTCCATGAGCCGAAATAATAAAAATTCGTCGATAAGGTTTAATGCGTGCAGCTACGTGATGCCTATATTCCCCTCTTCGCGTTTCTATTTCTCTCTCACTCTTTCTCCATCTACTGCTCTCTCATTCCGTCCCCACTCTGGTTCCTGTTGCCATGACAGTTGATCACACAGACTCGTTCGTGGCATGATATTGTTTACAACGAATATCCAACGTTTAGAGCGGGCGCTACGAAACATTCCGTTTGAAAAAACCGATGACCTCATTCTGATTGATGATTTGAGTTGAGGAAGACTTGATGAATAATAATTCGGAGGTTGCCGGACGGAATTATGGTCCAGTTTTTTTTTTGGCCTTATAATAGGAGTTTTCGATTCCATCGCTGTAGTTGTTGAAAAAAAATGTTGTATAGAATGCAAAAACCATTGACCGCTATTTCTCGACTGGAATGTTTTTGCAAGATCCTTCCAAACCTGGAACTGAAAGTTGCCAGAAAAGCCCGCTGTCAGTTTTATTATAAATCTCCTTCCCAGAGTCACATACCTTCTCTCGGGTTTTGGAGCGGGCCGCGCTTTTCTCAACAGTTTTTGTGACTTCAGTTATAGCTGAACTTCATCTATTATTATAACAGATACATTTTCCAATATTCAAAATAGCAGTGCTTCGAATTTTGTGATAACTTTCTTTAAACTACAATTATCAGATTAAAAAAAAGGCGAACGAAAAATCATGCTGAACTGGTGAATGAACCGAAAGAAACTATTCAAATGCAGCAAGACGACGCAAAGACGAAATTTCAGACAAATTTGAGAAGTTGTTTGATCGGAATGCTGATGAAGAACACTTCTCGTGGTATAAAAGTTGCATGGCCAGCTATATCAGCGAAAAAAAAGTTCGTCGTCGTCACTACATAGGGAGCTGGAAGAAATAGCTTCATCAACAACCCAGGGCGTAGCTGGATCATCAACTGACCTGCAAATCAAAAAGAAGCAACAGCGATTCGTCGAGTGACTCATGATGTTCCATTTGTGGTATACAACGAAAACCAAAATACAAAAAAGTCATCTTTTAACTGAAATTTCAGCAGCTTTGCTGTTTTTCAATGCGTCGATAATACTATGAAATTTTCACAAAAATTTGTTATACGAAACACCAGAAGATTTGTTCACATAAACTTCCAATATCATATGTCGTGTTAAAGAAATTACGATTCATTACCAATATTTTCTAGTAACGAAAGAGGTCGACCAACAACAAATATCACAAAAACAGTTACTGGCTGCTTTTGACAAATTAATGGCGGATATAAAAGACGGTGTTTCGACGACCGCTTTTGAATTGACATACTTGGCTCAACGCATGACTGTACTCGCTGAAGTAGAGGATGTAGTTCTAATCGTGATCTCGAAGTGATGCTGATCGATAAATTTGGTGACAAGGTTTTATTTTCATATCTTACTGAGAGGAAGCAATCTTCTTTGGTTTTCATGGCAGGAAGTTCATTAAGGAAATAGCTGAACGTGTACGTCGGCTAGACTGTAGCAAAATCGTCATGTGTGCTAAGGAATTACGGAAGGAACTGTCCACTACTGAACTTATACCAGAGGAAAAGTTGTGTGATGAAATTCTTATAGAAGATGCCGCGAAGAAAAGCACATTCACGCCGAAATGGGAGACTTTCATACAAGCCTCATTAAGCAGTCAAAATCTAAAATTGTCAGGCAATACACTCCATGAAGCATTAGCGGTGTTTAGTGATATATATCAGTGTAACGAACAGAAAGACACCGCAACATACAGCTCTAGCCGAATTCATTCACCACCTACCTAACTGAATCAAACATATGTTTGTTGAAAAATCTTAGACACTGTGATAATTACTTTCAAGGGGACATTAAGTGGAGAAGATTCTGTGACCGTTACAATCATGATAGTTAATCAACAAAAGAATGATGAAAAGAATACCTCACGGGCAAGGCCTAGCTCTCCATGTTGACTAGTCATTCGATATCTGAAGCTAAGCAGCAGGGAAAGACCGCGCCGAAAGCTCATAAAACTGCAGCAAAGTATTATATCATAGCTCGCAGGCAATATATCAATGAACACAAGATATATTGAGGAATTGCTGACCTTCGGAGGAGACGTAAAGCCGGCGGTCCTGAGTCCATGGTTGTTGGACTCGTAAAGGATCCCTACCTCTGGTTGGAGTACCAGAGTATTCGGCAAAATTTCCGGTTGGGGGAAATGTGGTCACCGGAGTCGATGATTGGCCTTGGTAGGAAAAACAGGCCGACGTTGAATAAATCATTCAAAAAAAAGAACACCTCAGGCACTGCTTAATCGAAACTAACTGACTACAAATATTTATATCAACTCGTTCAACCAAAATCCCAGCTGGCCATTACAGGTGGATATGAAGACTCCAAAAAATTCTTCAAGCTCCAAGGTAATAGGTCTTCTGAATTGTTAGATTCATATTATTCTGCGTTTACGAGCGACAAGGCCGGCGCTAGAAAATTTCGTAACATTATTAATGAACTATTACATTAATAATTAAAAAGAAAATGAAACCTTTTTTCGTCGGAATATGTTCATTCATCTCTCCAGAAGCAGATTGAAGGATTTTCAGCCATATTTTTGTTGCTGTTCGTGAAGGAATTGAACAAGTTTTTATAAATTGTGCAGATTCCGATGTTTTCGTACTCAACATCCACTTTTAGCATAAGCTATCGAATAGTAGTGAGGGATTTGGTTTGAAGGATCAGACAAAAAATATCTTTTGAGCTGGGATTCAATTCAAATGTATCTGAAATTATTAGAACTTCTGATGTTTTGTATATACATTGCTTAAGGGCTGCAATACATGGGCCTCCGATCTTACTCCAATTCGGTTATGAAAGACGAGATGGAAAGTTGTACCCGGTGCAAATGGTAAAACCACCTATGACAAATTATTTCATCAGGCTTTGCAAATATAATGCTGACAATATTTTGCACTTGTAGAAAAAGCGAAATCAATTGTATTTTCCTTTGCAAATGCATCGGCAATAATTGTCAAAACTTACCTGAATGAATTTTTCACTACCTATTAATACGTGAACCACTTTTTTTATTGAATTTGTATCGAATTAGATCATGCCGTTTTTCTCCATACCTTACCTAAACCAGGTGTTAATAGTCAATAACAATTTTTTTTTTCGCAGATACAGCGATGGAAGCGAAAACTATTATAGGACCGAAAAAAAAAAAACTGGACCATAATTCCGTCCGGCAACCTCCACAATATCATTAATTGAGTCTTTCTTAACTCAAATCATCAATCAAAATGAGGTCATCGGTTTTTTCAAATGGAATGTTTCGCAGCGCTTGCACTAGTTTTGAAATCTCAAGAATTCAATTGCTTATAATCATTTTTTTTCAAATACAAGTTTTCTACTAAAAACAACATTTATTATTTGCATGCTTTTTCCTGAGCTTTCCGATAACAAAAACAAATTGACAGAATAGGCGAATCCCTCCAGATAACTGTCAGATTATGAGACTGCAACGTCTGGGGCATAAAGATGAATCATAATATATCTTAATCTGACGCGCTGGTGTATTTCAAAATGACGATTTTTTTTTCACATTCTAGTAACGGCCGCGAGTTTGCGTCACATCCAAACCGTCAGATTATTATATAAAAGCTTTTTTTTTTATTCACTTAACATCCCCTCAGAAAATCTGACGCGCTTGAGAATTTTTTTTTTTTCATTTTCATCCCTTACGTACGATCACCCCCATCATGGAAACAATCAGATTAACATACGTTAATTTTTTTTAATCTACAGCCGCTCCCCCCACCGATGAAAAGGTATACATTATATAACATTTTTTCCTTTTATCATCTAAACTTCGCAACCCTATGACGCTCGAGTAAATCCCGATTTATCGTCGTTGGCTCCTCTACTAAAACGACATAGGGTGAGCCATTGTTAAAGTAGGTGATAGATGAAACCTATCACTTTGATTTTGTGTAGTTGTAACGTAATAAAATATAGTTTGGTCACTGTTGAATGAGCATAATACTGTGGTTTGGTATTGATAATCCAAGAGTTATATAAAGTCACATGTGAGAGTATATTGGAACAACAGCTTTCGCATAGAGTCACATACCAAATTCACGTATTTATTTGATTTCAGTTACCTAAATATGATATATAAATTGAGTAGGAAAATGTTACTTCTATTTTGAAATTATATGCCTAGCGAGCCATAGATGCGGGCGTGTCGGTTTTCATTATATTTTCATTTACTTTATGTGCAAGTTGTTGCTAGCATATTCATATTATTTCTGGAAAAAATATTGTTTGATCTGTAGTACAAAATCAACATTGAGAAAGGGATATAATTGAGCCATACTCGATGTAAATCTATGATAATGTAATAAAAAAACTCACCCCCCACCAAACTGATATTATTTACACTAGAAGTGCGTTTCGCTTCGATAAATTTTCTTCTCCTGATGATGCTTACCTTGTTAGCAAAACGCGCGTCGAGTGCAAATAGCAGTCTGGTTTTAGGGTAATTGATCTCTACAAAAAGTTCCAACTTTCACACAAGACAGTTCACAAAATCACTACATGTTCATCACTTACAATAGCTTTTTAGGCGTATTATGGTAATCTGCCTGAAGAAGCAATTGTGAAGTAGAATACGTGTTTCTGGTTTGCACTGTTTGATGAAAATCTCATGATGAAGTGTTTTCCACTATGAGGGAAAAAAATGTGCAATGTATTGCAAAAGTTGTACAAAACAAGTTAGAGCGGTATCTACATATCTATTTATTTCCACGCATTGAATAATTTTGAAAAACTTTACCAGTTCTTCAATGCCAACTGAATAAATTCTCCTTTTCTCGAATGACTTCGATTATGGTAACATTTTGTTCGATCTCAATCTTATTAGGAGGTGCTATGCAGAAGAGACTTTTTTTGACAATGAATCTGAAGGTTATGAAACTCCCAATTGAGTGATTCTCTTCCAGATACTTGAACTGAAAAATTTTCAAATTCAAAATATTCGATAGTTCGACTATAATTTCTTCAAGAGAAAGACACCCTTTTTTTCTACTGATTTTGGATAATACTAATGCTTTACATTACTTGGATGCGACACTTGATTTTTCTGACTTCCGGTAAAATCACACTGAACATGATACTTCATGCTTATATCCCTCTGCAAAATAAGGGTATTATTCTTTTACACTTCAGGATTGATGAACTTTTTATAACATTTTATATTTTACATATTTATACTATGAAGATGCAGCACGGCTGTGACATTCCGTTCTCATAACTTTCCCTCATCAACAAACTCGACGTGGTATGAACTATCATGGATTTCATATTCAGCTGTTATTATACTCTTTAAAATACAGTGACCTTCTTCTGTTTACCTACACCTGAACATAACTGACAGCTTAGTTACCTTCTTGTCTTGTGAATCATTCAATTTATGCACACGACACAATATTCATAAAACTCATTCATTTAAGTGTCTACCATTTCAATTTTCCAATTTTTTTTTCGGAACTGAAATACTGCAGGCTATCGACAACATTTTTCTGAGGACGTGATCAGATAGCTGAATTTTTCAATTATTGTTATTTTATTTGAACGAGCGTTGGGTTGGGCATTCCCAGAAAGAAGCATTGTGGAGTTATTTAATAACGCAGAGGAGATGAGCACTAAATCATTGTTCTCTGTAGTTTGGGGCGAAATTTATGATTTCTTGATATTCTGTGGTTGATGAGGCAACAACTGTACTGAAGAAACCTCCCTGACACCCTGTATATAGACCTGACCGCACCCGTACAGCAGAAGTCATATTTTTTCAATTCTCACCAAGAATTCACTATCCAGCCAACTATATCAATTATACATTTCAATTAAAGATTTAAGTCGTCACCTCTTATTCGATTTATCCCATCACGATATCATCATTCAGTATAGATTAGTAGCATTGGTGACCAAGGTGTAAAGCTATCTTTATATTGTTACTTCTGCTTCATTAAATTTTATGATATTCTGATTCCTACTGATACAAAGGTGATCCTAGCCATTTTTAATTCATTTCGAGATTGGAGTTATTGTTTACTGATTTGAAGTGAATTGAATCCTATTATTGTCACTTGATACAGTGAAATCTAGCCAAACTTGGGGATAAGAAATTTTTTGATAAAATAGTTAAGGCTTTTCTGTTTATTTTCTGGTAATCCCCTATACAGTACGAAAGGCTGACATCCTGAATCTGAACAAAATTAAAACTGTCACTGATTAAAATTCTATAAATTCCTTTCTAGATAATGAAAGTTTACTATCCAATATTATAAAAATAAAAGCATATTTTTTGGCTTGCCGTTGAAGGTTCAAAATCTCGTAAAAGTATTTTTTCTGCTCGATTCACGCTTCCTGAATTGCATCAAGCTCAAGAAAAATTGTTTCCAAGAGCATAGACAATACCGGAATCTTCTCTGGAGGTTGCTCATTCCATTTTGACATATTTCATCTCAAGTAATTGCTTACCTCCAGGTAGGTCCAAATTGATAGAAATTATTACATCCGAAATGCATATAATATAATAACTCATTTATATCGCGGTATACAGCCCACACATTTGTTACTTTCACAAATTTTTGGATTTCATTCATCAGAAAAAATAAACATACGGAAATCATAAATAATTCTTTAACTTATCGAAAAATCAATTCGATTGCACTTCGGCCCCCTTTGGATAATTTACCCAAGTTTTCGCTACCCCAGTAAAACGGCTTTTTCATAGTAGGGGTTCACTTTTGAGGCCTCTTTTTCATGAACCTGGGTAGATTACGTGCTTCGAGTACTATCGAATCATATTTTTTTTTGTGTTTGTTTTTAATTTTTGTTACTTCACAAAAGCTGTACATGTAGCTCCTGATTGATTTACAGAGTCGTTTTCATCAGCTGCATTGCGTTGATTCATAGCAAGAAGGTGTAGATGCCCTACCATCCTCTCGGGGGATACATTTTGTCAGGGCAGAAAGATATTCGAATAATATATTTCACGAAGTTGCTGAGAAAGAATCCATTTGACGGATTCATAATTGCGCTAGTAATTCCCACAGGCGGGGTACATGAGAAGCTAGTGACAAATCTTATCTATAAAAACTTCAGGTATTCCAATATGGATCACTTTGCTAATGACGCGAATAGTATACCATGGGGTGAAATAGTATATTTATATGATATTAACGAGAAAGTTAATTCTATTAATAACCACATCATGTCGCTTTTCGATATTCATGCTCCACTCCGTCTCGTTAAAAACAACAAATTAAAGCGATAACATAATCCTTTCATCACCTATAATTTAAAGCTCATGATTGAAACCAAAAATAAAGCTCACCGGAAGTATTTGCGAACTAGATCTGCTACAGATAAAGAATACTACATCATGCTGCAAAATTACGTCAGCGAAGCTGTAGAACGCGAGAAAACCGCATATATGCAGTTTATCTTGGATAAAAATAACTCCAAGTTGATGTGGCGCCACCTCAGTGACTGGGGAGTCTGCACGAAATCAACTTTAAAAAAACATAATATCCCTATAGAACTTCGCAAACCTGATGAACTCAATAATTTTTTTTTTAATGTTTCCGGTAATACATCCAGAGATGTTGATCTGCTTTTGTTCTACAATAATAATTTACTGAGGAGAAATTTGGAATTTTCATTTTATGGTATAACTACCGATCTGGGAAGCTCCAAAATCTTTGAAATCGCAAGCGTCAGGTATCGACAATTTAAGTTTGAAAATGATTTCCATCGTGCTGCCATTCTGCCTAGTCGAGGTACAACACGTGTTAAATGAATCTCTGAGATCGGGAATATTTCCTGAAATGTGGAAAATTGCTAACGTTATTCCGATTGCAAAAGTAGCCACGCCTAACACTTTCAATGATATACGACCCATATCCATTTTACCTACATTTTCCAAGTTATCTGAAATAATTATTTCTCTACAGTTCAGACAATACTTAGAAATGAACAAAATTTTGCCAAAAGTACAATCTGGCTTCCGTCCGAAACATGACACACACACAGCCTTATTGAAAGTTATCAATGATGTAAGTAGTTATTCTGATAAATCTGTACCTTCAATCTTAGTTCTTCTGGATCGAAGTAAAGCATTCGATTTGGTCAATTTACAATTACTTCTTTCAAAATTGAAATTCATTGGTTTCCGAAAAAGAGATTTGAATTTTATGAATAGTTATATTCCTGGTCGGTCACAGAGAGTAATCCTTGATGGAAAGTTAATGTGTTCTTCTCTCGAAGAGACTACTTCTGGAGTACCCCAGGGCAGCATTCTTGGGCCACTTTTATTCTCAATATTCATTTTCGACTTTCCATCGGCCCTTAACTTTTGTCAAGCTCATCTCTATGCCAATGATTTCCAATTATATTCATCTTCTGATCTGTCTGACATAGATTTTTATATAAATAATATAAACGAGGATCTCCATAACAACACGGTTTATTCTGTTAAGCATGGCCTACGCATCAACCCTAATAAAACTGTTGCAATTTGCTTTGGATCGCAAAGGCAGACATCACAGATTAAGGAATATTCACTGAGTATAAATCGAGCAGCTATTGAATGGGCTGAATCAACAAGAAACCTCGGTTTGATTATCGATGAAAATTTGAGTTTTCATGATTATGTTCAACATATATTTGAAATAGCTTTCTTCAAATTAAAATCACCCTACAAATTCAAGTATCAATTCTAAACAGATATGAAACTCGAACTCATAAAAACTCTCGTCTACCCTCACATAGACTATTGTGCTTCGGTATATTACTATTTTCTACCCGAATATAATCGACAAAAATTGCAACGCATTCAAAATGCTTGTATTCGTTTCGTCTGTTGCGCACCTTATAGGGAGCACATAACCCCTCACTTATTAGGTTTGAAAGAATCGAATATCAAGTCTAGGATGGAATATTCAATAACTATATTTCTATTCAAACTCGTGAAAAATCAAACACCTAAGTATTTGTTTGAGCTTATATTAGGGCGTTCGGATATCCGTCATATCAATATAAATACTAGGATCACTAACTACAACATTCCATACCATGCAACATCTAGATTTGAAGGATGCTTCTATTATCTGGCACCGTTGATTCTGAACAGATAAATTCCATTTCTGAATTCATCCTCTTATGAGCTGAAGGTACATCTGAAATCGCATTTGCTGAACAGTATGAGATAATGTCGTTTTCCTGTTTCCTTTTTTTTTCTGTACTGCTAATCACAAGAATATGTACTTGAAACTGTTAACTAGTCTATTATCATGCAGGAGGGGTGGAAGATAGCTTCGGCTAAACCCTACCTTTTGTGTATAACTTATCTGTATAAATTATGCACAATAAATATATTATTACTATTATTATTATTATTATTATTATGAAAGTAGTGGGAAAACGCTAACTGTTGAGAAGCCAGTTCAATACTGTTCTGACACAAATTGGATTTTTTTTTGAATTCAAGTCCGCTGTGCCCAGTGAGATCATACCCAAATGACTTGTCCGTGCTAACTCCCGGTCGATTTTTGAATTTGGAGCCTTCGACGCAGCTGGTATTGGAATCAATTGTCTTTCGCAATGGCAGCTCTTGTCATCGAGAATTCTGGAATCGTTGGCATGTCGAATATTTGTATAATTTGCAACGAATAAAAAAATTGATAGATCCGATTTCACAAGTTGACATTGGATCTCATTGAAATACTGACAGTTTTGGAGTGAGAGTATTGGGTAGAATAATTGAACTCATTTTCTGTATCGATAATATTGCAAACATTCCTGTGGTAAAAACAACTGAGAGCCTCATCCGAAGATCTTTAGTGAAGCTATATCTTTGCAAAACTAATCGATACCCTAAACATGCTCTGGGCATCTTTAGGAGGGTAGGAATGATTCGTCACAACTCTATTTTTCCTATACATAAACATAATAATTTTTTTCACATATCACCTATTATTATTATTTACGTTATTATTGTTCAGTTTACTCAATTCGAATACTTTCCATTGATCTGCTTGTCTTCTTTTCATAGTATTGTAACCCTCATTCGTTGCTTAGAATACCCTCAGAAGTACCGCAAATGTGAAACCTGTGACAAATGGAGAGAATACATCGCAATACAGCTACTACCCATAATAAATATTAAATACGAAAGGTGCCTATTAATTTTCACTCCTATGGACTATCATTTCCACACCTAACTGAATATTGATGATTGAATTGAACTTGACTCCCCTATGGCAATAGAGTCACCTGGAGGTATTTGTTCATAAGAGTCAATCTGTGCCACTCGTAAAAATGTGGGGGGGAAGTACCTAAGCATGTCACGCTATTTCCAGAACAACATTTTCAAAATCAGTACAGAATTTTGAAAATTAACTTGATCAATATTCATTCATATATTATATTTATTATTATTCAACAAACAACAGAAATTTCACTGAATTTTCCACATGTATTCATGCACTGTATTTTTATATACTCTTCAATAATGTACCACAGGTTGAAAATTAATATTTGAATTTTTTTAGTTGTGGTGGTAGTTAGGTGGTACAGGGGATACTAGTGGGGATTTTTCATGGATTTTTTCCCCTGCCCTAGATACGTTCTTGAACATTTTTAATAGTAGTAGTGAACGTGATTTATGGTATTTTATACCAATCCACATTGACTTCTATCGAAGTCCTTCAGGAAGTAGGCTTGTTACCAACTCTCTAGGCCATAATCAGGAGTAGCATGGTAATTTGCGAACCCGTCAACTATGGAACGTGTCTGTTTGTGGTATATACCCATGAGTTTCAAAATTTTCAGAGGGCTATGTGAGATTTCTGCCCGAGAAGTTCTGGCGTATTTGATGTCTCGCTCACTCATATAGGTAGGTATGTTTGCATCTTTCGATGACAAACAATATCCAACATAAAGCAATTATTCGTTTTCCGTTTCGATGCGCAATATTTGAAATAATCACTTCATCCTAAGTGAAAACAATTTTCTGGAAATCACGTTTACCGCTAATGCGACCAGAGCGTGAACTAGTGCATATATACAAACACATCCCAGATGAGACCGCTTCAGTTCAAGCACCAAAAAACTTGTTAAAAAAAATCGATCCACTTAAGCTCGCCATAATTTCCAATGTAAATCCCTGGGTCGAATAATCTCCATACTTTATGTGTTGTGTGAATGAAAATCCCAAATGAATTATGATGAATTTATACAGCACATTCTCAGGAGGTATGTAGTTCGTATGAATTCTGATACGATTGAAGGTTCAGACATATATATATATATATATATATATATATATATATATATATATATATATATATATATATATATATATATATATATATATATATATATATATATATATATATATATATATATATATATATATGTGTCAGCTGAAGATTCTCACGGACGAAGTATGATGAATTGTGTTTTCGGGTTTCATTCCGTGTTCTGTGCTTTTGATCCTCTGAAGGATAATTGTCACAACGTTTCGGCAAAGTCCCATTTGCCATCTTCTAGGTGATGTTTGAGTCGGGTTCGGAGGTCGAAACTCAATCATCACCAAGAAGATGGCAAATGAGACTTTGCCGAAACGTTGTGACAATTATCTTTCAGAGGATCAAAACCACAGGACACGGAATGAAACCCGAAAACACAATTCATCACATATATATATATATATATATATATATATATATATATATATATAAATATATATACATATATACATATATATAAAGATATATATTTATATAAATTTGCGGTTACAAATAGCCATAACCTTAAAATTACATGTTTCTGAGGACACAGAATTTCTCAGAAAGTTGTTGAAAGATTTAATCCTACAATTGCATTGGCGTGAAAATGAAATTTGAAATCCGACAGTATACGACATATTGCCAATGACAGTTGAATACAGTGACATGCATGAAATGAAGAAGGAAATTTGTACTATGATCAGAAGGCAAATTGACAAACCAAGAAATGGATTCAGAGGGAACCCGTACAGAAAATATCAGTCTGATGAGAAGCTACCATATTCAGACCCATGTCGGAATAAAACACAAAACAGGATTATACAATGTCATAGAAATAATTAATTAGTTTCGAAGTGGATGGCTGAATTCAAATTCTTTTCTGGATTAAGGCAATCCAAATACAGGGTCAACGAATGGACCTAATGAGAACCTCCCCAATACCGATGATCAAGTAGAATACTAAACACGAACGAGAATTGAACACCGAGAAATCCTCAGAGGACTCAGCAAATCATCTCTGGATTTGTCCGTCGCAGGGAGAGGAGACCGATAGAGACTAATGCGAACTTCAGCCATGACACCACAAGACTTAAACAGACATAACCCTATGGTGGAGGGCCGTATAGACCCACTCACTTCGAACCTACCTACCCTATTCCCAGGACATAATATTTGGATTAGGTCAAAATTAAAAAAAACAAAAACAAGCTCTTAGAATTGGAGGAGGGCTGAGAAGAGAAAAGTACCAAATGCGAGCTGGGTTCAATTGGTGTCTTTATAGAAAATAAGGGTAGCTATGTATATATCTAAATAAAGAAATTGAGTAATTATGAAGTGGAAATTTGTATTTCAAACGTCATTGAAGATGGATTATCTGTTTACGTAAACTTGAGTATGACTACAAAGAGCAGTGTTCAGCTTTTTATTCCTAATATATTTAGATTTTTCGTAGAGTTATTTTTATGCACAACATTCAAAAGTTAATCGTTTTCCAAGAATATCAAATGAAACAATCTCTGAAGTATCATATTGATTAGATCAAAATAAGGGAACTACAACAGAAGTGTAAGCACTAAAGCAACAAGGTCTTCCCGGTAGAAACGAATCAATGTTCGGAGTCGTTTTGGGAATCGTCCAACTCAAAAGTCGCAATGTCGGAGCGTAAGCGAGCGACAATTTCATGATAGCGGCTCAGTTTGATTATGCTGAGCGGCGAGATTAGGGGATATATTTTGATTTCGTTACAATGTGTTGTATTTGAAAAACATTCATGTTTTTCCAACTATTTTAATTCCTTAAAATTATATGAATCTATGAAAGGTGTTTCACTTAGTCTCCATTCGAAATATACTAACCAACTCTATTACCAGTAAGTATTTCTGAATTTGAGTTGGTGTGAATAACTCAAGTTTTATACCCCGCTGATTTTTTCACAATTTATTATGTCTTCATATTATATATTATTTATCCTTTTTCAAATACTTTTCAAATACGATATCCTTTCGAGAGGTGTTCTATATAAACTTCTGCCAGAGATATGAATTTCAAAGTGATGAAAGATCTGTAACGAAATGGATTTATTAGGCTAGCATTTTGGAACTGTTGAATTTCCAAAAAACAAATATCCAGCATTCAGGGATCAGAATAACAACATTTACTTGAAACTGGAGTTCATCAGGATATTTCAATCGTTTGATGTTCAACATTTACAATAAACAGTATCTTATATGACAACAGCGCCATATTTACAGACAAACTAGAAACTGTCTCCGGTTGACCTTTTGCGCTCGCCCATGCATCCTTCATTTTCAAGTTGGGGCAAGTAATATTGGTTTGATGTAAGGGTAATTACGATCTTTGGAAAAAGGTTCATCTTTCATTGAGCGAAATCGAATATTCCGAGAGTGAATTACTTTTCATAAGTCATTCCATAGTCACTAAATAGCGTATGAAACTCGCTGGTTATTATTCACCCAGATAAAATCAATGTATTCATTGTTTTATGAATATGCAGTGAACGTGAATTTGAGCAGGTCTATAGTAACAGAGTATCAAAGATCGGAGTGTGCGACAATCCCACATATGCCGTAGAAGTGCGTCTAGGTATATCCTTTTTTTAGTATCCCCTGCATGACCCCAGTATATCCGTGCTGGAACATTCAAAACAAAAATGTTCTCAGCATGTCCGTTAGAGAATAATAATACAAAGAATATGCATATTCTATAACTCAAGCAATATCATAAGAATATTCGAGAAATCTTGTGCTAATATGATGCATTGAGGAATATAAAAAAATATAAAAGTATATATATATATATATATATATATATATATATATATATATATATATATATATATATATATATATATATATATATATATATATATGTGTGTATATGTATATATAGATATATATATATATATGTATATATATATATATATATATATATATATATATATATATATATGCTCTCTGGAACTTCCGGTTGAACCGCGTCTGGAATTTTTCTTCTTTTGACGTTTCGGCTCCCACTTTGGAACCATTCTCAAGACTGCTTGGCTTGGTGGCGAGGCCTACTAAGTCTCCTTAGCCCCCAGCACTCATCTTGGCAGAGTGAAGATTGTGGTTTGGTAGATGGACGGATGGTGTTCACAGCTGTATGAGAATCCGACGTTGTTGTAACTGTCGGACTGTATACAGGTCTGGTTTGAGAAGGATTAATTAATGGATTTGTTCGAAGGGATAATAATGGTTTCCAGGAATTGGGGAGTCTTTGTGAGTCGTCTCGTTTGTTGAGGCATTGAGGGCGTTTTTCAACTTCTATTGCTTCGCGAATGATTCTGGAGTGGAGTGTTTTTGCTGTGGCAATGGTCTTCGTGTTGTTGCAGTCAATTTTGTGTCCGGTTTCGTGGTGGTGTTTGAAGAGAGTCGAGGTCATGTCCGAATTACGTACTGCTAGTTCGTGCTCGTAGGACCTGTTTGATACTTGTCGGTTCGTCTGTCCTATATATGTTCTCGGGCAGTCGTGGCAAGGAATTTCATATATTCCTTGTGATTCGTTGGGTATTGTATCTTCAGGTGAGCGCAGGATAGAGGATATTTGATTATTTGCTGTGAAAACTGTCTTGATATCGTATTTTGTCAGAATTCGGCTCACTTTGTCAGTGACACCCCGAATGAAAGGAAGGAAAGCCTTCGGGCGATCAGGCGGGTCGTCCGGTGGATTGGGATGCGAGAAGCGGGTGTGTTGGCGTTGAATTGTTCTCTGGATCTGGGGGTAGGAATAATCATTTTGAAGAAGGGCAGATGTGAGCTTCTTCAGCTCACTGGATCTGTTATGGTCATCTGTGAGTTTGATGGATCTATTGATAAGAGAATTCAGTACGGAGCTCACCTGGGCTGGATGGTGGTGGGAGTTGGCATTAAGATATCTATTGGTGTGCGTGGGTTTTCGGTAGACAGTATGAGTGAAATTATCGTTGGGTTTTGTGATGTGGACATCTAAGAAAGGAATAGCGTTGTTTGTCTCCATTTCCATGGTGAATTTTATATCGGGGTGAATATTGTTGAGGTGATTGAGGAAGGTGTGAAGGCTTTCGGTTCCATGAGGCCAGATAGCAAAGACATCATCCACATAACGCAGCCAACCCGTCGGCTCCAGTGCAGATGTATCAATTGCTCTGGACTCGAAATCATCCATGTAGAGGTTTGCAAGTACTGGCGAAAGAGGAGAATCCATAGGGGCGCCTTTTACTTGTTTGTAAAATTTGCCCTGGAACAGAAAGTGGACATACAATGGCTAATGAGGTTGAGCCTGTCTTGGGAGATTCGATGTTTCGTTTTCAGAATGCCAAGTGTATCTGCTAAGGGGATGTTTGTGAAAAGGGATACTACATCATTTGATGATTTCTAAGAAATGGAATGAGTTTCGAACATATGATGAGGATTGTTCTGCAAGGGGTTGAAAAATGTTTGCGAGATATTTAGCTAGAGCTTGGGTTGGTGAGGCAAATGCACTAACTATGGGGCGGAGTGGAATGTTCGGCTTGTGTATTTTGGGAAGGCCATATATTCGAGGTGTACGTGAAGATTCTTCCATGGGAATAAGAGATTTCTTCAGGTCAGTGGAAATATTTGAGTTGCTGATGATAGTTTTTGTCTTTTTTTCCAGATAGTTTGTAGGGTCTCTTGCACTTATTTGGTATTCGGGAGAGTTGATTAATCCTGTTAGTTCATCAATGTGGTATTGAGGATTACGGTGGCGTTACCCTTGTCGGCCGGGAGAATGATAATGTCGGGATTGTTACGAAGGTTTTTGAGGGCTTGTCTTTCGGACGAGGTGACATTGGAAGGTGGGATTTTTGCTCTTCTCAGGGAAGAGGCGATATCTTGCCGGGCTCCTTCGGTTGTGTTCTCGGAAAGATGAGAGATAGCTGATTCTGTCTGAGTTATGATGGTTTCGATTGGAATGGATTTCGGGGTAACAGAGAAGTTGAAGCCTTTTGATAAAATTGCCTGGGCATTTTCATCGAGTGGAGTGTCAGAAAAGTTGTGAACTCATACTGGAGAATCTGCTGCTGGTGGGAGAGGTGTGATGTTTCGGGTTAGAGCTGATAGTTTATTCTTTTGTGTACTGGTCTTTTTGTTACTGATTTATTCAGCTTTGTCGTGGGATATTCGAGAGAGTGTGTCCCAAATGACTGGATGAATATTTGCTAGAGACAATTTCTGGAAGCACTGGTATAGAGACGAATTGGTAAAATGCAATTTGCGTCTAATGTCGTGTATGGTTTTCCTCATGAGAGAGAAGCTGCAATGATCTAGGATACGTCTGGTGTGGGAAGATGTGTCGTGATGTTTTAAGCGGAATGCTTTGGGAATGACCTGATGATACCTGACCTGATGATACCTGACCTGATGATACCATCCCTCCATCTACCAAACTACAATCTTCACTCTGCCAAGATGAGTGCTGGAGGTCAAAGAGACTAAGGCCTCGCCACCAAGTCAAGCAGTCTTGAGAATGGCTCCAAAGTGGGAGCCGAAACGTCGAAAGAAGAAAAATTCCAGACGCGGTTCAACCGGAAGTTCCAGAGAGCCTATCCGAGCATATATATATATATATATATATATATATAGCACATTCTATCAGAGCTTAAAATAAGCATATACAGAGAATATGAAATTATCATCTGAGTCACACCATATCTAATTTTCTGCGTTAAGAACTAGATTTATATAACCGTCATATTGTGGAAGGGGAAAATAATTTTTTCCTTCGATTCTTCCGAAAAAACTTTCTTTAATATCAGCTGTTACTTCACTTTTTCAGGGAGATGAAAGTGATGGTTTGAATGGATTCTTTCAAAGCTGAATGAGCCCTCAATTGCAATTGAGACACTTTTACATTTTTTCTTTTTAACATATAAGTGTTCGTGAGCGGAATGAAACATTTCGAGTGAACTATTATGCAGATGCAATTAGAGCATCACCAATTAGAGAACAGAATAGAGCGTGGATGGAATGAGGTGAGGACGGTTTCCTAGCAGCGACGGTAATAAAAATAATTATCCACTTGGTCTGGAGTAATTCAAATGACTTTTCCTCAATATTAATTCGTATCATTTCTAATGTTTCTCCGAATTCGCTGATTGTTTCAAAATTAGTACAGCGACACGCGGTTTATCTTTTATGTTTGAGTTTTCCGCTTCTATGGACAATATACAATTTCACACATGGACGCTGCACATCATCAAAGTTTCCTTATATAACAGATATAGATTGAATCGTAATCAATATTGAATTTCTGCTCGAAAAATTATGGTAAATATGGGTACAGTTTGGCAAACATAGCTGAAACTGTGAAAATAGACACGCCCATGATGCGCATTCGTCGTAGGACGGATTCCAGTGAGAAGGCACTTACCAATGGTAAGTGCCTTCTCACTGGTAAGTTACCATTTAACGTTTGTGAAGTTAACAACTCGGTACAGTCTGTGAAAAATTTATCAATCTCAATCTCAAGGGAAAAGTTTCAAATAGTGCAGTGATAATTTTCCTAGTTTCAGCTATGTTTGCCAAACTGTATAACGATATATTCTGTACCTGACACAGAGTCCAAAGTAATGAAAAACTACTACAAAATCAAATAATTTCTGTTATACGTCGAACAGAAACACACTTCTCTATATCAGGACATGAAGGAAATAATATTGGTTGACATTACTTTTTACAATTGAAAATTATATCTTTCTGCAGTACTGTCATCACTAGCACTAGCACTGAGAGCTCGATAAAAGTAACGAGAGAAAAAGTGAATCAATTATTCATCGACAAAAATCGCATTCTGAAGTAGTGTCTTGCATGCATGGAATGCAATGATCAGGCCAATTCCAAACAGGATGTTACTACTTTCTGAACCTACTGTCCCATAGATAATATTGTTTACCAAAAATATATAAACCTGGAAATTCATGGTTGACAAAAGAATTCGAGAATCTCCCTATCATTCCAAGCGATACAAGTGTTGGAAATTCCCAAAAAGACATAAAGAGCGAAAAATATTATGTTATAAATATTTTTCTTCTTTTAAAAATCGCTTTGTCATCCGACAATGACATGCCTTATATTATGAAACATTATTGTGTTTTGTTACTCTCACTTATAGATGATAGGACAAAAAGACAGAAAGAAGTGTTCTGCTATAGCTGTTTCTTCTAGACGCATTCCCGATAACCTGCAGGAAACCAGGGTAAGTTTCTTCAGGGAATGGAGTGTACAATGTTCGAGTTTGTCGTTCTGGAACTGGAATAATCCGTTCTTCTCTATCAATCACATACTTCTCCGAATTCTTGCCATCAGATCTCTGAACCCACACCATGTCCAGATATGTATTAGACCGGACGACAG